>CAOKZL010000152.1:600000-946651 GCA_948472985.1 Iguana delicatissima | reverse complement strand
CTCTGTAATTCACTACACAATAATAGGTCTGCTGACCCACCTTGCAGGGTTGATGTTGTCCGAGCGACACAACTGTTAGTTCAGGGATATGGGACGGGTTAGTTCTCCTGTGAGGGGGGAAACTGTGAGTGGGGGAAAGACAATCTCCATCACAAATTAAGGAGTTGTCACGTACACAGGAGACCCTAGACCCTCCCGCCTGCTGCCTTATGTCTGTTACTACCTCACTGGACCCTGGCCAAATTTGGAAAGGTCACTTGTGATTGGTGAAATAATGCTGCAATGGGTGTGTCTGATGTTTACCTGGATGCATGGGTATAAAGTCCATGCCGAGCCTTTGTTTACCGTTCCGGACCTCACTTGTTTTTAAAGAGAGTTTCCTGCACCCTGCTATAGCAGAACTTTTTATAATAAATATTTTCATACTTAATAAATTTGGTCTCTAGCCTTTGAACCAAGAAACGTCTGGTCATTTTTGCCTACTTCTCAGAAAAAGCTGTCCTTCTTGAGGGCGTAGAGGTGACACTATGCTTTTACAGAAGATGAAAAATCCTGAAAAATAAAAAATGTTCAGAGAATTTACATTCTCGAGTTGGACCTATACTTGTGGTGCACCTGATGAGATTGTGAACAAGATCATTTGACTCCCTCAAGTGCTCCTTGATGCTACACAGCGATGCTCATGAGCAACTCTACAAAAAAGGAAAGCATCTCCTCCTTTCTTAGTCTTTATAAACATAAGAACCTTCCTTATTCAGAGTGAGACAAATGTCACATCAAGCCCATCAAGTATTACCGGTATTTTAGCCTGACTGCAAAGAGACTCAATGGTCTCTGGCCTATTACTTGTGCAAATCTTGAAAAAAAAACTTTTATGGCCCATCAAGCAACTTTTCTAAGCTGTGTACTTTAAAAAAGCCCTTAACTCTAGAGACTGGACCTGGGACCTTGCACATGCAAAGCCTGTGATCTGCTAATGAACTGTGAGGCTATCCCCTCAAGTTGTTTTAATCCCTCTGGTGTCCTCATTGTCTGTGGAAGTGCTGTTAGCACCCCTCATCCAGCTCAAGTTATTCCCATGAGTCCTGCTGACAGCAATGGGGTTAACTGCATTTAAGGATGAAAACACACATGTTTTTACATCTGCTAACTCACCACACTGCACATGCCATCATTTAGGAATCTGGTCTTTAGTATCATCTTCCTCTTCCTGCTCCCCCTACTTCCTTAGAAATTTTCATTACATGCCAAAATATCCTAAGATTTTTCTCACTAAAATGCAAACCAATGCAACCAAGACCAAGTGGAAATAGACATACCATGACCCATTAATGCATGGAAAAGGCTCATCTGCCTTCACAATGGGTTACAATTGGATTGGGATCAGTAATTAATACAATTTTTCCCTAAAGACTTCTCCATCTGCCTTTTATGGTCCACTCCCCCTCTACTAGTGCGCATAACTTCAGGGTTTCCTTGAATTAATGAACTACAAGGCAGATCACTTCTCCGCTCTAAGCACAACACAGCATTAACTTCCAGAAAAAATCTGATGTTTCTTTAGGTTGCATTCTAAAATGGAGACTCATTCAATCAGGAGCAGATAAGAGTGGGACTGATACACACAGAAAATAAACTAATGTTTATTTCCCTCTCCCCAGTTTGCTTAGGCACTAGAAGATAAATGCACGGGAGGCTGAAGGACAGAGATACTATGTTAAAGGGGGGCGGGCTTGATATTAATCTCAGGCAGGTCAGCACGCTTTTGCAGAATGATAAACAGCAGGCAGCATACTCAGCATGCAGGCTGTCCCGCTTTGCCATCACTCACATCTCTCATTTTCAGCACTTTTTCTGGAGTGTACATGAACAAAGTTATTTGGTAATTCAAGGAACAATTTACATGAAAATGATTTTTAGCACATAACTGTAAATATGGTGCCTTCCCTGACATAGGTTCTTCCAGATGTTTTAGGCCCATCAGTCCTGATCTTTGGCCAAGTTGCCTGGAGATTATGGGAGCTGCAGTCTAAAGTATCTGGAAAATTAGAGCAGGTGTAGATAACAGGGGAGGGGGTAGAATTTTGTGGCCTGCAAGCTGCAAGTCTCCTTGTAGGCTTTGATGCGGCCCTCAGGCCCAACTTACACTCCAACAGCAAAAAGGATCTTTTTTTCATAAAAAGGGGGAACAGGCCCCAGAGGCTTGTTCATTTCCCTTTTGGGGCACGCGGCATCTAAATAAGGCCTGGAACAGTGAAAGAATGTGCCTCCAGTTTCATCAAAATGGTGGCAGTGCAGCCTGCATAGCGTGTGGAGGGTATGAAATTGACCTTGCAACTGACTTTGGTTTAGTCGTAGGGACACAAAGATCACTCACAAATTTCCTTGTTCTCAGCCAAAAAAAACCTGTCAGCTACCATAAGATTTCCCACCTTGCATTACAGCAAAACAATAACAAAAGCAAAACTTAAAAACAATGTTCTTAAAAGTAAACAGCAGCAAGAGCAAAAAAAAAAGACAATTATTTATCTTATTGTTCTGCAACAAAATAAGAACAGGTTTATTACCTGACACTGTGGTCCTTCGAGTGGTCATCTGTGCCCACACACAAATGGGTGACTATGAAGCTTATTAGTGGTGGCAAGTCAAGTTTTTTCCGGTAGAATAAGAACGTAAAGAAGCAAGAGAAATGTAAGACAAGAAAATGAAGGGAGAAATTTAAAGAAAGCTATTCAACCATGCAGGAAAACACACAGAAAGATGTTACTCTGCCAGTGGATGAAAAGAAACTGAGGGGAGCAATTTGGACATGCACAGTAGATGGGGAGGAGAGAGATTCCCGCCAAGCTACTCAGCTCTACAACATTTCAGCTGAATCTCCACACAGGTGCAAGAACTCATTTGTATGAGGCACAGGGGCCACAAAGAAGAAGCACAACTTATGTGCCTAATCAGTTGTCATCTCACAGCCTAATCAAAGTTTCTTCATGAAGAAAAGACAGTGGAAAGGGGAGACATTGTATATAGCATCCCACACTCTTTGACAATTTAAGGCATTCAAGTGTGTGTGAACGCATATGCCGTTCAGAGCCTCTGGAAGCTTCCAGTGAAACTATCTTTAAAGGAATTAGGCTAAAGGTAGCTATAATGCATCACAAAGCAAAAGGTACTTCCTATGGGGTCCGCATCCCAACCATGTAATAACAGTTGGAGATGGAATCAGGAGAGGAAGGATAATGTTTGTGGCAGACCTCCATCCCCGAACTAAAAACAAAGTAAAATTATGAGTGGCAAATTAATAATAAAACTCATTAACAGATCCCAATATCTAATACTTCCCATTACTTCAAAAAAGGTATTGCCTTTTTTGCTGCCGAGAAGAGTCAATAAATATTGACTGGGTCATATATAGGTTAGTACCATCAGGTGTGCAGGGCAAACAGCAAAATTAATTCAATAATATTTACCAGTAGAAATTGGAAAATTAATCACTAGCATAAACAATAATAATTGAAATTCTTTGATTTTTTTAAAAATTTTATTGATTAAAATGTTAGTACTGCACCACGCTGTGGGATTTACAGAGAATGGCATGGAGGCCATCACTGTCGACCTTAGGGAAATACATTTTGTTACTGATCCCTCCAAAAGGACTCTTTTGTCCTTTTAATGTTGCCTTCCTCCAATACCATTTTTTTTCATATGTACAGTACAGTCTCGATTATCCTACCTAAACGGGTGGGCGGAGGGTCGGATAACCGAAATGTCGGATTAGCCAGAGGCCTGTGGCGGCCGTCATTTTGGGGGCGTGTCGGGGCGCGGAAATGCCTACAGCCACGCCCCCAGGCAGCCACGACGTCGGTTAATCTGGAAGGTCGGATAACCAGGACTCTACTGTACACAAAAACCAGAATGTAACTGGTACCTTGAAGTGATAGAGTCTAACATGGTTGGGAAATGTTAGGTTGGGATAACCTGTCTAAAAGCATGGGATCTCATTCTAATCTTCAGTTCAGTTTGTCATTCATCTCTATCTCTCTTTATTTTAACCTTCAGCAAGGTATACAGTTGGCTCTCCACATTTGCAGGTTTCACTTTTACGGATTTGATTACCTGCAAATTTCTCCAACCCCTGCTGCCTCCACCTCAGGCCTTTCTTTTCCAAGAGAACCTTCCCTCTCAGCAGCTCCAATCTGGTCCTCCTTCTTCTCTACCAATCACTGCCTGGTCAGTTTAGGATGGCTCACAGCCCAATTTCTCAGCACCACAAACCCTCCCACAATGTTCTCCCATACCGAAGGAGATGGACGAGAGAGAGAGGAAGTATAGGGCCACCATGCTGACCTATCTCTTCCCCCCTTTCCTTTTCCTGACCTGGCTTGGACCCTGGGTGCCTACTTGTTACCCCAAAAGGTGGGGGACTTTGAAGTACTCCAGTAGCACCAGCATCTCCTTAGAAAGATGGAGAATTACAGGAGGTCTGCAAGACGGGTGTAACCACAGGACCTTTTCACCTGTGTATACCAGTACTAACTGTAAGACACCAGTTGGAAATCAAGAAGAATGTATTCATTGGGGAAATTCACATACATGCAACTAGTCAATCAGTCTCATGAATCATACAAGGCTAGTGGAAGAAAATGAGGGAAAGGTTGGATAGTGAGGAGATTCTGGGATAGAGACGGCGATAGTTACTGTTCCTGAAGCAGCAGAAGGTCAGGGAGAGTGGGGAAGTCTGGGGGCAGTACAATGAATGGGAATCTGGGGGCCCCCACGCAGCATAAGACACCAACATATGTCCAAAGTCCTAGCAAAAAGTTGATGTCTCCACCAGGGTTTAAATACTCTTTTTCTGCCCTGAGGGGAACGTATTAATTGCTCCCTGAGCCAACAAAGAGGTCTAGAAGGTTCTGATTGTCTTTGCAGCAAGTGACAGAGCATTGAAAGGAATCATGATAGCCTCCTAGTGACTGGAAAGGTGAGGGAATAAAAGGACAGTTTCCATGGGAAGAGGTAACAAGATGTTGACCTTTTGGATGCTCCTTCTAACAGCTTTGTTCACTATTGTTTCCTAGGTTTGGATACTTTAGAGGACCATCTAAAACTTATCAGATTGAGCTTTTCCACTGATCCTCCTGAACTTATAACCTGGTCATGCTGAGTTCTTTTGTCCTAGCTTTGAAGCCTCCAGTAAGAGTCCTTTCCTTTCTACATAACTTTCAGCTATAAGTGTAAAATTTATATTCATTTCATGCCAATTTAAACAGTATTCATAGCCAATCATACCATATCACAGATTGGGGCTGTACGGCATGGTAACATGCTCTCTCCACCATGCCTCAGCCCCTTTCCCACAGACACATATACACATATTTTGATATTTGTGGTTTTTTTACTTTTGCAGGAGCCTTGAGCCCCTAAGCTTAGAGAATGTGAAGAGTCAACTGTATATATCACTCTTCAAATTTCCTTTTTTTTAAATAAAAGTTTCATAAGGAACAATTTACTTCAGCTAAAGAGTACTGATCCACTGCAACTACAGTACTACAATAAATGAATAGCTACAAAGATTGGCCAGTGAAGCTGGTGAATTCTTAACTGGAATTTTCTGAGAGTCTCTGAGTATACAGAGAACATTTTTCTCCTGCACAGTGCGAATGCAGAATTGAGAGAAAGAGACAAAGAGATACTGAGGATGGATTTGAGGAAAACTTTTAACTTAATTATCCATTCCTGTCTACAATACAGTATTTGCCAATAGCAGGTAATGCTGGGAGAGACAGACTCTTGTCTGAGAGCATTCAATATTTCAACAATTAAATCAGTTTTCTTAGAAAACATGGTGATAATAGATAATGGAGTTCTGTATAGGTGCTAGCTATAAACTGTGACCTAAGGCCTTTTCAGCTAACCCTTCTAGTTCTCAGCCAGATAGTCAGAGAGGTTCTATTTTAGAACACATACATGCACATCTTGACAAGGTTGGACGTACTGGGTATGGATAGGACTAGATGTTTTGTCAACAGCTGGATTTGATACAGCAATGGTACCTGAATAAGGAAAAGCTACCACGTCAGGAGTCAACACAGTGAAAACCAGAGTGATTCATAAAGCTTGGATTCAAGGAGCACTACAGGATTAGGGATGAATCAGACATATGTTTTCAATATGTGGATGCCAAACTGCTTGAAAGGTAAGTTTTTATGAACAGACAAAGTCAGTACAACCTGTCTCAAGGGAATAAGTCATCAAAGGGTCATTTGCAATCAGTACTGGGGTACAAGGCATGAACTGACAATAATTCACTCCAATAAAGAGAGGGGCCAGAAAAAAATGGAAGGAGGTTAAGCAATTTGAACTGAGCATCAGAAACATCAAGAGAAGCTGCAAAGTAGACCTCCCTAGAATACCAAACAACTTCAATTTCATGTCTCAAGTACAAAAGTAAATGATCAGTCAAGGAGAAAGAACATTACAGAATGGAATGAGAAATGAACAGCGTAAGAGGAAAAAACAGCTCAACTATTAAATGAGTTTTCCTGAAGACCTACTGTACATAGTAAGAGGGAGGCTAGGCTGTAGGACTGCTGATTTGCACACCCCCTAGCCCTGGCAACAGAAATGCCCTGTCAGTTTGTTTGTTTTCAGTAAGCCAAACACAAGCGCTCCTCAAGCTAATTTTATAATGTGCAAAATGGCAAATTCAGCATGAGTTCAGTTAAGAGAACACTGAACTCAGTTAACAGAATTCCGCTTTTTGTTTTACTATGTCTAGCTTACCTTGATTCATGATCCTCATGTGCCATGTTTCTCTAATATGTGTTGTGCAGTATTGCACCTTCCTTTCACTTCTGAGGAGGTCAACAGCTGAGCATCCTTTTGCATTGAGTTCAGTTGCATCACTAGCCACAGCACTACTTGTAATTGGTCTCTACTCTACTCTAGTAGCTTTTTGAGTGCTATCTGACTTGGGAATCTCGTCTTCTGACACTATCTCTTGATTGTTTTTGATTGTCTCATCAAAGGGATTTTGTGGTTAAAAAAAGGGGGGTCTTACTCTGCCTCCGTCTGCATAGTACTAACAGGTGTTAGCTATGGATGTCACTGTGGTTGTGTCTGAGAGATTCTCTGCCAGTGTTACCCCCTCCCCACCGCTGCTGGCCAGTAGCTGTCAGCATAGCCTCCTGCTCACAGGAGCACATGATCTCACCACTGCAGAAAAGTAGTGCCATTGGTTGGTTGCATAATTCACACAGGGCAAAACATCTGAACTATTATAGTAGAGGTTTTTGAAAGAAAGAATGTGTGTTTCCTGAGGTTTACAAGTTTAGGTCTATATGCATATGTGTGGATGCAGGGAGAGGGAAGAGAGAAAATGAGCCTACTAATTTAGGCCAACAGAATCCACAGCAGAAAAGATCTTTTCTTTTTTTTTACAACAAGCCCTAAAATCAGTTGATGCAGTGAAACTATACACACACCTGCACTACAGATCCATTCTGTAACCACTCTGAATGCAAATCTTATTCAAAGGCTCAATCATCTAGGCTCAATGACTATTTAGTTTCTGGAATATATACTAAAATGTTACCCATTCCAGACATTCCCCTTTGAACTCCAGTCTGCATTCTCTGGTCATAAATCCATACTGTCCCATGGTTTCTGGCTGGGGGTGGAGTACTGCCATAACGCAAGTGTCCCTGCAAAGCAATTCTTTCCTCTGGGAATGAGAGAATGCTATTCACTCACATATAGGCTCAGCCTGGGCCTACACATGCAGTAAAATTAAGTTGTCAAAATGTGACAAAAAAGTCCAAACCATCTAGGACAGCAGAGAGAGAAAGCCTATTCTTAATACTCCCCTCTAATGACATCTCTATTATAGAGAGGGGTTTGTTGCCAAAAAAATCCCACAGAACCTTTTCCCCCCAAGTGCTCTTCCACCTACAATGCTTCAAGCTATTCTATCACCTTAGTAGTCTCCTAATCTTGCCGCAGATGTTGGCCAGACATTTTCTGCTTCAGATATCAAATGGATCTATTCTAAGGTTGCCAGAATGAAAACTGAAAGGCCTCCTACACCATTAATGGTTGTGTAGAACAGAAAATTTCAGCAAGTGTTGCTTGTTACCTGGTTGAACATCAAGCAACACCAGTAGAAATCCCCTCTTCTGCACAACCATTTAAGGTTGAGGAGCCACCAGCAGTTTTCACTTGGGCAACCCTATTCTATTCACTTCTATGACACCAGAAGTGGACAATCTGTGATCCCTGAGATGTCACTGAACTGCATCTTCCCTTATTCTTCATCACTGATTATGTTGGCTTGGGTTGAAAAAGAACTGTACAACAGGAAAGTCCAAGATGGATCAGGGAGGCTGGGCCAAGATGTCTTGATCCTATCTCACTAACTCAACTTTTTGCCTTTGCCCTCATTGTGAAGGCAGTGCGATGTCTGAGCAAGAAGAGAGAGTCTAGCCTAAGCTCTAACTTTCTCTCCTTCAGCCAGTTCAGCAGTACAGGCACTGTTGCCTCCACTTTGGAAGTAGGAGGCTGACAACTTCTTCCTAGAGCAGTGGTTCTCAACCTGTGGGTCCCCAGATGTTCGTGGACTTCAGCTCCCAGAAGCCCTGCGCATTGACCATAGTGGCTGGGGCTTCTGGGAGCTGAAGTCCATGAACATTTGGGGACCCACAGGTTGAGAACCACTGTTCTAGAGCAAGGAGAGGGCAGGAGACCCCACTGCCCTTCACAATTTGGGAAAGTTTTTTGGAAGGGGGTTACCATTGCTAGAATCCCCACCCCGCATAGGCAATTCTGTTGGGTGTAGTTCAAAACAGTAACTTTTCCTGGCTCTGCTAGCCCTTGGCAGCAAGGCAAGAAGAGTGCTGTACAGTCAATAAACCCCCTACACAGCTTCCACCAGCAAGACTATTATTTGCTCATGAGAGTACAGAAGGAATCAGTAGACACTTGCAATTTGTGACTGCTCAGGGAGGCATTTAAAAGTCCATTATAAATGCCAGTTTCACCTCAAAAGTTTGAAAGGCAGCAAATTACACAGTATGTGTTTTCTTCCCACCAGAAAAGCCATATAAGTTCAAGTCTTCTGTCACTGGGGAGAGAAGCACCCCAGCCCGACTTGTTTGCCTTCTGCTCTTTTCCTTGCTTCCCCTTTTACATTTAGAACAGCTTCTCTGTGTCCTATTTCATGTCTGAGTAAGTGCAATCAAGAAGATGATGGGTAGAAATCCCATGAGAAAATGTAATCAAGATTTCTTCTTCCCCCGCACTAAGCTATTGGTTATTATCCTAATTAATGTTTATCACACTTTGATTACTCCTTGAGCCTGATTTGCAGGTGCTGATGTGCTAGCAGACAGCTCCACTCTGGAAGGTGTTAAAGTGCCTTGTGGGGCTTGTAAAGATCAGAGCTGTCAGGACGCTTCCATGCATACACACACGTACTTATTGTACACACACACACACACACACACACACACACACACACACACACCATGATCTTTTGTGCCACAGATTTCACAGTGTGTGCTCTTGCTCTACCAAATTAGCTTTGGTTTTACAATTTTTTTCCTCCATAGAGCACTCCACAGAATTAGAAGGTGGCAATTTTCAAAGCCATCTTCTTGTGTTTTCTACACAACGTGAATTCTGCTGTATAGTACGGTAACTTTCCATGATGCTTGGGAAATGTCAGAAACACAATGTGTTACATGGGATGAGACCTCAAGGCAGCGCTTTCTCCAGTTTCTAGGAGATGGTGATGTCAACACATTGGGAACCCAATGACATCTGCTCCTTCCATGAAGAAGGGGGCTTCTTCATTCACCCATAATCTGAGCAGCACAGAAGGTCCTGTTAGGCTTAATGTTAGTAGGAATAAACGAATGCTGTAATAAGGACCCACCCATACTTTTGTAAGAATATAAGAACAGTCCTACTGAATCAGACAAAAAAACCTATCCAGTCCATGTCCCATTAACAAAGGGGCAAACCAGCTGCCTATGGACAGCCTCCTAAGGAGACATGAGTGCAGCTCGACCTTCCTTCTTGCTTTCTACAACACCTGATACACAGAGACATTGTGCCTCTGTTACTGAAGGGACTATACAGCCATCCTAACTAATAACCACTGATAGTCCAATCCTCCATGAATTTCCCCTTTAAAACTATTCAAGCCATCACTACTTCTTATAGCAGTGAATTTCAGAGTTTAATTATGTACTTCCTTTTATCTGTCCTGAATCTCTCACCATTCAGTTAGAGCAGATGATGCCAGGTTCTAATATTACAGGAAGTGGGAGAAAGCTTTTCTCTATCTACTTTTTCAACATCATGCATAGCTTTATAGACCTGTCATGTCTCCCCTTACTCTCCTTATCATTAAGCTGAGCAGGCTCCAAAACTGGAACTTGTTCCCAAGAGAGTTGCCGTTGATCACCCTACTTGCCCCTTTCTGAAACTCTTCCAGCTCCACATCATCCTGTTTCATTTCTTCCCCACCAAATGGAAAGGACTATAATAAAATCAGCAAAATGTTGGGAACCAACCTGCATTAGCAATTTAATGGAGGCTACTAAAGATTATTCATGTTTATATCTGATTTAATATTTGAGCTTTTAAACACATATGACTGAGCTGAGCACTTCTATCATAAATATTTTTTATTGATGTAAGTTAGTAGCAGCCAAAGTGTGGTCCATAGGTCACAAATGGCCTTCAATTATTTTTTGTGGTCCCCATGCATCCCTGAAACAAATGAACTTTAAAAATCTCAAAATCTGTGTTGGACTTTGCTGCCAAAATTCAACAGCAGACTGCTAAATCCAGTAACAGTGCAACCGACTAACAATCTATACATTTGGCCAAACAAGAACCCTTTTATTTGCAGGGAAATCATGGTTTGCAATGTAGATCGTGCAACTGACTAAGGCAGCCAGTTACCTTAATTCAGGTGCATAGCCTTTCACTTGTGACAAAACCAAGGTTTTTTGCTATACAGTGCATTTGACTAATAGAGCCAATTGCCTCAAGTCAAATGGAAAACCTTTTATTTGCATGTGAACCTTCATTTTACAAACATTTCAATGGCTAGGAGACAGTACTGGTTGATGTGCTGTTCTGCTGCTGTCTGTGCTGCATTTTCCTAGCAAGTTAATTTAAAGTTCACTGTTTCCCAGGTTGATTTAAAATTAAAAGTTGTTTCATAATTAATTAAAATCACTCTATAATGAATTTAATTTACTCTCTAATCAGTATATAATTAAATTAAAGCAAATTAAACTGGTTTCAGGAAATTTTAACTGTTTCGTTCTATTTAACCTATGAAGTTATTCTGTGTATTAGCAGCCAATTTTTTGTACTTTCAAATAATAAAGAAGTGGCCCTGGAATACTTGCCCAGTCAGAGATGTGGCCTCCATCCCAGTGGCAGTTGCCCACTCCTAATCTAAAAACTACATTTTAAGCATCCCTAATTTCAAACCGGGGACTCATAATTGAAAACTCTTCCAAATCATCCATCCATCCATCCATGGTGCCCTCTCAATATACTGCTTTGTAAGATTTACAAAACACACCAATGGGGATGTGTGGTTTAGGTGCTGAGATCTGCAAAAATAGTGAGGAATGCTGAAAACAGTACAGACACCAGTAAGTTTGCCCCTCAAATGATCACAGATTCCTAGTATACTGACTGCCTATTGATTGTCAAATCCAAGAATGCCACAGTACACATAACACCTTTTTTTCTTTAGCCGTTTTACTTATTTCCTTAAAATGCTAGCAACGGCAGGAGTAAAGGCAACTTCTCCTAGATCTGCACTTATTCAGCTCATCACCTTGAGTGTCAGCTTCTCTACTGACAAAACAACAACAGTGAAATAAGGGAAGATCGATTCTGACTGTCTAAAGGATGAAAGTCTGCAAAACTGTGCTAGAAATACCAAGCAGATAGTTTTATAAATGCACAAAATGTATCACTCTGAGAAAAAACCACACATTTCCTCTGGATCTGCAAGATAAGATTGTACACAAATGTAAATGCAACATTTCACCACTATAAGAATCTACCTGCTTATCTTCTTTTGCCATAATGGCACGAAAAAAATCTGCATGGATTGAATTACCAATGCTTTTTGGCATAGAAAGCAAGCCAGTTCAGCAATCAGACATGTGCAAAGCAGTCTTCCGCTAGCTGCTTCACACATTCTGTTGTTTACATATACACTAAAAGCTAATAAATGAATATTTAAAACACTTTTATATTATAGCTTTTTTGTCAGAAAGCTATAGAAACCTGCAAGTCCATGGTGAGCTACAACAGCCTTCTCCGGAGAGCCACTAACATGGAAAACCTGTGTCTAGGCTGTACCACTTCTGGCTTCAAACTGGGAACACACACAGTTGAATACTCTTACATATCATTCATCTATCTTTCTACAGAACTACAATGCATAGGAGAAGAGTTCTAGCATAGCTTTCACCCTCCCATTGTAATTTTCAGCGCCAATATTCTTTTTTCATGGATGGATGGAAAGAGTATTCCACCGCACAAGTTCTGACTTGTGTCTCTGCTGTGCTACTACACTCTATGGTTACAAGTTCAGAGAAAACTAAGCTCTTCAGTAGAGTGTCAAGGTTTGTCCTTAAGATTTCTCATCTGCATTTTGTATTGTATTCTTTCTGAGGTAGCTTACGCCTTTAGCCATTGGAGAGAATGTTGTTATTGTGTGCCTTTAAGCAGTTTCTGACATATGGTGACCCTAAGGTGAACCTATTAAAGGGTTTTCTGGAGCTAAATGTATGTAATGTGTCCAAGGTCAACCAGTGAGCTTCCATGGCTGTGGGGGAAACTCAACCCTGGCCTCCAAGGTCATAGTCCAGCGGTCAAACCACTATTACTGATTATTTTTCAAATGTACATTTATGCCCTTGGCCTTCACTTCAAGCCTCTTGTGCTTTTGGTAAGCTGCCTACTGAAGACAGCATCAACATATTATTATAAAATCTATACAAAATAGCACCCAAAACTGGAACTCATGTAACAAAAAGTTAATTCAGGTTTTGACATTTGTTCAATGAAACTGGCATGTGTCACAGCTATATTTTCAGAATGATGAGCGAGGCAAGAAAAGCGCTTTAGCACAAAATAAGTAGGAGGACTTCCAATATGCAGTCTGTAGGTTCCACTCTTCACTTCTCAGATTCAGATCAGGAAGAAAGGAGGTCACTTTCAGTCATATAATCTCTAATATCCACTCGTTTTTCTCTCTTTCACAATATCCAATTACAGCACTTTCACACTACATTTAATTGCTATAGTTCTATCCTAAAGAATCACAGGACATGTAATTTAGAGAGAAACAAGAGTTCTCTGGCAAAAAATTCTAAACACTTCATAAAATTACTTCCAGAGCTACATAGGATGGAGGCACAGTTAAACTGGCATCAAAGTGTTACAACTGTGTGATGTGACAGAAACCTCTGTCAGTACTGCTCCTGCTCCAATTGTCCCATGTTACTGCAACCTAGATTGCTGCAATACTCTGTTAGTTTACCTAAAACATGCCTTCCAGGATTTTGTTTGCATTCTTCACATTGCCATTTAACTTGTTCTTTCTCTCTGTTGTTCACTCAACATCTTCCCTTTCTATAAACTTGACCAGCTTCCTTATCTTTCTTTAAAACCAACACAAATTTTTTGTTAGTTCTTAAAATGTTACAGTATTTATTAACAGTAGTTACTAGAATAACACAGACAAAAGGCACAAGAGATGGTTAGATATCTGTGAATTGAAATGTGGACAGGTGCATTTTGACTGATGTGGTCAAGTATAAGGAGTGATTAATATTCTGCTAATTTTAGCTGTAATTGCCTTTTGTCTTATTAGATCTCTCTGCACTCTCTTCACCCTGCTGGTTCTGATCACCTTGCTCAATGCCATCTTCTCTCTTAAACTCACAGTCCCTATTGTGACACTTTACTCAAGAGGTGATTCCTTCCCTGAAATTTCCCTACTTTCTTTATAGGCACTTCCATCAACAGCCCCCACCAAACACCTTATCTAAGTTACTGCTTCTCTCATTTCCCCCAAATGAATCTTTCCTTCTTTCTTCCTTCCTCTGCTGCAATCAGTTCTGCTTTCCCATGTTCATTTCCTTCAGTTTCTCTCCTTCTCTGAAAAGCAGGACCTATTTCAAAATACAAGGCTGCTGACAAAACAGAAGCCTTCAACCAGTCCTGAACTCACAACATGAGGAATATCAACCTAATTATCACCCGGCATTGGACAAAAACGAGGAACTGCAGGGATCTGTGATGCACCAGCTGCCTTGTACCAACTTGATAGAGCCTGGTCAAGGAATATTCCGTTAGTCTTCCAACTCAATGGAGCAACCTATTTTGTCTCTTTCTCATCCTATCTCCAACTGTCATGGAACCAAATCTGGCATCTGTGGGCACTGGGTATGTCTATTTAGTTTTTTAATTACATGCATGGCATCCAGCTGCTATTGGGCCTACACCACAGACATCTGAAACACACTGATGCTGTGTTTATTTATGCTCTCAAAGTGCTTCACATATGTTAATGCTGAAACTATCTTGTAGAACTTTATTATTTCCATACAACAACCAGTAAGGGCTGTAGCCAAGATAAAAAATAGCCTGCCCAAAGCCAAAGCTACTCAAAGAGTTTCTGTCATAACAGGTATGAACAAAGTCTCAGCTTCCTAATTGCAGCTTTAGAAATTGCTGATTCCTCCTTCATTTTACCCAGTTTTTAAAACCTGGGTTTAAAAACTGCCATTCACTCCTGCATTGTTCTCATTTTGACCTGGGTCATGCTTCCCATTTAACTTATGCAAGTGCTCCTGCAAATAGTTCCTAAATCAAGTAATTCTCACACCATCGCTTTTAAGCATATATTTGTTGTTCCAGCTTACGATCTCCTGCCATCCTTCAGACCTTGCAAGGCAAAGTAGGGGAAAACTAGGTCATTCTGTTTTTCAAAAAAAATCACAAGACAAAGTTCTTTTCTCCAAAACAATACAGAGTTTTGCTTCTTTTCATGATCCTGTTAACAAAATATTCTACATGGTTCTAAAGTGTCAAACCTTTCTTATATCAAACAAAGCCTATTGACAGTACTAAATTTGTCAAGGGGAGAGAAGAGAAAGAAAAAAGGAGTTAGTGTAATCTGCCAACCAAGTGTGAAGAGCAGACCTTTCACACTTCTTCCTTCCCTCCCCACTTCATTGCTGGGAGTTTGCAGCCAGAGATATTTCAAACCACAGAGTGTTATATTTCCAGACAGTTCCCTCCCCACTAAACCTCTGACGGAAGTCATGCCTGTAAAGTGAAGTGACTTCTCTGAATCTTCTCCTTCGGGGCTGATTGAATGGAAGAAACTCATCCATAAGAACAGTAAATGTAAAATTAATGCCAGTGAGAGGGCTCCATGGCTCACTATGATGAGAAAAGGCAGTTCTGGCCTCTTTCATTGAGACAATCAAGACTGGTAGTGACTTCCCTTGGGGCATTCAAGAGACCAGGAAAAGGTGAATGGGTAGCCTATCATGCTATTGAAGGTAAACCTCACTTGTGAGAAAGTTTCTGGATTTATTAAGGAAGACCCATAGAAAGCCCGTGTTTTGGGCTTCAGTTGCTAGGAACCCCAGTTGGCATGGTCAATGAGAAGAGATTTTGGAAGATGTAGTTAAAAACATCTGGAGAAGGAAAGGTTTTGATTTAAAGAATGTGTGCAACAGAATGATTTTGAGATTGCTGTCAGTTTACTCACAGCTGCTAAGATCTTGATTTCTTCCTTTCCCTCTCCCCTATGTGATTGGGACACTGCAAGGCTCACAGACTATATACAAACACACAGGAACCATTTCTATGACAGTGAGCTCAGAGAACACGGCATATTTTTACAATTTGTTTAGAGTAATAAATGTGAAGGTGATATATGATTGCACATATACTGTTTATCGCTGTTTAATGTTGTTTTCCCATACAAATGGAAGACAAAGAATACTAAAAATTATCACAGAGTGGTACAGCACTTAATCTATGAAGAAAGACTAAAGTGTTGAGGGAGGACTCATTTATGGGAGAGGGGAAGACAACTAGGCCAGCGCTATGTAAGCTAATGAGATCAAGCCTCCTGAGTGTGGCATTTTTCAGAAACCAAAGACTTGCTGGCCTTAAAAAAATGTGATGCCATGTTGCTGAACTTTAATAGGTCATACATACACTAAGGGCCAACAAGCAATTTTATTTAAAAAGGTAAAAAAGGGGAAACACAGACTGAGGATATTGAATTTTGGTTCTTGAAGAAAATACATCCACATCATTAGAGCTGCTGTGATCTTTTAGCAGCGTTTCATGCACATGCTGTGATCTCTATTCCCTCCTGGAGAGCTGAAAGTCATCCTGTAATGATTACAAGATGAGTTGCTTCTGAGGCAATAAATGGCTCAGTTTCCCAGAGGACAGGTCTCTAGCTGGTGGGTTATGATCTACATTGCCATCACCATCCAATAAAAAAAAAGTGTTTAAAAAGTACACCAACTACACAATCCTGGAAGTGCACTCAGCTACCCACTGCAACATTATAAGGACGTGATGTTTTGAAGGGGATGATAGCTGGTGGAAGCGGTTCACATCTTGGTTACCAGTACTTCCTCCATGGCCTCAGAAGCGAGACCATAGAGCTAGAGCCGCCCCTCTAGATGAAAACTGTGACGGCCAATCACACTTATGGTCAGACAAGGAGAAAATAGCGTTAGCATTCTCCCTGGCTGGAATAACAGGATTGGCTTTGGAGGACGGACTAGAAATAAATAGATTAGCCTGTACGTTGGTCAAAAGTATAAACGTTACTTCCAAAGCATTATCCTTGCTTAACAAAGAACAGCGGGAACTAAGAAATGCTGTATTGGAAAATCAGGCAGGCGTTGACTATCTCTTCCTTCTCCATCATGTAGGATGTGAAAAGCATCAGAAATTGTGCTGTTTCAATTTGTCTGATAACAGCAACGCAACAGAAGCACAAATTAACAAACTGCACGAAGTAGTAAAGGATATAAAATGAAGGGAATGATAGCTGGTGGAAGTGGCTCACATCTTGGTTACCAAACCTGAATTGGCTAAAAGCATTGTTTGTAATTTTGTGGCCAGTAGTGCTAATATTCCTGTTTCTGTGTATATGCTTTCCTTGTTTTATACAATGTATAAGTAATATGCTTCAAATTACTTCCAGTAAGACAGCAGCTCTGTACGCTTTGATGGCTCAGCCTGACGCTGTTTTATGATATAACGTCACGAAATGCTATAATTGTTTAGAAATTATGCATTTAAGGGGGGAAATGATATAGGTATGAATTAGAAATAAAGTAGAGCTGGGGGCTTAGGTCAGAGGAACGGAGAAAGATTTAAGAAGGGTAAAAAGGTCACGAGAGTCAATGTATCACGTAGCCAGGGTGTTGTTTGTTTATTGACTGGCTGCGGTAATTGCAGATTGTAGATAAGCACTTTCCGGGGTCTGAGTGCGGGGGTAATTAGCTAGTAACAGCATGTGGTATTTGTGACCCCAGAGGGGAGGACCGAGATATGCCTGTGATCTTTGCCTGTGATCTTTGTGTATGCTGTGAACTTTGTTTATAAAAGAGCTGTGAAACTTGAATTCAGGGCTTTTGGTCTTTTGGAAACATCCAGCCAAAAGCCCGCGCGTAATAAATTACTCTTTTTCTTGCTCTGTGGTCTCTGTGTTTTCTGGGCTCCTGCAACAGTTTGACTGCATGTGGCTTTCAGCATTGGTTGCAGCTGTCATTTCCATTGTTCCTTTGAGACCCTGAAGAAGACGCCCCTCCAAACTCTTTTCTTGCCACTGTTTGGGTGAGGAAAACAACATCATACTCTGGGCTGGGGGGCAACAGAAGGAGGAGGAAAACCACATAAAAGTTTTTAAAAGGAGAAAGAATTCTATCTTTATTATGGAGCCTTGTTATTTTAAAATCAAGATCTAGAATGGCTGAAGACTTCTGTCTTATAAGAGGCCAGAATATGAACAAATTACAGGCCCAAACCAAAAATTCAGTGCCTAGATCAAGGCGGGTACAAAATTCCCACTGTTAGAAATTCATGTTTACAGTAAGGCATCAGAAGCCAATCCATGGTGAATCCTATGTAAAACAACCAATTTTCATGATTTGTTCTTGTGTCTTCTGCTATGTGAAGCCTTAGTCACACCAAAAAAATGCCTTTGCTTCCCTGAATTATTATGCCAGCATTGTCCTGGTGCCTTTCAAAGTTCAACTAATAATTGCTACAGGCCCAAGTGTCACTGTTAGAAGAGGGACCACTTATTTTTCAAGTACCACTAAAAACCTCCTTCAGTTTCTTGCCTGCCTGTAAAATCCCAGGCTCTTCAAAATGCATGTTGTTTTTGATCAAAAGTCACTCAGCATGAAATGTATATACACTGTTATGGTTAACAAGTGTGGAAGTACTGCTCTTCAGCTAGAACAATATTTCAAAGATCTCGAACTCTCACACCTAATTCCAGAACAGGATCTGAGCAAAGATACAGAGGTAAGGACATTCCAAAGTCTCATGCTACATTGCAGGCTAAGAAAAATTTAACACAGCATCAGCTTTCCTAGAAAAGAACTTGATTCATCTGGTACCTAAAAGGTGCTTTAAAAAAATATCACTTAAAATCTGCCACCTCCTCTGAGTGATCAAAGGACTTGGCTCATCTTTGGGAACATTTGTTTAAGTGAATTATTGGCAGTTTCTGGGTTTGTGCCCTGACCGCATAAAGATTTCTTCAACTGTTTTTCCTTGAATACATGAGCTGTACATCACCTTTCCTGCAGCTCTGTATCAATTATTCTGTTGGTCATGCAGCAGTTATGGAAGAGCAAGTGATAACATGCAGAAACAAACAGCTCTATGACGCACTGCAGCCTTTCCTCTTGGAATCCTATTCAACAACTCCCCCAACTTCATGAGAGTCTACCACATGTTTTCAAGTTAATAATTATAACCATAAGGCCTAGAAACTTTGCTTTCAAAATATAAGCCCAGAGCTTTGGGACTGCTCACTTCTGATGACTTCTGCGCTCAAGCAGAATCACAGCAACAATGAACACAGATGTTTTACAGGCAAATCTTTAGGTTGGAAGAAAAATTTCTTACTGCACATTTCATCCCTAAGAGCTCCTGTGTCAGTCTGATATTAGCCCCACTGTGCTTTTGATGCACTCACTGCACATGTTGCTTGAGAGGCTCTCCTATCCGTAACCCCAGAGTACTCTGTCTTTGAAGGCTGGGAACTGAATGCTTCTTCCCGATAAGCCACAGCTTTCCTGGAAATACAAAATCTAGCCACCTTATCTCAAAAACCAGAAAGAAAAAAAGGTCATTCTCTGCTAAGTGGCAAGACTCTCACCTTGAAAGCTTTCCCTTTTGATTGGCATAGAACATCCAAGGTTGTGGAACTTTTAATCAGACGCCTGCATAATTACCAAATCATTATTAATTATATCAGAGAGCTCCAAGGAAAGGCAAAGCAAACAAAGGGCCTGATGGAGTCTCTTCTGTTGTTGGAAAGAATTAGTAATTAGAAGCCATAAGTGCACTCAAGAGTGAGGGAGCAGCACTGTGGTTGAAGTGGTAAGATCTGAGTGTGACTAGCATGCTAAGGTGGTGGAAGGATGAGAGGGCATTCCAATTGACAGAAATGAGACAGAAGCTTCACCTTAGCAGATACGTCCAAGAGCGTGAAGAATATGACCTTTGCAAGAGAGGGGCTATTTATGCCTTAGAAACATGGGCTTGTTTTCCATCAGATGCATTACAGTATTCCAGGTATCTTTTCAAAATGCTGTCCTTCTGGCCATCCCTACATGAGGCAACCACCTTGGGTCAAAGATGCAGGGGGACAGTGGTACTCCCCCAGCTGTTTCTTCTAACTCTTTCAACCACTCCCTTTTCTTAGGGGCAGAATTATGTGTGCCACATGGCCAGTCCACTACTCCCTGAAAAAATCTGCACCCTCAATTATCTTACAACCTAGCTATCACCCAGTATCTGCATATAGAGAGACGTCTGATGCTGCTCTTCTGTTTTCGAGGTGTACCAAAGGCTCAGTATTTCTCTAATTAATGCAAGATATCCAAGTAGTGCAGGGATCATTTTTCATCAGGTTTTTTTAAACTTTTTTTTTAATCAAAATAAAAGGTGAGCTTGGGGCTTCACCTTGTTTTAGAAGTGGATTTCTCCCCCTGGAGACTTCTAGAATGCAATAATCACATTCCCAGACCTCCCCCCAAAAAGCACTGGGCAAGAGGCATCAAAATGGCCTTGATAGTCCACTTGATTCCTATTCCTGGCTCAGCAGACAAGAGGATTTTCCACTCACATTCATGCTTACATCCATATCACAGTTCAATGGGGGCAGCAAGCTAATTGCATGGAAATGATTACTTGCCCTGGCAAATGCTCATTCTAATTATATTTTTAAATACCTGTATTTAATCTGCTCAGGGACATTCTGAATTGTGCTTTCAGTATTTAATACCTTAACGTTTGCTTTTTCAAAGTCCAACTTTTCTTAAACATCAGATTGAGCAGCAGTAGACATGATAAACCTAGGCAGGAAGTAGGATACCAGGAGTATATTTTAAGAGATCAGGATACGCTTAGCTATAGTGGCTTGGTTTAAACATGAAACTGGGGATTTTTTTTTAAAGGAGAGTTTCCTGTTCCTCAACTCAGGTGCTGAATATGAACTGGAATGCTGCTGTCACCTAAAACTTTCACCTGTCACCATCATGCAGTCCTAACACATGAATGCCTATTGTGCTAGGGCAGTGGTTCTCAACCTGTGGGTCCCCAGATGTTTTTGGACTTCAGCTCCCAGAAGCCCTGAGCATTGACCATAGTGGCTGAGGCTTCTGGGAGCTGAAGTCCACAAACATCTGGGGACCCACAGGTTGAGAACCACTGTGCTAGGGGAACACTAACAGATTTATATACAACACTAAGCCAACGGAATCTTCCACAGATTTACTATTCTTGCTATTGTGTTTATTTACATCATATCTTTTCCCTAGTCTGGGACCCAAGGCAGCTTACAACAGTTAAAACACATACAGTTAAAAAATATAACAAATGCAAAAGTTAAAAATATCACAAAACTATCTGGAACATTAATATCAGTTTAAAAAATAGCTATTAAAGACAACAAACAAACGAAACAGATAGATGGTACAACACAACCAGTCCCCTTGAGCAGTCAGTCTTCAAAGGACCGTCAAAATAAAAGTCTTAACCTGCCTGCAGAAAGACAGCAAGGAGGGTGCCAGTCCCCTTGAAAAGACATTTGTTCTTTACAGCATATCTAGCATTTTGTTTAAACTGGGAGTTACCTTTTTTCCAAAGATCAAAGTAATTCCCCCAGTGATCTCAGGAGTGCAGAAAAGGGAGGTAGAATGAGTGGAACAATCAGATAGAGTTCAGTGATTATATGTAAGATTCCAAAGAGGAAGTCATGATTTCACACTCTGGCAATTTGCGGTAAACAAATAAGTGCATTTGTTAGATGACATAGTTATATTATTTTTATTATTATGTAATGCAAGTATAGCAGTGGAGTTCTACTAATGATCAATATTCTTTTTTCTTTTTATAAATGTTGGCCACGACAGATAAGATATCAACCTGACTTTCTTAGTTTGTTCATCAAAACAAGGGGAAAGAAAAAATATATATGGTTAACTACACAAGGACAGATATAATCAATTACTTATATACATGATATTTATACATACTTGTTATCTTCAAAAAGATTTGAATTTGTTTTACTGATTTTGTTATAATTACTAAGATTTATGTCATTTTTCAATCGTTTTTTTCTCCATTTAATTTTAATTTTTATAATAAAAAAGAAGTAAAAAAAAACAGAGTGCAGAAAAGGGCAAGTTCCTTTCTTTTCCTCTTAATGTTAATGGTGTTAGATGTTTGTGGTAGCGGTCAGTAGCTGAGTACTTCCAAGATCATGGCACTGTCCTCCACTAAGAATTTTGCCCACACCCATGAAATTTTCCTTCAGTTCCCAAATTTCTAGCACTGTAGTAATTTAAACCTCAGTTGAGCCTTTAAAAATATAGTTAGGCCCTCAAAGAAAAAAAGGCAGGAAAATTTACCAAGGGAATGCAAGCACAGTAAACCTAAGAGTTCTAGATAGCAAGAATTTTCAACATCTTACTCTCTGCAATGCTCAAATCTGGTGACTGAAGGAGAATTTTGTTGGAGGAGCACAATTCTTATGGGAGGCATTTTTTTTCTCTCCTCCACAGCTACTCCCCTGGTGGAACAGAAGATCAGTTACAAGCCTTGAAGCCCTTTTTTCCCCTCACAAAATGGTGACTAGACTCTTTAACACTCCTGACTGTTAAACATTGAAGAAAACCCCCATAAACCAAGAATGCCTCAAGTAATCATGCATATACTTAATAGCACAATTACACTGGGAAAACAGTCCTCTCCACCCCCACAAAATGCATTTGTAGTGTAGTAGGCGTTGGGGGGCTTAAGTTAGCAGAACGGAGGAAGATTTAGTATGGGTAAAAGGGTCACGTAGCCAATGTATTGTTTGTTAATTAACTGGTAGAGGTGGTAGTTGGAGATAGGCAAGATTCCTGTTAGATAGGCACGATTCCTGTTGTAAAGGTTCAGGTAAAAAGGTCAACAGTTCCGAAATTGTAAACCGCAGCTGGGAAAAAAGGAAGTAATAATATGCTGTGTTTACGGCTTCGGGAAGGTGGACCGAGGAAGAGGGGCTTTGCACCTGCGATCTTTGTCTATAAAATAGCTGTGAAACTGGTATTCGGGGCTCTTGGCTTTTTGGAGAAATCCAGCCATTAGCCCGCGTGTAATAAATTACTCTTTTTCTTGCTCTGTGGTCTCTGGGTCCTCTGGGCTCCTGCAACATAAATGGTGCCGTGACTGGATCGTGGCAGGTGCTGAGACATAGGATCCTTGTACTTTCACAGCCCTACAACCATCTAGATTTGTCTGAATCCCCGTATGCTCAAGAGAAAATAGAAAAAAAGTATTTTATTTTAAGAGGCATTTGATGATTAATTGATTGTGCTGAAGAATTTTTTTTTAAATGGGGGACTTGCTGTATTTGTATCAAAATTGTTACATCTTTAAAACAATTCTATACTATTTTAAATCACAAGTTTTTATATGACAGCTAATTTCTTTTAAATGTTGTATCCTCAGGTTTTTAGTTGTATCTGTCCTAACCTCATTGTAAGCTACCTTACAACGGGGCAGGGGAAAGCTAGAATATCAATTTTTTTTGTTTTTACTATGTATTTTAATATTGCTTTAATCACTATTGTTGTTTAATGTGCATTTTAACATTGTATACTATAGTTTTAACTATGTTCTCTTTTAAGTTTTGTAAGCCACTTTGAATCCTCTCAAGGAGAAAAGCAGAATATAAATAAAGAAGATAATAATAATAACAATAATAATAATAATAATAATAATGAAAAACAAATAAATTAGTAAACAGATAGGAGCATAACATTCTATTTAAGAACAGCAGCAAATTGAAATACCAAAGTGCTGAGAACCACTGTGCATCTTAATGATAATTTGAAGAACATAGCAATAAATCTAGTATAGTAAAATGCTCTCATCTTGCAAGACAAATAGACTGTCACATTTCCCCCCAAGAACTGAGTGACAGGAACAAATAGAGAGAAGTCTCAAATAGGTTGATACTGTTAAAAATGCCTTCCTCCTTGTATAGTCCAGCCCTTACCAACTTAGGAGGCCTCCAGATGTGTTGGACCACAATGCTTGTCACCTCCACGACTCTGAATGGCAGTGATTGTAATCCTACACATCTGGAAAACACCAAGTTGGGGAGGCTGGACTGCTATGCATATTTGCTTTCACAGTTACAGAATAACAACTGGGTTCATGAAGGACTAGAAAAGGGATGGGCAACTGTGGTCCTCCAGCTACTACTGCAGCTCCCATATTTCTTCACCACTGGCTGTACTGCCTACAGCAGATGATAGTTATAGGCCAAACTCTTCTATACAGCTGCAGTTGCCCATCACTGCACTAGAATATCAGACACAGTGTTGGTTATCACTACTTTTCTTTGGGGGAAGAAATTAGATGGGATTCTTGCATGGTAGAGGACATATGCTTAGCACATTCTTCTTTTTGGCAGAGGTCCTACAAAACAATATGTAACACTTCTAGAGCCCTGACTGACTCAGTTCCCAGGCCAAATCAAGCTTGAGGATCTGTCAAAATGAAACGTAGTCACAGGTGCACCATAGCAATGAGTTATTGATTATATAAAGTATTAAATGAGATGCAGCAATAAAACTCAAGGCAAAAGCAAGGTTAGCTGACGTCCCTTAGCTCACTGAAACAGTCTTTTGTCACAGTTGTTGCTCACCAGGGTCCCCACGATGAATGCAGTGCCATCCCAACAGATCGATTTTCTGGGCTAGAGCACAGCCAAATTTCATAGATTCAGTATGAACCCAATTATCTGATCTTTCCCAATCTTTAAATACCTCTTATCCCTTGTTCTAGAAGGTTCTGACACTTTCGGATATGGGGGAGACTATCCTACCTTAACTAACAAAGAAACATTTTCTAGGTATTTTAAGAGGGAAATACAGTCATCCTTCCACATTTGCTAGGGTTAGGGGCACAGGGCCCCCATGAAAGTGGAAAAACCCTGAATAACTCTAGACCCTCCCAAACCATATTTGACACACAAAGAAGTATGATCATATTCAACCCACCATGGATTCCTTTGAGGCATCAGGGCTCTTTCAAAAGCTAGGTGGGTGGCTGGTGGGGCTTACTGCCACCTCCTCTGCTGCCTCACACCATTTTAATAGGAACTTACAAGCCTTGTTCACAGTTTCTCAGTCTCACGAGGCTTGCAGTCTCTATTAAAATGGCATAGGGAGGCAGCAGAGGTGGCCTCAAATAATCTGTGAATAATCAAATCCGCAAAAGTGAAACCCACAAATGTGGAGGGCTGACTGTATTCTTATCTGTCTCCACATTGTGAGCTGACTGCTAGAGAAACTGCAACTACTAGAAGTCATATTATCATTCTTTTCTGCTACAGGCCTGCTTAATCTGGTAGCAAATGGCCCGCTACTATGTTATGCATCCCTCAAGTATATAAACCTGGCCAATTCTTCTGGAAATTCCAAATTCCTATCTGATGAAAGGCAGCACTCAGATCTTAATTTGTTGGCCTGAGGTCTCCTCTGACATGAATGTGAGATCTAGATTTACTGAACTTCTGTTTTCATAATACTGATCCATTAGCAAGACTGGTAGGGGGACAAAAAACTAAGTCAACTGGATTAGCTTTCTCCATATTTTGGATCACTAAATGCACTGGAAAAGCCAGGTTAGTTATTAAAGGCAAAAAATACACCACCTCTACCTCCCCCCACTTCCACTGTGGCCAAGCCTTACCTGTTAAAGATATCATCTGAAACCTTCTGCAGGTATTGAAGTGCATCTGCTATCTGATGAATAGCTTCTTCCCTGCGAAGACCAGACTGGATGAGGGGAACTGAGTATCTCTGGCCTTCCAGGAAATATTTCTGGCTCATAGTAGCCATTTTTGCCTGAAAAAAACAACAACAACAACAATCAAGCAGCAGCAAGTTAAAAGTTTATCTAAGGTCATGTCAACACATTGATTCCAGGAGCCTAATTTTCTAGGTCAACCCTTGAATGAATTGCTTAAACCCTCAATTTTTAAATGGGAGCACAATGATAAAAAGTAGGGTGACGTGGAGATCTGTTACAAGTAGCTGCTCAAATCTAATGGCTCTGTGAGTTATCCCCTTTGGGGCTTCTCAGATTCTCCTGGAACAATTAAAATTTGTGTGAGTACCTTAAAATATTTCAAAATCACAATCATGAACATGACTCATGTTGTTCATCCTCATGCGCTTTGCTCATAACATTACCAATATCATGGCAGTAAGTGTGACAATCCAAGCAACTCTTTACTACCCACTGAGTGCCTGATCCTAGCTGTGCCACGAGCAGTTTCAGGCAGTTGCTTGACTCTGGCAACCTGTACCACCCAGCTTTGCTTCTCTGCAGCACATGTCTTAAAAGTGTGGTTTGCTTCTTACCAGAGGGGTTAAGGTACACTGGTAAGAATGAGCTTGTGCCCACACTATGAGTAGGGTATCCATTTCCTTGATGATTTCTTAAAAAATAATTACATTTATATCCTGCCTATCTTCTAACAAACTCAGTGAGTTTTATAGCACAGCTAGGACTAGAATTTGGCTCTCTAAAGTCCCAGTCCAACATTCTAACTACTGTATGCCATGCTGGTTCTCCAATAACTCACTTCTTTTTGGTGGTAAGTGTTAAAAAGTTATAAAGAGAACATCCAAAAATGGGATCATAGCTTTGGCAACTCCATCATCAAAATTAAGGCAGAAGTGTTGAGCAGTATCAATTCAAAATGACAGACTAGAGCTCTGCAGTGCCAGGAAAGAGCAACAAGAGACACTGTTGAAGTTATGAGGATCAAAAACTAATATGAAATGTCATCAGAGAGTCTTTTATTTCTCCTTGTGACAGAAATGGGCCAAGAGGATGGTGAGAGGTGGACCTTTTTGAGTGAACGACAACTTGTCTCCACCTGAGCAAGAGAAAGGGAAGGCAGACATGATCCCATTGAGGATGACAGGAAAGACTGGGACATTTTATCTAAACAATAGGCATCAATCATAGAGCTTGGAAACATTACTTTTTGGCTATGTTGGCTGTAGGATTTTGAGGAAAAAAAAGTGAGGTTTCCAAGCTTTGCTCAAGTCCATGTGCAGTGAGTTTTCCCAGGAGTGTAGTGGAGTCTCCTTCCTTGGAGGTTTTTAAGCAGAGGCTGGATGGCCACTTGTCAGGAGTGCTTTGAGGGTGTTCCTGCATAGCAGGGGGTTGGACTGGATGGCCTGGGTGGTCTCTTCCAACTCTACATTTCTATGATTCTATGATTCTATGAGGATGAGAAAAAATGTATTAAAAGTTCAGCAAATCGCTGGAACCACAACAATACTATCCAAATATTTGTCTGAATGTGCACACAGAGAAAGGCAGTTAGATCAATCCTGCCTGACTCACCCCAGACAAGTATTTGACACAAAACCTGAGAGTAAGAGGTAAAAAAAGTCAGCTCTGGATGAAGCCTAACTGCTACTTCAGAAAGTAGGTTTAATACAGCCATACTGGAACTGTTAGTAGCTATAAAGAAACCATTATGCACCTTGACAGTGGTGCTTATCTAGTTCTGTCAGCTTATATTTAAGACAAGAGAATTCAACAATTCTGACAGGCTATTTACAAACATCATATTGGTTCTCACTGGCACATTCCTAGGGCTCGTAGTTCCTTTTCTACATATAAATGTAAATTTTGTTAAGAAGTTTTCGAATCCAATAAAAATTACAGATTTTTCCCTCAATCATTTTTAAAAAAAATTAAGTTCTTTCCCTTCTGAACATGACGGAATTTGGAATTTCAGCAAAATAAATAAATAAATAAATAAATAAATTTATTTCTCACACATCTCACTAATCATCTTCTTGGTATTTCCTGGTCCTCATCCACAGAGGACAGAAGTGTTCCTTTTTGGAACTACAGTTTACGGTATCATTTACTCTGGGGACTGTAGTCCAAAAAAAAGGGGGGGGAAAAAAAAAGGAAAAAGGAAGAGAGAGAGAGAGAGACACCAGGATTCCATTTCCTGCTTTGCCATGAAAACCCACTGGGTGACCTTGGGCACATCACACAGTCTCAGCTCCCAGAAAACCCTCTGAAAGACTCCCCTTAAGAGTTGCTGTAAGTCGGTAACAACTTGAAGGCACAACAACAAGAAGTCCAAAAAGAAAGGAAGAAGTTTTCCAAGTCTTCTCAAGCCCCTGACTAGAAAAAAGACTTCAGGGGAAGCTGAAGAAATCCTACCCCAGAAAGAGCATTCCTCACAAGAAGATGAAAGTTTCTCATGAGTGACAGCTATAAGACTTTATGTTTAATTTACGATAGGATTGGAGAGCTAGATTCTCTACAGTTGTGGTCTAGTAGGATAAAAAAACCCAGAGCTAAGTGGTATTTTGCAACATTTGAGCTAGTGATAGCACAATACTTAATCTAGTTTCAAACATCCCACAGGGACAGAAAAAGAATCAGGTTATTTTGAACAATTTTTCTTAAAACAGCCACATTTTTTTGTTCCTTGGAGCTCTTTAGGCAATCTAATATTAGCTTGTAATTTTTGAACATGCAAATGCTTCTGACACTGTGTTGCTAGTCTGTCAAATCATATCTGCACTGCCCAGTCGATTATTGGTCCTGTAGTACACATTTGTGTCTACCAGAAGAAGCATTATACATTCCGTTTCACAAAAGCATAAATCAGATAAATCTTGAGAGCATGCAGGATAAACTCTGATTCAGCAGAGCTACTCAAGGGTGGAGATGTGTTGGTTGCCAAGTCAAGCAACCTTCAATTTGCATTTATTTAGAAAAAGCAAGGAGGTGGCAGATAGCTACGTAAGTCAAAATGAAGGCTGAGAAGGAGGGATAAAGTCTATTTATAGCTTGGCTTAATTAAACTGTGTTCCATGGCGTTATTAAGCAGCAATCAGAAATGCAGATGGCACTAAGTTGATTGGTAAGGGTTTCAGTGCACTGAATAATAAGAAATTTTGCCCCTATAAATAGGTCTAATCATGATCTGATGGGTAGAAGGAAGAGATGGGGAAAAAAAGCATAAGTATAGGTGTAATTAGGCCCTCCAGCAGGCTGCACTTCACGGCTGTTTGGCTGTTCTCATTACCTGCCACTTGTCTTAAACACAGCTCTGGTGCTGATGAGCTGAGCCTGGTTAAGGAACTTCAGAATGGAGATCAACTTAATTTAAACAGCTTTTGGCCACGCTCACTGTCAAAATGCATTCTTCAGCAGCAAAAGAGGCCAGGTGGAATCAGTCTCTGAAGATCTGAAGCGGACAAGTGCCCCAACAGGGATTAGCTCTCCAGCTGTGTCTTCCTTACCCAGTAAGCTAATTAAACTGGGCAGCCAGCGCTCCCTCAGACGTGCAAAGAAGCTGGCAGAAAAAGAGACGAAAACAGCTGGGCAGCATTAAAAGAGCTGGTTGGCTTTTCTCTTGAAAAACAGCCAGAAGCATGGAGCTTGATCACATCGCAGAAAGAGGAAGATTAGATTAGTGACAGCAACAAAATTTTTTAAACCTCCCGTTCCTCAACAGAATAAAGGGTCAGAGCAAATTCACAGGAGGGTAATACAATAATGTAGTAGCGATGGACCCTTTGCCACTTAGTGATAGAGTGGAGACCCTGTCAGTCCTCTTCAGAATTTTATTTTTCTGGGATGTCTTACTGCATGATGGTGCCACATATTATAATTAAGCCATTCATAAGACCAGTTTGCATGCTGATCTTTTGAGGCAGGGGAAACCTAATGATAATGACATCATACTAGAAATCTAATTATGCTGATGCTACTCAATTTTAGGTTCCCACATTAAAAGACAAATAGATTTCTATTATAGATTACTTACTTTCATTCTCATGAACTCTGGGCGCTATCTACCCAAAGAAAAGATGTTACAGGTTGTTTTGCAACCAGGAGAAAACCATCAGGCAATATTAGCTTCCGGTGTGGTGGTACTAACATGATGGTGCTCTCTTCTCTGAGAGGAGAAGGCAAAAATATGGTGTTCAGCTTGAAACATATTTGAAAACGTATCAGTTTAATCTGGCTTTCTATGGCTTTCTGGCTTTCTTTTTGCTGCTTTTTTCTTGCACTTGTTAAAAATGATTAATCAATTTAAAGTCTTTTAAAAACTTTGCACCATTTTTATACTATGTTATGAATGCATTTTTACGCAAACCGATATCATTCAGATTTCATCTTATCAAGTGGCATACCAGTATTACAAATGAATAAATATTTATGTGAGGAAACAGCTCTCCCACTTTTTAAAGATCAGGCCCTTCTTCTGAATCTTCTTGGTGGCTCACAGGACATGAAGTGTCTGGATTTTTAAAAGCTGGGTCAGTTGAACATTAACAGCTTCATTTATCCTATTTTTTTAAAAAAAAATCCTTATCAAGCCCATTATTGGATTGTACATGTGCATTTATTTCTTTTGTGGGCCAGTGTCCAGGAGAAAAAGGAGGCCTCAGTTTCTATCCTCTTCTGTTAAACAGGTGCAGGCAAACCCACTTAGTCAAAAGCGGCCAGTGTCACATGGCTGCTGCTGCACATTTCCCAAATGATCCCCACCCTCCCTGGCTGTGAATCATAGCCCTGGCGTGCCTTCTTCCATATTCCAAAATCAGCCTTAAATGTACTTTCTCTACAGCTTATGCACAACTTGAGTGTGAAGCCAACTATGTCGGTAGATGCGCTGATGTGGCTTCAGGGAATAACATCATGTTAAAATAGCACTAATTCTTCAAAGGAAAAACTCCATATAATTGCCATAGTGAAGACATACTACGGTGTGGGACAACTCATGCGCACAATGTAAGGGTGGTGAGATTTAAGAGTGCTTTCATTGCTGTATATGTGACAAAGAAACAGTGTAAAAACATAGCAACGTTCAAATGCTCATAACCTTACTAGTGTGGTGGGTACAATTAGAAATAAAGGCAATAAAGAGGAGCAAGTAGTACTGGAGAGAACAGAGTCAACTTGCATCTATTTAATGAATTAGTCTAATAGCCATGAATTTTTGCAATGGAGGGAAGAGTTTCAACCCCCCCCCCCAAAGATTAGGCTGGGTTGCCAAGGCCCTCCTCCGCTCCATGATCTGGCAAAATTGGACCACCAAAACTCCTATGTAGTTGAGCCTCTTCAAGAATTATGGAACAGAAGTGTACTAAATGATCAAGCACTAGGAAACATTAAGCCAGACGTTATTGTTGAGCTCTCCCAGGACTCATAAAAGCTACCTACAGTCTTGAGACTGTATGCCTGAGAGTAAGGTACACTGACACATGGAGGGTATTTCTAAGTACACAAAGTGTTTGAAAGAGTCTTCATATCTGAGGATGTTTCAGTAGTAATGAATGGAAAAAAATAATTTGCCTTCCCCTTGCAAATAGGCTAAATTAACAACAACCTGTCTGCCAATATTGAGCCCCTATCTTAAAATGAATTCTGGGTGCCTTGCTATTTACTCTCTACAAAGAGCTTCAGAATTAAAGTTTGGGTAGGATGGCATGGAAGCTCTAACAGTGCTTCAGCACTATAAATCTGGGTAAAGAAGAAGCACTCCAGTAGAAAACCAGTATAAAAATGTGCTGCAGATAAGAAGAAATGCATTTCTACGGTTTATTTCGACTCCTTGCTTTTTTGTCAGGCTTGTAGCCTCAGCATCACAGAAAGGTTAAAGCAACATGCTCTCTGTTGTGGGTAGGCAACTCTGATGGATCTAGGGGTAAGTTTTCTGCTCCTGGGATCCTCAGGGGCCACATAGGCTGGCAAAAAAAAGAAACAAACAAACAGATCTGTGGTCAGAAGTCTATTTCTGGTTCTGAAAAATGGACATTTTTTCAAAACCTGCTGGAGAGTGGAGTTACAACCCATTTAAAGGGTGAGAAAGGGTAGAAAGAGGTTTCCAGAAGACCAATTCATCCCTTCATTTTTCTGGGCAAAAACAGAATTGGGCAATTGGGGGAGCATTGGGAGCACCCCAAGGCCACTCTTTGTCCAATATGTTGTATATCCCCGGACTGGAATCTGAGACTACATTCAGAAGTAGTGACTGTGGGCAGTTCAAATGTGATCAAAAACTGTTACATTCATCCTAGTACTTCTATACTCAGCACAACACAGAGTATTTAATTGATGCTCAAAAATAACTCATGTAGTCCAAAATGTTGCTAGATTATCCACCATTTCTCCTCCCTTCTTTTACACACACACAGCTAGAAGGAAGCAGGACTTAACAGCATCCAGCAAGAAAAGTCACACTAGAAGTTGCTGGCAAGGGACAATATTGCTCTACTTCTTTAGGTCCAGGCTTTTCTTGCCCTGGAAATCAATAAGCTCAGAAATAAAGGCAAGTTGAACTGCTTTGGGGCAGAGATTATCTCTGGAAGGGGTCAATGTAGGTTATTAAGAAAGAAAATTGCTTTCCAGCAGTAAAAACAGAAAAAAAAATGTTGCTTTGCTCCATCCTGCTCTCTAGCCACCAAACCTGGATGTTCTATATTCCTTTCTCAGAAAGAAAAACAACCATTATAATTCTCCTTCCCAGTCTTTAATCTACTGGAAGTGAATACTTTACACTTTAAAACTAATCAGCTTTAGGAATTCTTCTACTGTATTACTAAGACAGCATGCAAAATGCTAGATATCATTGGTTATGTGCCATCAAGTCAGCTTTGTTTTATAGCGATCCTATGAAGGAGAGATCTCCAAGCAACCCTATCGGGTTTTGCAAATTCAGGGCTTCCTTAACTGAGTAATATGGTCCTCTTCTTTACCTACTGCCATGGATTTTACCAAGTATCTTTTCCACTATTATTATCATATTTTAAAAGAAAAGTCATACATGGCTTTAAAAAAAAATCAGGCAGATGTATCCAAAGAGGTGAGCATAAAGGTATCCTAGGAGATTAGAAGTTGACTCAAATATTTCAAAACAAACTAATCAAACAAAGTCATCCTATTTCCATGGAAGTTTCAACAGTACCTTCTCTTCAGCTGAACTGTCCATCTGTCCACTCTATGTTTACCTATAAATGGTTACTCTTGAATAAATTACCAACAGAAACTCTACCATCAGCCACTACATTACAACTCACCAAGAAACAAAGTTCTACCATCTGTGGCCTGAATCAGCATAATGAGGCTTTAATCCTACTACAGGTATTGCCAATGTTTGTGTGAGTTATCATCTGTATTTCTTTGTGGATGGTCACTCATAATTTTATACATGTTTAACACTGTTTGCATTTCATTTCCCTTTGATCATGCTGTTTACAATTCCCCAGGCGTATGTGCAAGCATGCTCCTTGTGTACTACAACTTAGGATAACACCTGATGCAATAACAAAGTAGATTTGAGTCCACAAAAGATGGTGTTGTAATAAATGTGTTAGTCTTTCAAATATCGCAAGAGTCTTTGGCTGTCTTTGCAACTATCACACAACATAGCTACTCCTATGGAAGACAATAATTCCCCTAGTTTTCCACTAAAGAGCATGTCATGCGGAGGGTCCACTGTGAGGGAATACAGGAGATGCTGCTGTGTCCAATTCTATCCTACTTGGAATGTTCAGCATGAATGTTTGGTTCTCCTAGCAGTAGCCAAACTCAATTCAACTCTCAAGGAAAGGGTTGATGACTTTTCAAAAAATGCACCTGAGAAGTGTTAAATATTTCGCTTCAGATGAATGGATTTATATCATGTTGATGCATGAAATGAAGTGTCAAAGCTTTGAAGTTTTCATTAACTCCTCCAATTTAGGAAGTGCAAACCTTACTGTGACAGGCAATCTACAGTAGTAGCAGCAGCGCACTAGCAAGGGCATCACCCCATTAAGGTGTTCAGATTATATGGCTCCCCTTCAAACTGTACCTTGAGAGACAGCCTCTGCTTTATTTCCTTCTCTGCCCATTTCCCAACCACAAAGTACGTGACAGAAATGAGATCATACTTTGAAGTAAAACATGGGAATTCCTTGAGCATATGAGTGAGAGGAGAGCGGGAATTCCTTGATTTGGCCTTGCACCACGGTGAGTGAAGCAAAGGAATGTGAACTCTAAAGCCTACCCCAAATGCCTCTGTTAGAACAATTTAGAGGAGAGAATATCATCAGACAGATAAATCAGAGAGCTAACCAGCACAAAATAGTGAACAGTAAAGATGGATGACCTAGATTCTGAGCAAAGTGAAAGCTCCACAGCATTATGAAGGCAAGGTCACTACAGTGTGCCTATCTCCCTTCTCCCCCTAAAAGTAGAGAGGTGCTCCAAGGAAATGAAAATTAATTGAAATCAAAACTGTGGGATAAGTTCCATCTTCTCAGTAGGGCTTATTCTCAAGAGGAATCCAATGAATGGTATTACTTCCGACCAAACTTTTTATATCCCTTAATGCCCACCTTTAAAGGAAATCATTCCATTGTAAAGTTGTTTGAAAAGATCACTGTAAGAGGGTGCCTCCTGTCACCCCAACCCCCTTCAAGGAGGATTGATGGAACAATCAAGTGTCTTCTCCTCTCAAATCAGACAATTTAATCCCGCCCTCTAGTCAGACTGATTGACTGGCCAGTTGACCATCAAACAGCTGCCTAGTGAAATACCGAGAGCTCCATCATGTTGGAGAAGCAGACAGGGGAATGACTCTTTTTTCAGCACCACTGGAGACCTAACAGCTCACCTCTGTTTGATGGGCAATTGGAAGCCTGAGAGCCAGCATGTTGTAATAAGTTTGAGTGTTGAACTACAACCCCGGAGACCAGGGTTCGATTCCACACTCAGCCATAGAAACCCATTGGGTGACCTTGGACATGTCACACACTCTTCAGCCCCAGAAAACCCCATGATATGTGACTCTAAGGCAAACCTAAGTCAGAAACGGATGCAGGCACTTTAGGAGTGGTGGCTTTAGTCACTTGTGGGGGAGGACACAGGCAAACTCCGGGGGGTCACATACAGCCCACGAGCTGCCCACCCCAGCTATATAATCTTATACCTAATGCATCATCATTGCCTTTTTGGAAAGAATATTCATTGACGCATCTGTTGATCTAAAGTTCTGTATCTGTGGGTCCAGGGAGAAAGAGAAAGCAATTCATTATACATTCAGTTTCTCTTTATACAACTTGCTTGGAGCAATTTCTTTGCTTGCATTTTACATTCTTTTGTTAGGAGGCAGTTTCTAGGAGAGATATATGTATTCTTCTGGAAGGCAATGATTTGAGCGCTGCAAAATCTGCTGTGGCAGTTACAGGAAATTTGAGCTCAGCATATATGAAAAATAATTGTGTGTTTGGCTATATTATTCAATATTAAATATCCAAGAACTATTTTTTTAAAAAATAATCATATCTGTTATGTTCTAACTACAGGGCAAATGTTTAAGTTATCTTTATATTCTGCCTTTTGGCTACTCATGGGCCATCTTAATGGCTTAGATCATCAATATTTCTCATCCATTAAAAAGTTAAACAAAAACACTAGCTAGAAACAATATATTAAACACTCACAGCAGGGAAGAAACCAAAATTTTTATATAACAAAAAGTTTGGCAATGTACTGGAACATCAATAAAGAGAGGGCTAAATGGTCCTCCTTGGTAGAAATTTTTATAAAGTGGACATTACAGCTGAAAAAATCCTGTCCTGAGTCTTAACCAACCATATCTCTGAAGACAACTAGACATGAACCAGACCCATTGAAGGCAATCACAATCGACAGTCAGGCTTCTGTGAAAGGTATATATAGCTATGAAGTATTATCTTTCTAAAGAAGAAATAAGTACCACATGGGTACTGTTGAAGAAAAAAACATGGCTAGAAAATAAAGTTCCATACTACTAGAATTCCCCCCCCTACTGTCATTAGTATTTCTGCTGTAGTAATAATACTTTTAAATTAACAAACCGGGACAATAGGAAGAAAAAATGGTAAAAAGATTAAGTTTAAAGATAAGATGCTACTAAGGGACAAGAATACTTTACAAAGATTTTTAAAAAGATACAACACTCAAGAAGGAGGGTGTAAAAGAAGTCCACTCAGCTCCAGAAAGTGATGTGCAAATGCAAGGTGAAATAAAATAAATACACATTACACTCAGATTTTTTTCAGACATTACACTATCAGCCCATGTTTTATGACTCACATGCTTACTTATTTAAGGAACCAGTGGATTTTTGTAGAAGAAGATATAGTTTATACAAAGGTAGTGAACAAGCAAGGGGGGTGAGGGTAGAAAGTAAAGAAAGAATTGGGACTGAACAATTGAGTGGGGAGGAAAAAGTCTCCTCCTACTTCTGCCAATATATAGAAGCAAAGACATTTCTGTTCAGCAGCGGCCAAGCCAGCCACAACTACAAATTTGTCAAAAGCTGTAGAAATGCAGTAGAGCAGAACATACTTGACAGAAGAAAAGAAATTAGCCAAGTATAAAGCTACACAAAGGAGCCAAAGTAATCAATGTAAATAAGGCAACAGGAACAAATTAGTGCAAGCAATAGGGCTTAGAGACTGGAGCTGATATTCATGAACACCAAGAGAAGGAGGCAGGCAAGCAGGCAGGCATGAAAATGGTATAAAGTCTTAGAAAGAACGCTATTGTGATCAGTCCTGTGGAGTCTGCCATCAGAAGAAAAGAATCTTTAGCCTCTGATCCTCAACTCCAGCAGAAAAAAAGACTAAGACCTGTGGCAGATTAATGTGGTGAGGCAACTTGGGCAGCCACATTAGGTCTAAGGTAGACCAGCTGGCTCTTCAAATCCTATCCAAACCACTGATAATATAGGACTCTTCTCACTTTGCAATAAATGTAAATCAAAACAAATGTGTGTACCCTCTCCTGCAACCCATGACCAAATGCCAAGGACCTGAAGCCTCACTGTAATCATAGCAACAGGAGGTTGCAAGAGAAACTGATTGACATAGCTCACAGAACGCTAGCTTATAAAAAGTCTGAACATCTATCCATCATGCTCAGTGCTACTAAATTCTGACTGTCTGTGGCTCTTCTATCCAAGCATTGATCAGGCTCAATCCTGCTAATTTCCAAAATTAGAAGGGATCAAATGTGAGCAGAGTGATAATAGCCATGTGAGTGACAACGAGAAGCAACAAGAAAGATGTTTTATTCCTCTTGTGTCCCTTAATGCCTCTCTTGTTCTATCTCCTCACTGCCAACCTTCCTGATGCCCATTCTGTTTCAGCCCATTATTGCCTTCTCTTATCATCCTAATACCTCTTGTATTTCAAGTTACTTGTAGTGTATGAATGTGGAAAGCAGTGAAATTCAAAAGACAGGCAGAAAACCTAAATACAAAGGGAAGGTAAAGATGAGAACAACTTCTAACTAAGCAGGACTGTGGGTTGTGAAGCACCATTGGCATCCCTTCTGTGATGGAGGTGCATGCTTTCAGGCAGGAAAACCCACTGATTCAAAGGTAGGCCAGAAACACAAGGGAGAAGTCTGTGCTCTATAACAAAATATAGTGTGGAATACCCGTACTCAGACTTCTTGTCATCTGCCACCAGATGGGTCAGCTATGCCCCTTTCCAGAATACTTCACTCCTTCCAGCAGGAGCCACTCAGCATTCTCTGATCAACAAGCATGCTCTTTTCTCTTTGGAGGCTGCCCTCTCTGTTTTTCTTCCTCTGAAAACTATATATTTCTGCAAATCTTGGTGTTCTTCGATGCCTACTAATACCACCCTTATGTATAGTTTGCATTCTTTCGGTTATGTAAAGATCAGTACAGCCAGCTCTCAACATTTGCAGGTTCCACTTTTGTGCGTTTGATTATTCACGGATTATTTGCTGCCACCTCTGCTGCCTCCCTATGCCATTTTTGATAGGGACTGCAAGCCCCGTGCGACTGAGAAACTGCAAACAAGGCTTGTACGTCTCTATTAAAAATAGTGTGGGGCAGCAGTGGAGGTGGCAGTAAGCCCCACCACCACATACTTCTGCCTTGTGAAGGAACCCTGATGCCTCAAAAGAATCTACGGTAGGTTGAACATGGTGGTCATACTTTTTTGTGTGTTAAATATAGTTTGGGAAGGTCTAGTGTTATTCACGTTATTTTCACTTTCACAGGGGTCCTGTGCCCCTACCCTAGCAAATGTGGAAGGATGATGGTACTTGGAGAAGCAGCTTGCTTTTATATAACAGAGGTGGGAACTGTGTAGCCACAGAGATGTTGGTGGACTGTAATTCCCAGCAATCCCAGTCAGCATAGTCATCTGTGAAGAACTCTGGGACTCACAGTTCAAAAACATATGGAGAACTGCACAAGTCCCACCCTGATATACAGGAAATAGTAGAAAAGGTCATCTCAACACTGGTAGTTTGTGCCCACTGTGGAGAACTTCCAACATTGCGAGGAAACCTATTGTAATTATAAACCCACACACCAGAAACAGTTCTCTTTTACAAGTTACCGCAAAAGTGGTGAGCAAATCCGGAAGTCTCATTTTTATTCTACTAGCAAAAGAAACATTAATGATTCTTAGGATGTCATATTAAACTTGCCTCTTTCGGGCATTATTCAGCTGCTCAGCATTTCACATACAAATGTGTCATAATCACAGGTGTTTAGGTCAGCACTGAAAACGTTTACAGCTGATGTGGATTTTCTAACAGCATTTTCCACAGTGTATCAGCCTTCCAGCAATCCCCACCGAACACAGAGTTAAATTTTAGCACCACTGCAAAAATGTTATTAACAGTTTGTGGATTTTATTTTTTTTTATTTTTTTTGTTATTTTGAACAGTGGAGAATTTATTTCACTACAAAGACATTCATTTGATGAGCATTAATAAAGAAGGGACAACACGGAAGATTGCCATCTAAGAATGAACCTACCACTGACAGCAGGTAGTAAAGTTATTTCAGGAAGAACCACTTAGTGGCTCACTGAACCTAGAATATCCCTGGACAGCAATCCAATTGTCCAGTATTGGCTAAATGAGGTTCCTGGGTAGGAGTGCACTGTCCCAAGCAGGATCAATGGAAGACAGATTCCCAAAAGGCTTGATTAGTGCAGAAATGAACAAAGAAAATCAAAGTCTACAAGCATGACTCATCTCCCACCCTCCATGGCTCTGAGAACTGTGCGAGAAGGTTAGTAACAGAGGAAAATTCACTCACCCAGAGTCCTCTCATTTCCCCAGCCTCAAAGTGCTAAGCTAATGCAAAAGGTATCTATCAAAATCACTAACACAAATTAACCCCTTCTTTAGCACTGGATACCTGTCAGCCATGATGCTAACAAGAACTCCAAAATCCATGTGCCTAGTGGCAGAGGCCTAACTCACTACTCATCAGGTAAGTGACTATCTGTAACCCTGTGTTGTAGTGTAAATTGTCACCTATCTAGCTACAGCAACCCTGTGTTGTAGTAAAATATTCAGAACTGTATCTTCAAAATAAGTTGAACATGCAACAGTAAAAGAGGATTTAACACAGCACAGGAAACAAAGTCAGACAAAATGCTGCCGGATAGTGTATTGCTTAATCACAATCCAGCTCAATCACTTCATTTAACTGCAAGTGCTTACTGTACGGATGAATACTACGCAAACACAACGAAGCCATAGCCCTGAGTGTGCAAGATCTGAACAGAACTCCATATGTCGTAATTGCCTCAGTGGCACATAATCAGAACTCCAGAAGATACCGCTAGTTGGAGATCTGGGTAAAGAAGAGACAAAAGACCAAGGCTCAGCAGCTTCATTGAATGCCTCAAACAGTAGACTTTGCATAGATAGAAAGGAAGAATCACTGGAGATCATTCTGCCATCTACTTCAAGATTTACTTTTTGGCTATGTTTTTATCCAACCTTTTCTTTAAAGATCACAAGGCAGAGCACAGAGTTCTCCTCCCCATTTTATCCTCACATGCACTGTGGGATGTAGGTCAGTCTACAAGAGAGTGTGATTAGTTCAAGGTCATCCAGCTCTTTTCATGGATGTTCTACACCCTAAGATGAAAACCTGGATGTCCTAAATCCCAGTCCAATGCTTTAACCACCATACCACTTTAGCTCTCAAGATGTGGCAGTTAACACGGAGTAATCTGTTTGCTACAGCTTTCTTCTGAAAGCAGTATACAGAATCATTTCTACCTATTGCCTTATTTTTCCTCAAGAAAAAGAAAAAAAGTGACAAGCAAAATGTTCCAGATATGTAGCTATGTTAGTCAGCTGCAAAACACCATAAAGCAGTACTTCTCAAACTGAACACAGACCTAAATTTTAGCACCACTGCAAAAATATTATTAACAGCTTGCAAGTTTTTTTTTACTATTTTGAACAGTGGAGAATTTATTTCGCTACAAAGGCATTCATTACAAGGCACTCATTTGATGAACATTAGTAAAGAGGGGACTAGAGGGGTGACTGATAATACAGAAGATCTCCATTTCACAGATATCCATCTCAGAATGAATCTACCACTAACAGCAGGTAGTAAAGTTATTTCAAGAGGAACCACTTAGTGGCTAATTCTACCCAGATCGTCTCTGGACAGTAGTTCAATTCTCTAATATTGGGTAAATGAGGTCCCTGGGTCCAGAGCAAAAGCACATTCAAATGCATTCCCAGCTAGATCACTCTATGAGGCCATTTCCTCTAATTTGGAGGGTTTTCTCTTCCTCTCCCCCAGTAATCAGCACACAATTACACCACTTTTAAGTCACTTTCCCCCAGTCACTACATAACATACAGAAATTTCATTCAAGTACATATTGCCAGTATAATATTAACATGATTTTTTTTAAAAAAAACTATATGACTTATGCGACATTCTTGTATTTCTTATCCATTGGAGTGAAGTTAATTTACACATTTAGCACAGTGACCACAAATGAAAAAGTATAAAGACCACCAGCTGGGAGTGGTTCCAACCCACTCAAACTGGATGCATTTAGAAGGATTACTTGTGTACATAAACCCCTGCAGAAAGACAATCACTTTTTTTTTAACAGTACAATTCTATACTCAGAGGGAAATACATGCCATTCATTCTCCACTAACTAAGGAGATCTCTTAACAATATTGTTATTCATGGGTTTTTGAATTGTTAGTGATCTTGAACTTAAGAAAGCTGGAACAAAAATATTTGATAGTGTCAACTTGCAACTAAATTTAAAATAAAGAGCTCCATGGTAGGATTCCCTCTGAAATATGGGAATGTGTAAATTTCTTGTAACAGCTCTTCCTAGACAAACTGAAGTGGGGGACTGGCAACATATTTGACTACAACTGCTTATCTCTTTCCAGGAAATTAACTGTGGATCAGCAATCAGTAGCTTGCAAACTGGGACCAGTCCATGGACCACCACTTTGAGTAGCTCTGTCTTACAGAATATGCAGCTCACAGACTACAGACTTTAAGAGGTGTGCCTTAGAATATACTCAGATTCTGTACAGAGAGATATGTTTTCAGTTGGACTCAGGACTAAGAATCATGATTAGCTGATGGGCTAGTTATTTTATAAGTTTCCTTTCCTTTCATGGGTGCTGAATTTGTAAAACAGCTTCTCTGGCTGCACCAGGACTTAAAAATAAACTATAGTTTATCTGAACGATCCTGGGACTGCCTATTCCACATGCAGCATAGATGCAAGGAGATCAGTGGCATTCATATTCATTTTTAGCCAATCACAGATTGCAGTGAGTGCAGCTTGATCCAAATAAAGGAAAGCAACAACTTACTAAAACACATCGGCAGCATCAGTAACTAGAGTTCAATTCTGGCTTGTCTGGAAAAGCCACAGTTCAAACTAAGCAATTTCTCCAAGTTAACTTGTAATGAAAAACTGTTGTTAGCTGATAATGGAAGCAAATGCTTCCTGTATGTTCCTCACAGCTGCACCAGAGATGACGACAGGAATGAACACACAAAGCACAGTACATAACAGAGGATTATGACCCAGAACTACATTTCACTAAAAGGAATATTAATATGTCAGCCCTTCAATAAGCAAAGCTAGATTTTCCCCCCACTCAGAAAATGCACGAACTAGGCTTTATTTACAGCACAAAGAATTCTCTTATGAGTTACTAAATACTTCTGAAGATAAAAGTCTCAACAACGAAATGAGTTTTCACTTGTAGTACAGAAATGTGGTTAGAACTCTTCCAACTGCTGCATAAACGTATATTTGAGTTCTCCAAGTCTATTTGTACGCATATGGGAATGTTATCTATGCAGGCTAGAAGGCAAAAAAGCCTTTTTAAACTCCAGATGCACATTCCAGTCCAGACCTCCCCAATCTTTCCAGGAAGGCTATCTTTGCCCATGTTTAGAAACAGAAAAACTAGTTTAAAATTATGTGAGAACATCTTACAAGGCAACATTCCATGCATGGAAACACACTAGTCCTACATGCCTTGAGAATTGAAAGTTTTGTTGCTATATGTTGCCTTTCATTCTCATTCACTAAAAAAATCCACATTCTGCTCTCAAATATACAAACCATATCCCCATTTAAAAAAAGGCCACTTTTCTGTTTCTAGATCAGTTCTCACTATATCATAGACAGAATATTGAATATTGGCGCCTGGCAAGACTGCTGAAGATCTTGTGTTAGGCAATCATCTTTCAGGGCAAAGACAGAAGGCATACCAAGCAGGAATCTTTCTGAACCTTACAGCACAATCCCATAATATCTATAAAGAAAAAAATCCTATTGAATTCAGTGAGATTTGCTACCAGGTAACTTTGCAGAGAGTACTTTAGCCTAAACAAGTCAGCCATTGCTCAGTCCCTCAGAGAAACTGTGAAAGTACTCCAAATATGTTATGGAAGAAAAGTAGGGGAGAAATGAAGCAAACAGCTTTTCAGCAGCTCTGGTCCCCTCACAGAACATGTTCTCAGGGGTCTTCTGGAAGAAAGATATATTGAACCACTGCGAAGCAGCCAGACAGAGATGGGAAAATTTTAGCAGCCGCAGGAGCTTTTTTTTTTTTTAAACCAGAGCCATAAGGGCCACCAAAGCCCTGTATGAAAACCGTGGAGTGCACAGGTATTCTTAGAATTAAGGAACAGATTGTGTCTAAGCACATGCATTGCTCAAAGATGTGTTTCAATCCTAGCACTGACCTCACAGTCATTTTACACTCAAATTGAGTCCCACTCTTGACCCTGCTAGGCTCTTTTTCTTTCTGCTGCTGAATTTAAAAAAAAAAAAAAATAAAAAAAAAAGGAGAGAGGAAAACCTTTGGTTGTTGCTGTTGTTAAAAACAGGCCATAGGCTACAAAAGATTATGCTATCATAAATTCATTAGTTTGTAAGACATTGGTTTTTTTTTTGCTGCAACAGACTCACATAACTATGAATCAGACATTGTGATAGGCCTATTGCAAATTAACAAGATACGTGTCAATACAGTCAGCCCTCCACATTTGCAGGTTTCACTTTTGCAGATCTGATTATTCGTGGATTATTTGTTGTCAGCTCTGCTGCCGCCCTATGCCATTTTTAATAGGGACTACAAACCTCTTGAGACTGAGGAACTGTGAACAAGGCTTGTAAGTCCCTGTTAAAAATAGTATGAGGCAGCAGCGGAGGTGGCAGTAAGCCTCATCAGCCACCCACTTCTGCCTTGTGAAGGAACTCTGATGTCATCCACGGTGGGTTGAATATAGTGATCATACCTTTTTTTATGTGTGTTAAATATGGTTTGGGAGGGCCTAGCATTATTCACATTTTTTTCACTTTCATGGGGGTCCTGTGCCCCTAACCTTAGTGAATGTGGAGGACTGACTGTACTTCTAAGAGTTACTTCCTGCTAGTCGTTGATGGTGTGCATGTGCGCCTCTCAACCAAACAAACAAGAAGTAAACTATGATGTCCCCAGTTTCCAAAAAAAAGCAGCCCTATAAAAACACAACCCTCTCTACTCGGACATCCCGAAAATTATTCTGAAATAGGCACTGTCCTCTATTACAGAAGCAAAGAGTAAAGTGGCATAGCCTGGTAGGTATCTGAAAAACAAACTCTGGCCAGTTCCGCACTGGACTGTTATATAACTATTATTCTACTTTCAACATCCTACGGTCCTGGGGTTTGCAGTTTAGGGAGAGGCCAGCCGGCCCCTCCCTAAACTGCAAACCCCAGGATTCCATAGGATGATGAAAGTGGAATGATAGCGCTATAACAGTCTATGCGGAAAAGTCTTTGTGAATAAACACGATTATTACCTTTATGTCAACTTTAGTACTGTACACAAGAACACCCACCTCCCCACCAAATTTGACTTACTGCATCCAGACCTTCCATAGGGACCACCACACTATACAAGCAGCTCCCTTTCCACACGAGGCCCCACCTCCCTCTCTGCCCCAGAGAACCCCTGACAGCCCTACTGGAAGTAAATCGGGCCCGGGGTATCTACTAGTCTCCAGATGTTGTTGAACTACAAGTCCCATCATCCCCACCACCACTAAGGAGGCTTGGTGGGCGTTAAAGAATCAAACAATACCTAGAGCGACCCAGGTACCCCTGAGAAATACCGACGACACGCAGCGCCAAGCCTCGAGGGCCACCACTCTAGTTGTCGGCGGCCGCTGAACTTACGGAGACGCTCCGGGAGCCTCTGCTCGCTTCTCACCTGGAACGAAAAGCCGCGGCCACCTCCGCGCCTAGCAACCAAGGCGACGGCAAAAACCTCGACGGCACTTTAGAAACGGCGCTTCCGCCCACACTTTGGCTACCTTCCGCCCGTAAAGGGACTCTAGGAAGGTTCCGCGTGATTCCCATTTCCGCCCTTAGATGACGCAACTTTTCTACGGGTCCTCCCATGTCCCGAAAGATCAGCTATGACGTACGCGTTAGCTGCCCTGTTTCTTGCCGCTCTTCCCCGTGAGATCTGGGGCGCAGAAGCGGGGCATGGTAGTCTTTTGCCTGTAATAGCGTGAGGCGGCCGGAAAGCTGGCGGCAAAGCTCACAGAGCTCTTAAGCATTAATGGGCAAAGCTCTTCAGAATAATGGACTGGTGTTGGATTTTAAGTGGAGTCTTTAAGAGCCCCGCTCAAACGAGAGAGTCCTGTGAAGCCTTAAATGTTAGTACGGTCAAGCCGTTTCCGCACTGGACAGTTATAGTGCTGTTATTCCGCTTTCAACGTTCCATGGAATCCTTTGGCCCCTCCCTAAACTGCAAACCCCAGGATTCCATAGGATGTTGAAAGTGAAATAATAGCGCCATAACAGTCTAGTGCAGAAATGGTCTCAGGGTCGCCCTGTGCTCAAAAGATCCCCTGGGTTTAATGGGACTCGCCCCCTTTGTCTCTACCCGCTTATGAACTGACATGGAATCTAAGGCCATTTCCAACCCTGCCCTGTTATAGTGCTATTGTTCCACTTTCAACATCCTGTGGAATTCTGGGGTTTGTAGTTTACTGAGACCAAAGAGCTCTCTGGCTGAGAATTCTAAATGCCCCTCCCTAAACCAGTCATGTAGGGACGGGGTGGCTGGGGGGCGGGTGATCAGTCAGCCCTGGGTGGCATTGTTTTTGGGGTGCCCTGGCTCATGGCTCCGCCTCCATGCACCACTGCCCTGCCCCCTGCAGTGTGGCCCCACCCCCACCTTCATGCATCCCAAGCTCTGCTGCTGCCCTAGACTGCAAATCTCAGGATTCCATAGGATGTTGAAAGTGGAATAACAGCACTATAACAGTGTAGGGTGGAAATGGCCTAACTCCTTCAGTCAAACACGTGAATTGAATCCTCAGTTATCAAATGCTGCTAATTTCTCTGGAAAAGAAAAAAGAAATACTGTGTCACAGTAAATGTATACCCAATGAGGATCATATATTAATACTCCCCCCTTCAACAGTTCGTAGATGAGATCTGGGAGATGTGTGGCCAAGCAACATCAGAGCATGGTCAAGAGAGCCTAAGTTATTAATAAAGAAAAATCTGCAACCTAGGAAAGGCCGATGCAGTCTGCTTTTGCCTGACACTACTGGGAAGGACAAGACTTTGCCTTCTCTCCTAGCTACTGAATTAACTGAACTGGACTTTGAACAAAGTCTGCAGCAATTGAGGTAAGCTGAAGATAAAGAGAGAAAGTGGGAGGAAGAAAGGAAAAGTGGGACATTTTAAAAGCAGCTGAAAAAATGGGAGGACAGAGGATTAAATTGGAACTGTCCCTGCAAAAGTGGAACAGCTAGAGAGTATAAGCTAAAGCTGGAAAGATTATACTGATGAACACTGAATTACTACATCCTCTTCGATCAAAAAATGGTCACTTTGTCTATTATCTAGGCCTGATATTACTGTGTGGTAATTGTGCTGGAGAAAAAACCTCGTTAAACAAGAGCACCTGAGAATACAGGTCATTAGCAGGATAGCTACTCCCATCACCTTTTTGTGGAAGAGGCTGTTTTAGCAGCTCCGGAGTGTAATAGAATGGCAACATGTGAAGGTACCAGCAGCATGGAAATGCTGCATCTGTTGCACTTCTACCTGTTGTATAGCTGTTAAAAGGCTTTGCCTGTGGAGAGGTAGCTATGTCAAACTTTTTGACAGCGTGCCTAATTATAATAATGGGCTTATTTATTTATTTTGCATAGCTTTTTGGGAACTAGAAAGGCCGCTTGATCAAATGAACAAAGTACATACCGCCCAACTGTCCTCAGGTGACAGGGACATTCATGATTAATTCTCTGTCATCCCCCTTTTTCTCTTCAGCTGCTTTTTTTTAATCTCACACTTTTTCTCACTCTTCCTCTCACTCTCCCCCTTTGTCCTTAACTTGCTTCAATTGCTGCAAACTGAGGCCCTTTCCGCACGAGGAAATTAAGACGGGCCAATGCATCTTGTCATGGAGGTCGTCTGCACCTTGGAGCGGACTAGGTTTGGACTATTTACCTTCGTTCCGCACCTAAGTCCAATTAAGTGCGCCCCCAAGTGGTCATGAAGAACGGAAGAAACGGGTTTTTAATTTCCCAGATTTGTACCTGTGCAGTTGTGCAGATGTGCACATTCGCACCAATGCGAACTGGGGATCAGCAGAGGGCGGACTATGGGCGTGGCCAGCTGCAGTGATTGGTCCTGCCGAACAAACGACAGGAAGCCGCAGAGACAGTGTGGATCTATGAACTCCCACTGCACCGAACTGGCGTGGAACATACAGAGTAGCCCTGAGGAAGGACATAAGGGAAAGTCTGCCCTGTTTCGAGCCCAGAAGAACTGGTAAGAAATGGCCCGAAGCGATTCTCTAGCCTCGTGTGGAAAGGGTCCGAGTTTGAGGTACAAAACCAGTTTTCACCCAACTCAGAAAGGGGAGAGGAAAGGCAGTGGAATCTTGCCCTTCCCGGTAGGCTCTGGCAAAAACAAACTGCTAAAGCATCTTCTAGCTTGTGTGTTCTTCCCCATTAAAGACTTTTGCCATCTTGATCACATTCTGATGTTGCTTGGTCACAGTTCCTGTTTTCATCTGCGCAGTGTTGGAGGGAATGATAGTTTTCTAACTGCATCGTTAGTATTTTGTTATTCTTTGTTTATCCTGCATGTTTAACCAGTGTTTGCTTCTGTGGGATAGTTATGATTGCATAGTTGGTGTATAGTCCCAGTGGATCCTGTGTTTAAGATGTCTCTTTGGCCAGCATATAGTCTAAACCAATGGTTCTTAACCTGTGGTCCCTGGAACCCAAGGGGGCTACAATGTCCTCACAGGAGGCCCACAAAGGCTTGAAAAAGTGTTGTGATGGAGTTCTGGGGTATGGCTATCTGGAGTGCCAAAGCAGCCTGTAAGCAGGTTACCAGGCAACCAGAATAGCTTCTCATGAGAGAAACCCAGCCCAGTAGTGTGGGGGAGGAGTTGGTGGTTGAGAGAAAAAGTTACGTAAAGGCCAATGCTGATTGTCGTTAGGCAGTCCTTCAGTGAGAGTTCTTGCCAAAGAGAACTGGGAGTAAAGTCCCTCAGTCATCAAGACGTGGCTGTGTGGGAAGGGTTTAATTCTCAGTGGAAGCTTAGTGAGAGGCAGAAGAGTAATTAGACCATCATAGAATCTGGTCAGAATGTCTGACCTATACTGGGGTTTGAGTTTTTGGTGAAAGTGTAGCCAAAGGGCTGTTTAGGGTTCTTCTGCTTGTGTGAGAGCTTAAAGATAAAAGGGGACTGTCTAAAAGTACTCTGAAGAACTGTATTAATTTTGACCTGCATATGAACTCAGATACTTTGTTCTGTATCTTAATAAATGTTACAGTTAATTTTTATAAATACTGACTCAGCTGAGTGGTAGACAGTATTTAAAGTAAAACAGAAAACATGCTACTATAGAACCATCAGTGGGTTCTAACTAAAAATTGAAAACCATCACCCTTTTACACAGAGGTGGCATTACAAGGGAGAAGGCAGAGCTGTGTGAAAAAGACAGGGCGACTTATCAGATTGGGGAACTGCTATACCAATCTGGAAGAGAAAAAAGTAAGCCCCTGTCACAAATGCAATGAACTTTTATAGCTAAAATAGGAAGGAAAAAAAAAGAATGAATGTAGGGGAGGAAGGAAGGCAGACTGACAGATTTATGTGGAATCATTCCTATTAAAAATATTAAAATAGGGTATGTGTGCATTTATTTATTTCTCCCTTTTTTCCAAATTTGAAGACCTTTGATGGTCTTCAGCAACAAAAGATATTTAATGGGGTCCAGGGTAAGGGAAAGGTTAAGAACCACTGGCCTAAATTGTTGAAGGTAGAGATCTAGGAGCTAGAGGGCTGCTTTGTGGAGCAGTGCCAGCTTGCGGTTGAAGCTGGTCATTTTTCATTATTGAAGAGTTATTTAAAGTACAACACAGAATGATATCATTAAACTAGAGCACTGAACCGATAGCCATGGAATTTAATTTATCAATGATGATTTGTGTTATACTTAAAAATAACAAGATGCATAAGTACACAATGAGCCATAATTGGCTTGGCAGTATTTGAAAAAAGATGTAGAAGTAGTCATGGATAATAAATATATGTCATGGCTCAAAGCTTGTACCACTTTAGGCACAATCGAATGGCAGTGACTCAGCATTACTGAGATGAATTTACAATACTTCCCATTTTCGATATAGGCCTGGTCAATATATTTCCAGAAGGAGAAATCATACACACACACACACACACACACTTATTGTTTATTTTATTAAACTATATCTTGCCCAAATATCACAGAGTTTCAAGCTTTTATATAAATAAATATATAAATAAATAAAATCTATTTAAGAAATTTAAAACAATTCAGAACTTAAAACAAAAGAAAAAAATAGATACATTGGATACATTAAAAATAACATTATACAAAAAAATTGAAAAGTGGCAACAAAGAAAAAAAGTGACTTCTTACCCAACCAGTGTTGAGTGTTTTTTTAATGATTAATGATTCTGAAACATAGGGAAGTTAAATAAGGTTTATACAATGAGAATAAAACTTTAGTTAAGGTTAAGGTAAATAGAAACAATTCAAGACTTGCTCTTTGAGAAGGTTCACACAGTTTAAAATCAGGCCCAAGTACATTTTGGAACAGGTAAAGTTAATGAAAAGCTTCTTTTTTCAAAGCCAGCACTTTCACCAGTCTGACCTCCAAGTGGCATTCCACAAACAGAGTGCCGCAGCAGAGAACCAAATGTGGCTTCCCACAAGCTGTACACTGAGTGAAACAGACATTGGGATTAACACTGTTCCTATATAGAACCTGCTGTCTGGCACACAGAAATATCTTTTTGTGGGGATCAACCTCATATCCTCCAACTGTTCCGATTTGCAAGGATAGTCCTGATTAGTACCACTTTTTCAGCTGTTTTTAATATCCCCTCACAAGTTTACCACCAACGTACATTGCATGACCTGATTTAGTATTTCCCCTAGGCTACTTCAATGAGTACAAATAGGCCAGGATTTCAGTGTCTCCTTCCCAGGCAGAAAGCTTTTTGGGGGTAGTATGGGTTTACTTAGTGCGGCGGATTGTGGGACAGAGAAACATTTCTTCATAGCCTGGGATAAAGCAGAGAATGACAGGAATGATGTGCTTCCTACTGAAGTGGATCTGTGAACACAGTAATGGAGGAAGCAACTTTCACAAGAGAGTAAATATAGTGCTGTTGGAACAGGTATGTGATTTTACACATCTGCCTGACCACATCATTTCCCTTTCAGTCTTGAGGATCACAGCCTGTGGCATTATGTTTCCTCTGGCTCTCTTTCCTTTTGTCTTCCTGCTTCCATATGCTACAGTTTTAGGGAAAGAGCAAATAAAAGAAGTCACTAGGAAGTGGTGACTCACTCTCACACACTAATTCTTTCCTCCCTGTGAATCCCATTTGCAATTCTTTGGACAATTAAGTTGCGTTTGAAATCATGAATTTCTTTACTGATTGCTCCACAGGTAGAGCAGGTTGTTTTTTTTTACATTTGCCTCTACTCCCTGTCCACCTCTGGCACTGGCGCTGTGAACATCAAAGCAGTAGAGAATTAATAGGAAAAAAAAAATTGTGGAGCACAAACTTCAAAGGTAGAAGTGCAGAGAGTAATTGAGAGCAATTGTACTTCATCTCTGTAAGACACAACATGTTGGCTTCAGTGCAAATGGTAAATGTATGGGTCTCTCTAGAACCATTTCTTATTCTGACACTGAACACACAGCCTTGATTAGACTTCCAATAAATATCTCTTTGCAAACATTCGGGAACATATCTTCCAACTGTCCCAATTTGGTAGGGACAATCCTGATTTTCCTCTGTCATCCTACTTTTTCAGCTGCTTTTAAAATGCCCGTTTCTTTCTCTTACTCCTTCTTTCACCTCTTGTCCTCAGTGTACTTCAGTTGCTACAAACTGCATTCAGTTTTGCACTCAATAGAGAGCCAGCGTGGTGTTGTGGTTTGAGCCCTGGAGACTAGGATTCAATTTCCTGCTTAGCCATGGAAACCCACTGGGTGAGCTTGAGTGCATCCCACACAGCCCCCAGAAAACCCTGTGATAGGTTCCCTTTAAGGCCACCATAAGTTGGAAATGACTGGAAGGGACACAACAACAGCGGTGGCAGCAACAACCACAACTCAGCAGGGAGGAGAGGAGGGAAGGAACTTGCCCTTCCCAGCAGGCACAGGCAAAAGCAAACTACTGCAGCCCCTCCTAGGTTGTGTGTCCTTTCTCATTAATAACTCCTGCCATCTTGACCACACTCTGGTGATGCTTGGTCACATGTATCCTGCTTTTCTTTTAGCAGTATTCTGGTTTTCACACATGTCCCAAGCTTTTTTGTTAGCAGCATTCTTTCAGTTGGTATTAAATAAGTGTCATTTTAATTCCTCACAGTGTCCTGGAATTGTGCTACATTGGAAAGTGCTGTGGTAAGTTAAACTGGTACTTACCTAGTCACCTGGCACTAAGCCATAATAAATATATTATTTTATTTATTTAAAAGCAGGCTTCATGTTACAGGTATGTCAGCATGTCAGCCGTGGTCAGTGCTGGAGCCCTAGCAAGCTGCGATTGGGTTTCACATGGTGACATGAGATCTAATTTCACAATTCACCTGCTGTTTTCCTTCTTTCCTATTTACAGAGAGTTCAAAAAGGCTGAGGAAGGTATTCCAAACTACAACCTAAAGCAGCTTAATAATGTTCGACTGCTGTAACCTCTTGTGGGTGTGCACCAGCTCCAGAAGACAACAAGCTGTGACCAACTCTAAGCACGGAATATGTGTGGGTGTACAAGCCTGTCAGAATTGGAAGGGAGCGGATGAAGAAGCAGTAATCCAATCTTTACCAATCCATTTTTATTTGTTTTTGGGCTGATGGAAGGCTCTTCAAGTACTTCACAATTATTCCAGATTTTTTTTTTTTTAAAAAATCCAATTCAGAAAATTCAACACTAAGAGAGAGGGAAACTATAGGTATCTAGGTATCTGTCAGACAGAAGTAGGCCTGCTGAGCAGATGGAAGAAAACTAGCAGTAAGAAAACAAACATAATTACATCTGGAGACTTTTTAAAAAATGGGGTGGAAAAGAAATTAGACGTGTACCAACAAGATATTGAACTACAGACAGCATATCTAATTGGCTAATTTGGTAAGAGACAGTACACTGAGGGAGTACAGGCATACCTCATTTAAGAAAGTCTGTGATAAGGAAGGTCCTTTCTACAAAGTCCTTTTAAAACTCACTGATCTGCCCCCTTTCCACCTTGTTCTCGATCTAGCAGAAACGTTTATACCAGCATTGGCAGCAGGAAGATGGTGAAGGAGGGCTGAAGAAACATAGACTTTAAGAGTCAGTTTGCAGCAGTGTGTCTGCAGCGAAGAGTGCTATAAAGAAAGCTTGAGCTGGGAAACAGTGGGATTCTACTCTAACTCATCTTGCTGTAGCAACGTGTGCTTGCCGTTATCAGGCGAGGTAGAGAACAGCTGCCTCTATAATTATAGTTGCCAGGTATCCCTTATTATAAAGGAGGCCCCCTGTTTGAGGGTTGGAAAGCTTTTCCTTTTATAGAGATTGAACAAGATGGAAAAGAATTTCTGTATTTTGGGGTGTGGGCCCTTCATAAAGACAGAAATGTGTGCATCATGTAATTTGTGAAAGTGGACAATATGTTAATTTTACAGAGAAACACATGGCTAGGTTGTGAAACCAGTATTTTCATATGGTATTTAGGCAGATCACAAACTTCTTAATAGCTGCTTCCTGACTTCCAATGCTGCATGTCATGAATGTTGACTATCCCTTATTGCTGTTTTGAAAACCTGGTGACTCTGTCCTGAATCTTTTACTGAGCATGTGTGAAGAGCAAAACAGAGAGAGAAGGGGAAAGCAAGTTAGCCTGTCATGCCCCAGTCCCAGGACTCAGAAGCAAGCACAGACGAGACCTTTCCCAACAGCCACAACACAGAGACACGAACAGGAGAATACTTATGGCAGCCAGTGTAGATAGAAAAGGGAGAGCCCATGAGACTCAGAGCGTTTATACAGGGCAGATTAATTAGCCAAACAACTGGGGAGGCTGCTGGTTGATAAATGCAAGGGACACTGCGGAGAGAAATCTGTTGGAGACAACTGCTTTTGCTGGTAGATACAACTTATCCGATGCTTAACTTTCTGACTCGTGTTCCTGGAAACCTTGACCCTCGTCTTTGTGCTGACTTTGCTGCTGGATGCTCCCTTTGGACTGTTACTTGGACTTTCTTACTTGGCCTGCAGAAACAACAAATGGTAACTGACTGATAAACTGAAGCAAACTTTGGCCCTTTCCACACTCGGGGGAGAAACGGGGCAACACACTCGGAAACGGAGCTTACGTGAAACCGGGTTACTCCGTCGCCACGAGGAGCAGCGCTCCACACTCCAGCGGCGTCCGGCGGCGCCCAAAATGGTGGCTTCCGGAGGCTCTCCACCAACCGGAGATGCTTGCGAGCCAGAAGCCCGCCCCCCGGCAGCTCTGCAGGTACACGCTTGCAAATCTACACGGGGCGCTGCAACGGGGTAAAATGCTCGTGTTTAATAAAAACCACATGAAATGTACTTTTTAAAAAACATGCGGCACCACCCCTTCCGGTCGTGTCAGGACGGTTTGAGGTGTGGAACCTCAAAATTAAAACCGACCTTGCGCACTCCAAGGTGTAGATGACCTCCGGTCGAGGTCGTGCTACACCGTGTTATTTACCCCATGTGGAAAGGGCCTTTGTCCATGGTAGCTGCCTCAGACTCTATTGGAAGAGCTAGGAGCCCTGTCTGGCTGCTGGCATAAAACATCAACTCTCAGCATGTTAAAAAAAAGGGATAGATTGGTATATGACTCCAGAAAGACTTCAAAAAATAAGCAAAAATGGGGGTGCGAAGTGCTGGAAATGTGGGGACCTTTTTTCATATGCGGTGGACTTGTTCTAAGGCTAAGGAATTTTGGAAGGGAATTCATGATGAAATTCAAAAAATCTCCAAAGTCAATTTTGAAATGATACCAGAATTTTATTTATTGAATATATTAGGTCAGAACCGGGAGATTAGAAAACAACAGAAGATATTATTGTATTTGATCACAGTAGCATGGCTGACATATACACAACATTGGAAAGATAAAACAGATATTCCATTAGATGAATGGAAAATAAAAATGTTAGATATGGTAGAGACTGAAAACTTAGCTGACTCCCTTAAGAACAAAATGGTTCAACATTTTGAAAAAGAATGGAAAAGGGTTATGCTTTGGCTAAATCTGTAAATGTTTGTGGACTGACTATATTGGTATTTGATAAGATCTGTATAAAGGGAAGAAAGACTCAACTGGAAATATTTGATATACAGAAGTGGGGGGGGAATAGAAGAATCATAACAATAATATACATATTAGTGTCAATATATGCCTTTATGTACTTTGAAAATAATCAAAATTATAAAACAAAAAGGATAGATCTCTGAGTCTGGTCACCAAAATGGAAATCATAGGAAACATGGAGGCTGGTGAAAGAAAAAGTCATCCCTGGGTATGTTCCAAAGGAAACCTTCAGGTGGTCTCCAGAATTTTCAAACTGTTTCTTTTTAAAAACTTACGCAATACTTACCTGAACTGGTTGTTGGAAATGAGCTGGTTGGTGCGCTTCTTAAATATCTAAAGGGCTCTCACAGAGAGAAGTGTGCAAGTTCATTTTCTGCTGCCTCAGCGGGTAGAGAAATTGGGCTATGAGCTGTCATTAGCTGGCCAGGCAATGGGCGAGGGGGGGCAGAGGTATGGATTTGTGCTGAGCATTACATTTGGATTCCCGCCATTCCACAGATTCTCAGTGTCTCTCCAGCCTTGTATCTCATACAAAACACAAGCAGGAAATGAACAAGATACAAGGCAATTCCACAAAGGTGCTGCATTTCAACCTCCCCCCATCATCCAAAATATAGAACACTTCTGGTCCTGAACATTTTGGATAAAGGATATTCAATCTGTATAACAACATATCCAGTGGTAAGGATTTTAGGAGGTGCAGGAAGGCTGGGACAGTCTACCTCAGTGCCTGCTCTTGCTGGAGTTATTCTTCCTCTATTACTAGTTGCCCTGTGGGAAGGATTCTTATCTTCTTACCTGTATTTTACAGAGCTCTGGAAAATCGTTTTTGGACTATGACTCCCAGAACCTCCCAGAGAGACTGTGGGAGATGCATCCCAAAACACTGTGTTCTGAGTTCCAGTTGTTGCAGTTTTGTTAATATATCTTAATGTTATAGTTAAACCACCTTAGAAGGATTTGTATCCTTAAAGGCAGAATATTAGGAAAAAATGTGTTTTCATCCCTTGAAGGGTAGAAGATCTGACATTATGAGGTCTTTCCTTTCAAATACCATACTTGATCCTAAAAAAAGAGGTAGGATTATGAGAAGCCTTGCTTTATAACAACTTTTACCTGCTGAAGGTCATTCCCTGCCTCATCTCCCCATCAGTGCAGGGGCTGAAAGTAATGTTCCAAATGTAAAAACCATCAACACATCACATCACTGGTATCAGCTAGAAGTAAAAGCTGTTACCTAGTCAGCACGTGGATTATTTTGTCTGGAACAATCTCCTATTTAACACAAAAGGATACATGCCACTTTTAATTGGATGTAGCCTGTTTCTTTCTCTCTTCTCCACCAATAAGCTGTACAGTAACTGGAAATACAGTCCCTTTGCAGCTTGAATGAATGAAGATTTACTATGTTTACTATGTGGTCTTTCCCTTTAATGGAGCACCAGAATAAGAGGTTGAAGAGAGGCACCTGCAAGAGGGTTTGAAAACCAGCATGTGATGAAATTCTGGGGGTGTGGCTATCTGAAGGGCCAGAGCAGCCTGGAAGCAGGTTGCCAGGCAACCAGGGTAGCTCCTCAGGAGAGACACCCAGACCAGTGGTGTGTAAGAAGGGCTGGTGGCTGAGAGAAAAAGTTATATAAAACCAGGTACCAGTTGCCATTGGATCCTTCAGTGAGATTGTAAACAAAGAGCTAGGGAGTAGAGACTCTTAGCCAGTCAGAGAGTATGGCCCTTTCTGCACCGGGGTATTAAAACGGTGCAGAGCGACCTCCAACGGAGGTCTTCTGCACTGTGGAGTGGACTGGGGCGGACTATTTGTCGTAGTTCCGCACCTCAATCCGCTCCGAAGCGACTGGAACTGGTGGTGCGGCGTGTTTTTTAAAAACCTCTTTTCAGAAGTTTTTTAAAAGCACGGAGCGTGCAGCCCCGTGCAGCTCCGTCACTGCGCTCCGGTGCAGATTTGCAGGTGCGCATTAGTGCATGCCTGCAGATCTGCCGGGGGCAGGCTTTAGGCTGGCAAACTTCTCCGGTTGGTGGAGAGCCTCCGCCAGCCGGAAGCCGCCATTTTGGACGCCGAGGCCGCCATTTTGGATGCCGGAGGACTGCGGAACAGCGAGATCGCGCTGCTCTGCATGGCGACGGACTTACCCGGCTGCTGGTAAGCTCCATTTTAGAGCGTTTTCCCCCGTTTCCCCCTTCACATGTGGAAAGGGCCTATGACTGTATTGGGAGGGTTAATTCTCAGTGGAAGCCTAGTGAGAGGCAGAAGAGTAATTGAACCCTAATAGAATCTGGTCAGAGAGTGTGACCTAGATTGGGGGTTGAACCTTTGATGGGAGTGTAGCGAAAGGGTTGTTTGTGATATGTATGCCTAAAGATGTAAGTGAACTGTCTAAGAAGTAGTGAACTGAAGAAATGTATCAACCCTGAACTGCATTTGAAATCTGAAATGCTACTTTATTCTGATTGTTATCTTAGTAAATGTTACATTTTATTTTTGTAAATATTGACTGTGCTGAATTGTGCACAGTGTATAAGGTATCCCAGAAAATATACTACCATGAAGTTGTTGAGTAGGTCTAAACGAACATTGAAAACCCTTACCCTTTTACGCAAAGGTGGTGTTATAAGGGGGAGGCCAGTTACATAGGAATGGGGGGGCGGGGAGGCGCATCACCCTGGGCGGCAAAGTTTTGGGGGCACCCTGGTTGTAGCCATGCCCCCAAGCACCGTGGCCACTCCCCACACACTGTGGCCACTCCCTGCGCACCGTGGCCACCCCCTCACGTACCATAGCCCCTCCCCCTCCCACCCCCCATCCACACACTCCAAGCTGCCATCCCCAAGAGAACCAGGACAGAGTTGGAAGCATTTGTAGCCAGCACAGACCAGGAAGCCTGGAGATGAAGCCATGCTAAACTTTAGGACAGGGTTTGGAAACTGATATCTCTCCACAGACATTACTGGACAGGCGTTCCCTTGAGCCCTAGCCAGCATAGCCCATGAAGAGGAATGAAAGGAACTGCAGTTAAAAAAAAGAACTTTTCCAGGCTCTGTTCCTAATTAAACAGTCTCTGACATCAGCTCTCTAATTACAGCCCTGAGCTCTCTCAAAACGATGAAGCGCTGCATTAAGAGCACAGTCTACATAACATGTGTCTGACATCATTTTGCAGTGGCAGGAAGATGGCAAACCTGCTCGAGATTACACAATTTGGATCATGCTGAAAATGTCAGTGGACTGGAGGAAATCAATACTTATGAATATTCGTATTGGAATGTTGGATATGGTACAATTAAGAGAGCAGGCAGAAGGAAATTATTATCAATGAATATGAGATGATATTCCCCGGAAGCTGTCATGATTTCCCTGTTGAAGAGATGCCAATTGACACTGTTGCGGTGCATCTCATGGGCTGCAAATTGTGTGGACTGTACCACTTTCTATGCTTACTCAGTGGTCTATGAGCCTGAGTTACCAAAAGTTGCTAGAGTTCAACTCTCAGAAGCCCTAGCCAACATGGCCAATGGTCACGGATCTGGTGAGTTGTAGTCCACCCATATCTGGGAATCCAAGTTTGCAAATCATTGGTTTAATCAATTAATCCTTCCTCATTCACAAAACTGTACAGAGGGTTCCACAGGCATCATACTCCATTTGGAAACCTCAGGGATTCTTCTCCTGTTTCATCCATCTTTGTTTAGGGATGGACATGTCTATCAGTTTCACTTTCTCCCGCATACAATTGTCTCCCCACCCCTCAAAAATCCCTCAGGTTCTTTATTTACAAAGACATTTGTGGATTTTTGTACTTTTTCATGAAGAAGAATCTAAGGAACTTCTTAACCATCTGAACTGGTTTGATTCAATAGGTACAATACCACCAAGAATGAAGAAGCCCATAGATCAGAACATAATGACCCTGCCAATTATTAGTTGTTAAAGATGAGAAGCCTGTGAGAATAAAGAAGCATCAACCACTGTACATTCAACACAACAAATATAGTAGAAAATACAGGGTTTCAAAGGCAGACTTTTAAGATCTCTTTCAGCTTTTCACCTTCTTTTAAAATGTCCCAGTTTCTTTATCTTCTTCCTACTTTACTTATTTGTCCTCAGCTTAGTTGAACTGCTGCAAGCTGCATTCAAAGGACAAAAGTAGGTTGTACTCAATTAACTCAGCAGGGAGAGAGGAGAGAAGGGGAAACAATCTTCCTAGTAGGTTCAGGGAAAAGCAGACTGCTGCATTCTCTCCTATCTTGTCTTTTCTTCCTCATTAATAATCTTTGCCATCTTGACCACACTGATATTTCTTTATTTTTGACCATCCTCTGCTATTGATTGATTGATTGTATTTATATGCCACTTTCCTCCCGGACTGGGAACCAAGGTGGCTTCCAGTTAAAAATGTTTATGATAAAATTTAAAAAGAACTAATATCAACCAGCATAAAATCAATATAAGAACATTGTTGTTGTTGTGTGCCTTTAAGTTGTTTCTGACTTATGGCAACTCTAGGGCAAACAACAAGCAAACAAAAACAACAACAAAAAAGGTTTTCTGGGGCTGAGAGTGTGTGACATGCCCATGATCACCAAGTGGCGGAGCAGGGAATCAAACCCAGGTCTCCAGTGCTCAAACCATTACACCATGATACAAAAGTTAAAAAATAAACAGAAAACTCACCTAAATGTAAAAAGTTCTCCTGCTCACACACTAAAAGCCTCCTTGAACAGAAAAGTTTTTGCCTGCTGGCAAAAGGAAAGCAGGGAAGGGGGCAGCCTAGCAGCTCATGGAAGACGGTTCCAGAGAGTGAGAGCAGCCACCAAGAAGCCTTTCTCCGATGGCCTCACCAAGCGAAGTTGTGATGGTAGCAGGACCTACAGAAAGCCTTCTTAAAACTCTGGCAGGTTTTATATGAAGATACCATCTGATGTTACTTAGCCACAGATCTGCCAGTTTTCCTCTGTGAAATGATAGAGAGTATGGGAATATTTGTGACTTCATGAATGCTCTGACCTTCAAGCCATGCATCACGCTTGAAGTTATCCAGGTGGTGAAGGGGAAATATTGTTTGAGTATTAAGCCTGCAAAAGTGGCCAAATGAAATGAGTGCAGCTAATTTACAGAAAGCAAAGAACAGTCAATCCTAAAATTTAATCCTTTTGGTCTATGCATTCATTTGGCTTCTTATCTTGAAAATTCACTGTTCACATCAGAATATTTTTTAGAATGAATAACCATCAATCCACAGAAAGTAAAGAAATTATAGTGGTGTTTTGCCAATTTAAAATGTTCATAGAGTGGCGAGTCAATGGCTGAGTTTCTAATCTTGCTCTCATGTTCAGTCTTTCTAACTTTTAAGGAGTGTGAGGTCTGACCAACATATAGTTTAGAACATCAACGAATGATTACATATATACTGTGTGTGATTTTGCATGTGGAAAAAAGATGTTAATTTAAATTGTCTGTGTGAAATAGGATATGTAAAGATCTTGGTATTCAAACTTTGTTTACAAACACTGCAGTTGCCACATTTAAAGTGTTCAACAAAAAAAGGGTTAAGTCTGATGGGCTTGTGGATATCAGCATGAACTAAGCAATTTTTGAAGTTCATTGTGTATGAGTATCCAACAATGAGCGGACATTCACAACCTTGTATAGTGTTGACATAAAAAAGAACAGAGAACAGAACTCCTGTACCTTCAATAGTTCTGTAGAACCTCTTTGCTAGTTTTGCAAATGTGGAAATTTCACCAGGCATAACTGTACCTGCTAAAATTCCCTCTTCTACACAACTATTAAAGCTGCAAGAACTTTTTCCTCTTTTGGATTTGACCACCATAAAACCTGTGGTGCATAGCAAGTCATCCTTGAGCCCAATCAAACCTGGTTGACAAGAACACTCAACCTAATTTGAAAGTAAGCCTATAAAAGGGTTGTGTAAATCACCGCTCAGCTTGAAAACGCAGCAATCTTTCATACTCGTTGACATGCAGTCGATCTTTTTTTGTCCTTCTTCTGCCAGGTGTATTCAATTAGCCTTTGCACAAAATACTTTATGTCTGTTTAAATGACATCAGTTACAGTTTGGAACTGTTCCGTGGGCTCCTATGAATGAAGTAATTGGAGACTTCCAGGCCCTAAACTGCATCTGGAATGTATGATATCCTGATGTTTCCTGTAGTTCTTACTTTCAGTGTATGTGCGCGCGCATTTGCATGTGCACATGCTATAAAATAAGCCAGATTTCTGATATTGTTGAAGTTTTGACACAAACAAATGTAACATGTATGTGTTGCCTGATGATTTATGGCAACCCCATGAACTTCATAGGGTTTTCTTAGGCAAGGAATGGAGATGGTATTGCCAGTTTCTTTCTCCGAAATATAGTCTACAGCACCTGGTATTCATTGGTAGTCTCTTATCCAAGTACTAACCAGGGCTGACCTTGCTTAGCCTCTAAGATCAAATGGGATTCTTAACCAATTTCCTTTTACTTTGGCCTTGGGCATTTTTTTTGTTCAGCTTGAGTTCCTCATCTATATAAAGGGAATAATACAGACATCACCATGACTGTTATGCATATCTGATCCTCTCCAAACAATATGCTTGGGATCCTTGAGGGGATTCTTTACTTCACACTGTTACCCTGATTTCTGGGGGTCCCGTGAGGGACACCTAAATGCTCTCCAAATTATACAAGTTGGGGAAATTAGCAAAGAGCACAAGTTAGCACTGCGAGAGGCAGGGCAACGGAGCGAGATCTTTTACCCAATGTCTATGGGGTCAGGCCAAGTCAAGAAGCAAACAGAAGTAAATAATTATAATTGTTTTTATTGATGTACAGTCAAACATGTGTATGCAACACACTCACACAGAGAACTATAGAAATAAAGGTTGGAGTGGGACAGAGGGTTTTTAAGAGGAGGTTTTGTATGGGAAATACTACACCTGTCCTGAAGCCCGGGTAGTCTGAAGATAGAGTTCGTGGATATGAAGGTTCTCAGTGTGTGGGACTGAGGGGAAGGCTCGCCAAGCAAAGTGGTAGCAAGGCGGCATGGAAGTCGGGAGCGATCCAAGGAAGCTCTCAAAGTCAGGGGTTCTTATAGGGGAAAATGCGGCCGTAGGCTAGTCCGGACTTGGGGAAAACAATGAGTTTCGTGCTAGAGACAAAGCCTCTGACAGGTCAGAATTTAGCATGATTGAGTTAAGTCCGAATTGTCAGTAGAGTAGCCAGTATGCAAACACAGAGTGCTTGACAGTTGAGTATTCGGCTCGTCAAGCTGCCTGCTCGGGGCAGAGAGTTCTTTGTAAGTAGCGTACATACATAATGTGGTACTTGCCTTGAGGTCTCCTGAAGCGGAATTTATATTCCACATAAATACAGGCAGGCCAGAAGATGGCTATTTCTGGCCTGCCTGTATTTATGTGGAATATTACAGCGATTAGCGGCCGTGCCTGTATGCGAGCTTGTCTAGGGATCTCACAGCACGTGGAGCAGAATAGGTAAAGAAGGCCAAATTATTGATATCAAAATGATATCTGCTTTCCCACAAGTCCGGGCTAGAAACTACAGTAACAACACTCTTTCCGTGTCCAAGTGTTCTTTGGTGTTGATGTGGAGTAGAGTTTTACCATTTGCCATGCTAGCACCACAGAAGTGTAAGATCTTTCTTTAAAAGTTCACCTGACTCACTCATTGGTAAAAGAGACATCTGAATGTACCTAATTTGTAGAGCTGAATCCACTGAGGAAGTGCATTCACTGTGTTTGGATTGAGGTACAACCTTCCAACCTGAACCAAGCATAAATAAAATCCATTTGTTCTGTTTGCTAAAGAAGATTAACTCAGGCCATTTGTTACCCTGATTTCTGGGGTCCCATGGGGGACACCTTAATGTGCTCCACGTGGGGAATGGAAACTAGCCAGAGTATGAGCAATAGCAATGCGAGAGGCAGGGTAACCTAGTGGGGTCTTTTTACCCAGTTTTTATGGGGTCAGGCCAAGCCAAAAACCAAATGAGAATGTCTAATAAATGATTTTATTTAATAAAAGGCCCACACACCAACGCAATTACTCACACACTCGCTCAAGACCTATTAAGAAGCAAAAGAGAGGAAACTGGATAGCGGAATATTGAAGGAGTTGCAGCTGGGGTAACACGGCACCTTTTCCTGAAGTCCTTGGTCTGGGAAAAACAGTGAAGAAGTGGGGCTCAGGATGGAGAGGGCGGAGGGGATTACTCAATGGACGGAGAAACAGTCTGCTGCGATGACCGGGAGTGATCAAAAGAGCCGCTTGAAAACAGGGACTATTGTAGGGGGAAAAGTACCTGGAGGGCTAATCCTTTCCCAGGGAGAACAATGAGTGTCACAAAAGAAGCTCCACAATGGCAACTTCCTTTGCATGATAGGATTACGAGGTGCTGCCAAAGTTTCAGGAGCTTTGGTTGCATTGGGTTGTGGTGTGACTTTATGTAAATAGTCCTTGTCTGATATGATCTTATGGTTATCAATGCTCAACTTGGGGCAAACATGCTAATCCCCTCAAGTCGGATTCTCAGGGGCTGAGGACCCTTTGTCTACTGTGGGTTTGCACAGCTTGAGGTCTCCTGGGGCTACATGACGGGGGAGTGTACTAGCCTGACCTGGTTCTTGATTGTTTGACCATTGCTGCCTACGTGCTCATCCAGGTGACCTCTCAGGCACATTGAATCATATTTTAATATCAAAATTGTAGACCCCAGGACAGGGTTTTCCAGTGAGGTAACACATTTCCACACTAGACTGTTATAGTGCTATTATTCCACTTTCAACATCCTATGGAATCCTGGAGTTTGAGCCTCAGGATTCCATAGGATGCTGAAAGTGGAATAATAGCACTATAACAGTCCAGTGTGGAAATGGCCTCAGAGTCATTGGGAATATTAATTTGCTTCCTCAATAATTTTTTCATTTTTTGCAACCCTCCCTTACTTAAAACAACTAAAAAGTTAAGGGGCAAATTGAATAAATACTCACATGAACTGAATAAATAACTGAAAAAATATCCACATAGAATTTGTTAAAAGAAAGAGACAGACAGCTTGCCTGATGTATTTGGGGAGGGACAAGACCAAATTATTAATCAGTATACAATTCACTAATCAGTGTTTGTCAAATCCATTGTAAACATAGAAGGAAGCCTGGTTCAAGCCCTGGGAGCCAGACAATTAAAGTAAAAACTACAGTTCCCATCTGTCTGTACCTCTGTATACATCCTGAATTTGGAGAAATGAAAGACACTCTTATGGTGGTACCACATAGCAATTCTATTGCAGATTTTTTTTAACTTACTTCTGGCTGTAGTTTTACTGGGTGTTTACATTTTAATTTTGCTACTTTAATTTTCATGTGATATATATTGCTTCTGGTGCTTTATGGTCCAGTGGTAATCTATAAATGCTTTGAAAGGAAAGAAGGAGTACCAGCAAATACAATAAAGACTGCAGTGAACCTTGAAAATCAAGCACATAAAAATAACGCTAATAATCATGTGCAGTATCATCATCACCATCATCATCATCATCATCTTTATCATCTTTATCTTTATTTATATCCCCCATTTTCCCCAAGACTGGGACTCAAGGTGGCTTACACTTAAAAAAAAAAAGTTAGTTAAAATGTTAAAATGTAGAAAAAGTCAACAGTAAAGCCAAATTAAATTGTTAATCATATTAAAATGATACATTCTAATTTTTTTTAAAAAAAGGTTAAATAATACAGGTTAAAACAATATAGCACCCACAGCCCTTTGATAAAAGCCTTCAGTTCTAAAAGCCTGTCTGAATAAAATAAGTTTTTGCCTGCTGACAGAAGGACAGCAAGGAGGGGCCATTCTAGCATCCCTTGTTTGATGATTTATTCCAGCATGATAGCGGTTTGGGCTGGATGGCCTTTGTGGTCTCTTCCAACTCTATGATTCTAGTTCCAAAGTGTAGGGGCAGTCACTGAGAAGGCTCTCTCATCAATACCAGGAAAGATCCTAGAGCAGATCATTAAACAGTCAGTTTGTAATTGCTTAGAAAGCAATGCCATAATCACTAAAAGTCAACATGGATTTCTCAGAAATAAGTCATGCCAGACTAATCTTATCTCTTTTTATGATAGGGTTACAAGCTTGATAGATGAAGAGAATGCTGTAGAAGTGGCATATCTTGACTTCAGTAAGGCCTTTGACAAAGTTCCCCATGACATTCTTACAAAGAAGCTAGTAAAATGCGGGCCGGAGAGGGCTACTGTTAGGTGGATCTGTATTTGGTTGACCAACCGAGCTCAAAGGGTGCTCACCAATGGCTGCTTTTCATCTTGGAGAGAAGTGACTAGTGGGGCACCACAGGGTTCTGTCCTGGGCCCAGTGCTATTCAACATCTTCATCAATGACTTGGATGAAGGAGTAGAGGGCATGCTGATCAAATTTGCAGATGACACCAAATTGGGAAGGGTTGCTAATACTCCAGACGACAGGATCAAATTTCAAAATGACCTTGACAGATTGGAGAGCTGGGCCAAAGCTAACAAAATTAATTTCAACAGAGACAAATGTAAGGTCCTACACTTAGGCAGAAAAAATGAAATGCACAAATATAGGATGGGGGATGCATTGCTGGATAGCAGTACATGTGAAAGGGATCTGGCAGTCTTGGTAGATCACAAGCTGAACATGAGTCAGCAGTGTGATGAGGCAGCCAAGAAAGCCAACGCAATTCTTGTTGCATCAATAGGAGTATGGTGTCTAGATTGAGGGAGGTAATGGTACCACTCTATTCTGCACTGGTTAGGCCTCATTTGGGATACAGTGTCCAGTTCTGGGCACCTCAATTCAAGAAGGATGTCGACAAGCTGGAATGTGTCCACAGGAGGGTGACCAATATGGTGAAGGATCTGGAAGCCATGCCCTATGAGGAACGGCTTAGGGAGCTGGGTATGTCTAGTCTGCAGAAGAGAAGGTTGAGAGGGGTCATGATAGTCATGTTTAAATATTTGAAGGGATGTCATGTTGAGGAGGGAGTGGGCTTGTTTTCTGCTGCTGCAGAGACTAGGACAAGGAGCAACAGATTCCAGCTGCAGGAAAGGAGATTCCACCTGAACCTCAGGAAGAACTTCCTGACAGTCAGAGGTGTCTGGCAGTGGAATATGCTGCCTTGGAGTGTGGTAGGGTCTCCATCTTTGGAGGTTTTTAAGCAGAGGCTGGACGGCCATCTGTTGAGAATGCTTTGATGAGTGTTCCTGCATGGCAGGGGGTTCGACTGGATGGCCCCTGGGGTCTCTTCCAACTCTATGATTCTATGTGTTTCCATCAACTGTGTCTGTGAAAGTGGTGGGTCTGAGAGAAGGACATCTCCTGAGGATCTCAGGATCCAGGCAGGTTCATGCTGGGAGATGTGATGTGTCAGATAGCCTGGGTATGAGACATACAGGGCTTTATATATACTGCACTTTGTATTGTTCCTGGAAACAGACCAGCAGCCAGGGAAACTGTTGAAGCAGGGGAGCTATATGTCTCTGTAATAAGCTCCAGTTATCACTCTAGCTGCAGCTCTTGTACCAACTGAAGTTTCTGAACACTCTTCAAAAGCAGCTTCAGACAGAGCGGTTAAAGCAGGGCAGAGTCTGCTTGGTCAGGAAAATGCCATGACCTTTTAGATCTGTGGTGGTGGCGATGATGATACAGGGCGGTGGGGAGTGACAGAGATTCCATGAAGGTTGATTTATTTTTGCTCACAACTGAAATGAACAGATAGAAATTTAAGTCTGAAATGTGGCAGTGCCTTTAAACTTCTGTTTTCCCCAGTGGTACCATCAGACCTACTGGAGATGACATAGTTCAACGCTGACTTGCAGAACCAGGGTTCTTTTTTCTCCTATTTCCAAACTCAAAAAGGAGCAGGAGTGACAAGAGGGACATGCTGTCTGTTTGGTGTAAAATCCCTTCCTCTTCAAAAGTCAGGGTGGGGAAGAGAACATGCAGAACAAAGAGCTTTCACTGTTCCAGAGAAGGAGAAAATTTTGGAGTGTCAGCAGACATCACTGCAGGCGGGGATGCAGCTACTAGGGGCCAAAATGAGGGCATTGCCCCCTCAGTAAGAAATCTTTGCTCCCACTGAAATTTTCCTTCCACCCTCAAATTTCTAGCATTAGAGAGAATGAGACGCTGAAAATCATTAACATCTAGAATGCTTCTATTTGTTATGTTTGCATCCCGTTGTTGTTGTTGTTGTTGTTGTTGTTGTTGTATGCCTTCAAGTCATTTCTGATTTATGGTGACCCCAGGCAACCCAAACTCACAGGCCTGGGCAAATTTTAAAAAAGTTAAATAATATAGATTAAAAAAATACAGCACTAATAAAGCACTGATAAAAGCCTTGGGTTCTAAAAGCCTATCTACCACTTGAATTTGCTATTTGAGTCTTTTTTGCTATTGTGCACAGAGTTTGAAGCATTAATTTTAAAAGTTAATGTGTTAGTGTCATGTTAAAATTTTAGTTGGTTGGCATTTTGCATTTTTTCATACAAAAACTAAGACATCCCACCAAGATTTTCCAGTTAACCAGTAAATTTTACTCATCACAACCCAGAAGTAACTGTTTTCAAAAGAGATTTCATTGTACTTTCTGAACCACAAAAGATGTGGTTGTGTTGTTATTTGTGGCATATTCCATACAAGCTTTGGTCGTGCAGACGTTTAGGGGTTCATCTCCACTTCTTGTGAGTGTGTTGTACTTGCTGTTAGGATAAAAGCCTTCCCCTGCATTCTAAAGCCGCTTGGGGATATGGTGGCCCTAATAGATCTCTTGTATTAAGCAAGCGAAACTTTGTTCTTGGAGTTGCGTGGGACTTGCAGACAGATATCAAGGGTAGCAACGGCAGGGCCCTGCGAAAGAACTTCCTGCTCTCATGTGTCACATCTTCTAAAGAGTACTTGTTTTCCTGCAGCTCTGCCTACCCTTTATTCCCATCTGTTCGAATCAGATGATTCATTCCCCATTGTTCTCTTGAAAGTGGAGCAAAACAAAAGGGGGCACAACCTAGCCAAAGTGGAGCCTTTTGAAAGTCTCCTTGATTGTCAGTGAGAGACAGAAAAAAACAACGACCCTGAGTATCAGTTTTGAAATGGCTCCAAGTTGAACTGCGGCTGGATTCATCTTGGTTTTGTATTCTGCTGTCTTTAGTAATTGTTGTATTGTACACTATTATTGTTGTCTTGTACTTTAAAAAAATATTTTTAGCAGATTTTGCACCATCCAGAGAACTTTGGTAAGTGATCAGTTTAAAAATGAAATCAGTGAGTCAGTATGCACAAGCTGCAGTGCTAACAGGGGTTTCCTCCCTGCTTCATTTGTAAGAGAACAGAATAAAAGCTTCTGAAATCTTGATCAATGGATTTTGTGACAGCACTCTATCTTTTTTCTACTTTGATATAGTGGTTTGGTTGTTGGATTAGGATCCCGGAGATGAAGGTTCAAATCCCTGTTTGGCCATGGAAACCCACCATGTGACCTTGGACAAGTCACATTCTCTCAGCCTCAGAGGAAGGCTATGACAAACCCCCCTCTGAATAAATCTTGCCAAGAAAACCCTGTGATAGGTTACCTTAGGGCAAAGCTTTCCAAACTTTTCATGTTGGTAACACACCTTTTAGACACGCATCATTTCGCAACATAGTAATTCAGTAAGTGGGGGCAGCCCCTCCAGCTGAGCCTGGCCTGCCGCCACTGTCCTTGCCAGGGTTTTCCTTGGCCCAAGGCAGCGGTGGTGGCAGGAGAGGTATCCCCTCCACCTGAACTTGGCCAGCCACCACCACCCTTGCCAGGGTCTTCTTTGGCCCAGGGCAGCGGTGGCAGGAGAGACAGTCCTTTCAGCCAGACCTGGTCCACTGCGGAAGCAGGAGAGACAGCCCCCCCAGCTGCTTTGTTAGCGCAATATGCCTGCACACTGCAGCCAACACACTAATGTGTCACAACACACAGTTTGGAAAGCTCTGCCTTAGGGTCACCATAAATTGGATATGACTTGAATGTACACAGCAACAAAACTTCACATTCCCAACTTAGCTTCTGTCTCAGCTTTCTGCAATGTCTAACCTTCCCCAATATCCTTCTCCTTCACATTGTTGATCTCCATCTCTCATCCTCCCTCCCCATTGGCAGAGGCTTGTGGGAGTCAGAGCCCAACAATATATGGGGGTCCACAGGTTTACCAGCTCTGTCCATGACATGGCTGTTTTCTGGATTCAGTTCTTTTTATTAGCTCTTTATGGCAACGTCATTTCAAGGTATCTTGTCTTCTAAACATAGATAGCATCATTGCCAAGAGATAGGCAGGGTTCTTTCTACTTCTCTAACTGCTGTGGAGCAGAGTTCCAGGGGAGCCTGGTCTCACAATATCAAAACACTGGGCATTACTCTAATGTCCAACTGGACACATTTTGTGCAGTAGGAAAATAAAAAGTACAGTAGAAAATAGTTTTTTGTGCAGTTAGCAATACAGGCTTTAATCAAGAACAGGATGATTTTAAAAACATAGATGAGGAAAGGTTAAAGGAAATCAAAATGTCTATTGTTAACCTTTCAGTCTTCATAACCTTATAATAATAGTATTGGTACTGGGAACAGTACTCACCTGATATTGGGACCAGTTACCTAATTGCTCCATCAGTGGCCAGGGAAGATACATAACACAAAGTTATCTAGCCGCTTTGAATCCAACTGTGTCGCTGCAGGCATAGTTAACCATGTTTAGCATTTCTTTTGCATCATGGCTGCAGGGCTCACTGGCAATGAGAAAGTCTTGTTTTTTATCACCAGATTTGCTAATGACTTTCACCATTACATGGACTTTGTCCATTCTGGTTCAGTCCACTGAGCCATCACACCTAAGGTCAATGTATCTTGAGTCAATGTCTTGGTGAAGCTGTCTCTTGTCAATTCTATAATGGATTATATAGTCCTGAAAAATAACCCATGGTACTGGACAGATTTGAGAGAAGCATCTCCTTAGCACCTGCCCCTTGACTTCATGGAACAAACCCTGAAAAAAACCAAGACCTCTTGATTAGTAGGGATGGTGGTGGCATCTGTGACCACCATGCCAGCTTCTCTGTTCCCTCTGAGTTTAGCTGCAATCCTTAACTGTGGTATGTGAGGATATGTGTACATGGGTGGATTTTTTCCCCAACAACAGTGTATTATTTTAAGCTCTCCCACTTGCAATGTGAAGTGTCTTGGTAGGTAGGCTGCCTTGGTGGCGGTGAAAACTGCTGGAACCCATTTGCCCATCTGGATCAAGATAGCTGCCTGCATTTTTGGACTCACTGTGAGGTGAGAGGCTGGGAGAAGGGATATAGATATGGGTAGGGGCAAAAGGAGCGCATCAGCTCCTGGTGTGAATTCTCATCCCCCTCATGAAATTTTCTTTCAGTCCTCAAATTTCTACCATTGAAGTAAAAATATGCGAGTCCAAGTATTTGCAGACCAAATGTGTTTCCTTGTTTTGAAGAAAGCCAAGGTAAGTCCAATGAGACACAAGGCACATGGAATCTTCTGTGGTCTCTTTTGCCCTGAAGAAAATCTCATGAATCTCAAGGTTCTTCTGCTTCTTTTCCTGAGCTGTGATTCACAGCAATTATTCTCCAGCATCAAATGTCGGGGAGCCCTTTCCTTCTGTTTTTGTAACAGGAAACAGAATGTGCAAAAGGCTGGGGAGCTTGACCTTTCCAGCAGATGGGAAGGTAGGCCAGGCTTTGATAAGACTCAGACAAGTAAGTCAAAGAGCGTTAGGAGTAAATGGCTGCAAAAGCTACCGTATGGAGAAAGTGCCAAAGGACTTTAAAAAAAAAAAGAGACTTCAGTTAAAGATAATTTGCTACCAAGCAATAGAAATAAAAACGTTTGGAGTTCAAATAAGGCTGCGTTTACAACTTAGCCTAACAGTGGAATCAGCCCCTACTAGACTCATCCAAACTTCCAAGGCTGTTCCAAACAACTGCTGTTCATTCAAAAGGTGAATGGTTGCTACAGTTCCTGGTGGCCGTGACTGTCCTTACAGCAGTGCTACTAAAGGTGGTCTTGAGTTAGCAAGTTAGCAAGCCACTGGTGGTTAGTTCACAGAGACTCTCTGTGGTCTATAACACTTAGAATTCAGAAAAGAAAGAAACAGTTGCTTTTGGGACCAGATATGGCACATTGGCTCTTCCGCCCAATCCCCCATGTCAGATAGTCTGGGAATCACCACGATATAGGACTTAGCTAGCCTCCAGATTGCAGTCTGAATATGCCTGGTTCAGGGACTTGATCTATCCTTATGTAATACATGAGAAAACTGATCCCTCACTCCATCAATATGAGAAAGAAGAGATTTTTTTTGTCTTGGAGAAAACTTGTGCAGTTTCATGATTGGTTCTTCTGTGTTGTGTCCAGAAAATACAAGAGTTAATGCACTGTAATAAAAGTAAAGAATATTGGATAGATCGCTTGTATCTTGGTAACCCACCAGCCTGTCCTGTTATGCTTGCTTTGTGTGTGTGCTTACCTTCAGAAAGGGAGAAGGGGACACTTGTTTTGCACAAAGACGGGAATTCATCACAAAGCATATATTAAGCAAATTGTAGAAACTGTGATGAGTCAAAAATAGCTTCTCCAATTTTTGCCACAGCCAAGATCTCTCAAAAATGTTGGGAATAATCCTTGAGTTGGATGCTGTCTCTCCATGCAAGATGACTATGCCAAAGTAAAATCTCCACAGCACTGATATTTCTTCCTGTTCCTAGATTGGCTTTGCTCTCCTTCCTTTTCTATACCTGTTCTTTATTTTCTTATTGATTTCTACTATATACTCTGTCCTTCTGTACTCAAAAGATATTCAAGGCATCTTTCAACTTCTGTGCCACTCACTCAGTCTCTCTCTATACACACACACACTCACATATCCCTACAAAGACACACAGACATAAACAAGAACAACAAGCAAAAAAAGCTATGATTTACAAATACTTGTGTCTAGCAGTAATTACCTATACAGGTAAACACTTGGTATAAAAGCAGGATATATTTTTTGTTAATAAATAAGGATTGTAGCCAAGCACACTTGAAATGAATATGAATATAGGAAACTTGAAACTTTGGCCAACTGTGAACATAATTATACGGTTCAATATAGTTGGGAGCCATTTTCTGCTTGATCATGTTACCTAATTGTATTGAAGAATGAGTTGCATGTTAGCATTTCATGAAGCTGCACCTGTGTATTCTTGTGTAAGGCACATAGAGGAACATTTGTTTCTTCAATGGCGGCTGATGGATTCCATGTTAGTGGAAGCATGAATCCATTACCATTTTAAACTTGAACTTTAATGTACCTTTCCAAAGTGCTGAATTTGTTTTGGAGATAGACTTCAGCACTTTGGAAGACATTAAATCTGTGTCAGGGCTGAGGAACAACTCAGTTTCCAGTTGTTGTTGGACTGTGTTTCCTTTCAGATTCACACTGTTTTGTTCTGTGCCTTCAAGTCATTTCTAAATTATGGTGACCCCAAGGTGAACCCATCCCAGGTTTTCTGATATTGACAGTATGTGATGCACCCAAGGTCAACCAGTGTGTTTCCATGGCCAAGTGGGGAATCAAACCCTGGTCTCCATGGCCATAGTCTTAACACTCAAACCACTAGACCATGCTCACTCTCTCAGGCTGTCTAACTGTTGGTAATGTATGATTGATGTTGAAGTTCATCATCTGGAGAGCTACACATTCCCTATCTCTGCTTTATGTCTATGTAACTCTGATCCATTTTTCCAGTAGTTCAAAAGCAGTTGAGCTGAAATATTTGTTAGGGGAGGGAGAATACCAGCATGTGCTTGTAGTGTGGATAATTCTAGTGTGCCTAGACCATTGAGCTCATAAATACAAGTGCTTCCTAGGGACAGTCATCTGAAAAAAGTTAATTACACCTTTGATTTTAAATTTGACTAGTATTGCATCTACTCCAGTGGCCCAATTTAGCTAGTTTATTGATTGTGTCACTCATTTCTTTTATGAAACAATAACCTTCTAAAAGGAGAGTGTTTTTCTATAGGAAAAAACAAACAAACAACCCAGCAATGGTAAATTTTCCACTCCACATTACCTCTTGTGGTTTAGTACAATTGCAGCTACAAAATCATGTGGTTTCCCCCTCGCTTTTGTTGAACTCAATCAGAGAACAGTTTTGCATGCGGAATATGTTTACCCTAAGGCAGTGGCATGTTCGTACTACCTTTAGATTTCTGGAACATACAAAGTGTGTTGATTTGTTCAGTTCAGTTGATGAATTTACCAGGCATTAAGCAGGGCCATCACCACTTAGCATATTGGGAGCATCTCTTGCCCTGTGGACTCTCTTTTCAAATAATCCATTTTTTAAAAAAATTGTTTATAGCTGAATTTGGATTTTCCTTTGAACAAAGACATCGGTGTGCCAAAGACACCCATTTACTAGCAGGCTTGATTTTCGTCTCTCAGTAAGTTACAAAAAGGGGAGTTGCTTTCAAATATTTCTTAGAATCTGTTTGAAACTTTTTGCTGTGGGCAGAGTCCTAGCCATTCAGATTTAGGAGGGTTTCTTTCATTCATTACTTTATTCAGGTAAATACCTGAGAAGCTTTGCATATTAATACCTTGAGCCATAACATGTGAATGCACCATACTGTCCAAACTTGGTCTAGGCTGGCAGCCAGGAGAAGCTGATAACAAACACAGGTCAGAAACTTAGCAGTAACTTAGGTGGTCGGTTTACTTAAGCAAGGAAACAGCTTTGCAAATGAGAAGCAATAAGGGTCCCCACAATGTCCGTAAATCAGAGACAGGCAAAACAAAAACACGAGTCAAAGCAGAAATGCAGGCAAGGGCAGCGAACGAAGCACATGAGAAGCAGTCAGTTAATTAATGACAAAAGCTAGAGGGCGAAAGGCTCAATTCTTATAGGTTCCAAGATCAGCGCAGGTGGAGCTTGATTAATTGCTGTTTGGCATAAATTTGCTGGGAGTGATGCAGGAGACCCTTTTGGTGTCTACGTTGGGTGAAGGTAGGTATGGATAGATCACTCTCCATGTCAGAATGAGCAAGGCTCCCTGCTGGGGCTGGCGCAGCCCCCTGTTCTGTCTTTGGGGTGGGTGGTGGTACCATCTGCTCTGCAGGTGCTCCTGTAACAGTTTCTGTGCCAGGGCTCAGAGAAGGTTCTGCTGTCTCAGACTCTTGAGTCCAGGTCCTGGAAGCCCATGACACATACATTTTTTGCAAACATGTACAATCCTCCTCCTCCTCTTCCTGCTAACTTTATTTATAACTTTCCATCTGATCTCTGCTGGCTTTCATTCCTTTAGAGATGCTGTTGCTCCCCACAGAATTGGGGCTGTGCTGGCTGCTGCAGCAAGACCAGGAGTGATCTGTGATTGGGGCCAGCTGCTCCTCCATACCCAGGACCTTCACCTGGTGAGAAGAAATGAATCATAGCTGGGCACTGGTAGTGGGTTGCCAGTGGCAGATTGCCCTCTGTGGGATCACCCATTTGGGGACACACAGAGTTGGAGAATGGGCAATGCACCTTGGGAGAGAGGCAGGATCTGGCAACACAGTGCCTACCACAGTGAGAGTGTGGGCTGGTTTTGTGCTGTCCAGCTCCAGAATTTCTGGATGAGAGGCAGAAAATGGGGGAAAATGGGTTATTTGGTAAGACCTGAGTATTATGACTGCTGTGTCTGATCTTCTCTATTGACATTTTGCTTCAGTTTGTGTTATGTTTCCATGTTTGTTTTGTCTGTACATGTGCATAGGTGACTCTCAGGAGTGAGGGAGAAAGGGAGTGCCCCTGCTGACGTAATTTTGGTCATAGAGAGGTATGGTGCTGAGGTTGATCAGGCCCAGTGAGGGAAAGATGAGAGAGATGTTTGAAAACTTTTCTGTGTCTCAGTCCATCCCCATCATTCAAGATCCAGGTTGGAATAGGAGAGAGCTTCAACAGATGTAAACTGTTGTGTAGCGTTGAAAAGAATGCACCCACCAAAATGTCTCCTTCCAGACAATTTCTTATAGGTATGGCAGCTATGTCTTCTTTGGCACCTCTTTAGCTATCATTACTACATGTCTACATAACATATGGCTTGATCATTTGATTAAATGTAAGTCATTCCCATGCATTGTGGCACCTTCTGTGCTTGGCAGATCTCCTGTCTGAGCAACCACACACCAGCAGCCCAAAGAAGATGTTACTGGCATGCCCTCCTGAGAACTGAGATGTGCTACAGAGACCCTGTAAGGCCCCGCTTTGGGGGTCCCTGATATTAGCATGGTTTGGATGGACACCATTCCTAATTGGCATGATATTGGATTGGCAACTGTATTAATTGGCTCTGATATCAAAATCAGACCTGAAAGGTGACAGAGAGGTTAAACTGAGCAAGGGAAGGAATTTGACTGTAAACGTGAGAAGGATAGGTCAACTCGAAACTTCTTCTAGGTAAGACTGAGTCATTTGTCAGGCAAATACACACCATTCCTGTGGATAATAGGCTTAAATAGAAGCTGGAATTTTCCAGGGAAGCCAACTGTGAGAAGCCCACCAGGACACTGATTGACAGATATCCATCCCTTGTACACCTGGATTCCTTCTTCTTTCCTCACAGCACCCACAATAGACAACTATTGCAACACCCATTATGTCTTTGTCAGTCAAGCACTAAGCCCATCAACAGGTGGAAGACCCATTGTCCACAACAGATTCCCTTTGTCTTGCATCTGGAACCTTCATTGCCACAGGCTATTTTCAGGGTACAAATACTCCTGATTTCAGGATATCCAATGCAGTCTCTTGCCTTTCTGAGCATCACTCTGTCCGTTTGATTCCAGAACTGAGAACTGCCCTTAAGTCCAGTACCTGAGTCACTTCGTCCCACTTCTCTGCTTCTCGTCAGATCTGGTGAATATTGGCAGTACCCTTCACAGTCTCTGTCTGCTTTCCTCCATTTCTTTCAGTTAGCTCTTGCGTGAATGTGTGATTGTGTTGTATCTTGTGTGCATGCATGAGTGAATTCCCCTCAATAAAACACACTTTTAGCTTACTTTTGAATCTCTGTCTGGTTCTTTCCTGCATGTGCCCGTAAACACTGGTAGCAAGATCTTGCTAAGCTGCTCCCCTCTCGCAGCCTCCTGACTTTGAGCTAATCAGTTCCCCATGTTTTCAAGGAAGGATTTGGCATTGCAGGGTGGCCCTTGTGGCACCTACATTTTGGGGTAACAACCCTTCTCTGTGTCCCATCAGCAGGAGCACTATAATGTGTGAGCCATAGGAGAGGGCCTTCTCCACTTTGGCAGTACACTTGTGGAATGCCCTGTTGAGAAATGTGAGAGATAGTAATGGATCTCACTCAAGCAGAGTAATCTACTGGCAAGGCATAAGCTGAACAACAACCAGTCTCACATTTGCCCACCCAAACACAAAGTCCAGTAAAGAAAAGAAACAAGCTGAGGCTTAGACTTTGGATCTCATGTTGCCACTTTGGATCCCATGTTGGGAGAAAGAAGGGATATTAATTAATTAATTAATTAATTAATTAATTAATTATAAAACACAGAAATAGCTATACTAAAAATGCTTATGCACAATCAGACGTATAGTTTTAGAGGAGTGAGAAGGAAGAGAAAACAATGATTGCAAGTTTGAGTGATGCAGAAAGTGAGAGGATGTGGTGAAACGATCAGGAAATCATCATAAATATATTCTATGTCTAGTTTAGTCACATCATAAGTTGGCACCAGAATAAAAGCCACATTGGCATCAACTACAGTGTTTGTTAGAATTTTAAGCTATAGTTAACCTATAAACTAACTGCTAGTTTGCAAGTTTAAACTGTAGTTAAACAGTCATGCAAAGGTTACTAACTCTAACAAACACTCCCTTGGAGGTCTGGTTGATGCTAATATGGTTTTTATTCTGATGCCAAGTTAAGATGTAGTTTTTTATAAATGCCTTTAGGTCCTAACGATTTCATCCTAATCTATTTATACCAATAGTTTTAGATTGTTCTGACTTAAGCTTTTCTAATTATTCAACTGTTTTAATATGGTTTTAGAAGGTTTAAAAACCATGTAATGGTTATTGGTATAACTTTAAATGGTTTAAACTGATTTTATTGTAAAATAAAAAGATATCATGTTATGCAGCAGGATCTAAGTATTTCAAATGAATAGATAAATATATGCTGAGCCCTTCATAGACCATGGTTGACTGGCTGATTCTGTTCAGCACAGTAAGCGATTGTCAGCAGACTGGCTACTGTACCTACTAAAAGAAGAGGAAGAATATCAGCAAAAAACCAAAATTGATTTGCCTACAATTTACACATGCTCTCGTATATAAATACCCATTTCACCAAGAAAAGCTGTGATGTAAAAAGAAACACAACACTGTGGTGGGGAAAACAGTAACAAAACAATGGATGCCCACCTATTCAGTCTCTGGTTCAGTGGCTGTTGATGGGCAATTTGGGGTTCTTGTTTTTTCTTTGGTAGGGTTCTTTTTAAAAAAGATTGAATATTTATTAATTTTAGTACAGAAATACAAACAAATTGAGTCACAACTACAGAGAAGAAAAGAGCAAAAGAAAAGAGAACAAACTATACGTAAACAATATACACATATAACTAAACCTATATCTAAACTAAACTGAACTAAACTGAGGTCATTTCTGCACTACACTGTTATAGTGCTATTATTCCATTTTGAACATCCTATGGAATTCTGGGATTTGTAGTTTACTGAGGCCAAAGAACTCTCTGGCTGAAAATTCCAGATGTCCCTCCCTAAACTGCAAAGCCCAGGATTCCATAGAAGGTTGAAAGTGGAATAATGGCACTATAACAGTGTAGTGTGGAAATGGCCTAAGACTAAAATATAACAACAAAACCCATAATTAAAAGACTAATCTGTTAAACTAACCACATCCTAACCATGGTTGTCCCTCCACATTTGTGGATTTGACTGTCATGATTTGATTATTTGAGAGTTTCTCTGATCTCTGCCACTCTACTTCAAGTGCTCCTTTTCCAGGGGAACCTTCCCTCTCGGCAGCTCTGATCAGGCCACACAGCCCTTTAAAAACCTGCTTCTGGTCCTCCTCCTTCTCCACCAACTGCTGCCTTGCCAGCTAAGGATAGCTGGCAGGCCAATTTCTCAGCATCACAAACCCTCTCCCAACACCCCTGAACCCACAAGGATGGAGATGGGCAAGAGAGAGGAAGTATAGGGTCACCGTGCTGACTTACCTCATTTTCCTTTTCTTTCCCTGACGTGGTTTGGACTCTGGGTGGCTGTTTGTTACAACATACCTCAGACCCCATACACACACGTTTTGATATTTGTGATTTGTTCACTTTGTGCCCCTGTGCCCCTAATCCTAGTGAATGTGGAGGACCAACTGTACCCCAACTAAAACACAAAAGAACTCTGACCTCCCCCAATTGTAATGAAAAGGAAATATCAATTGATATCCCATGTCTTACTCTATCATTGCAAATTTATGTACATTGAGCTTACTAGAATTACTAATAATCTTAACAACAGATTATTAATTCATTAGATTTTTATTGCTCAGAAAGTCCATATACCGTTTCCAGTCTTTCAAAAAATCTTCAATTGGTCTATTTTTTAAAACCCACATCAGTTTTGCAACCTGGGCAAGATCTGTGACTGTAACAACCCATTCTTCCATCGGCAGCATTTTAGTCTCGGTCCAGGTTTGGCAAGACAGCAGTCTTACAGCTGTTACCATGTTTTGAAGAAGCACTCCATATTTACTATTCAGTTCTTTACTTTTAAATTGGAGTGGGCACTGCAGTGGACAGTGGCCCTTTATGGCTTGATCAGGGAAGCCAAATGTCAACACTATTTTGGGGACAGGCTTGAGCAGTTTGGACAGCTCCTTTAAAATTCAGCTCAGAGCCAGAGTGGATTCACTGCCACAGAAGCCACTTGGCACCATTGCTCTGGACTATAATTGTGGTGGTTCACTACAGGAAGCAGAAGCAGACAGAGCAAAAGTTTTCTGAGGGCAAGCAAGAGGAAAAAGGCTTTGGGTAGACTGGTTCAAAGGAGCAGAGCTTGGAACAGTTACCTTTTTGAACTCTCATAATTCTCACTGGCTATTGGGAGGAGGATTTGGGGAGTTCTCAGCCAGTGTGGCATAATGCTTTGAGTATTGGACCATAGTTCTAGGGACCAGAGTTCAAATCCCTGCTTGGCCATGGAAATCCATTGGGTGAGCTTGGGCAAAGTGACACTAACTCAACCTCAGAGGAAGGCAAAGGAAAACCAGAATATTGCCAAGAAAACCTTTTTGACAGGGGCACCGTAGGGTTGCCACAAGTCACAAATGACTTGAAGGTACACAATAACAACTTTTAAAAAATGATTTTCCAGTGGAGAAGCAAAAGTCACAGGCAAGGCTTTGATAAAAGAGAAGGGCAAAGAGAAACAGAGTGGGATTCTACCATGAGGAGATTAGGACAAAGAGTTTGTGCTGGATGCAAAGGGAAGTAGGTAGCCAGTGTGCAGATTTATGAAGGCTTGGAACAAAGAGGAAAATAATTGGTTTAGTGAAAGTAGTTTCAGTAGATAGCAGAAGACAGATGCTGGACTGTGAAGCATCCAAAAAGGAACTTCAAAAGAGGAGATCAAAGCATTGCTAATAAACAGTCAATGTTGGAAATTTGGAGGCAAAGGACAGGAGGGAGACAGAAACAGAAAATTACTCAGATTTTTTATACTTCAGAAGTAATTTAACACTAAACTACTGACAAGACAGCAGGTAGACCCACTGCCATGGCGCAGAAGATCTGCTCTTGATTTTTGTATTGATCCTCCCCACAGCTGTTCCAGATAACCAGCAGATTTCCTGCTGCTGGATCCTCTGCCTTTAGAAATCTGGCAGCAGCAGAACCCCTGTTCAGCTCAGAGCAACTGCAGGAAAAGCACCAGTGCTATCATGCAACCTATCTACAACCACCCCTGGCTACTGCTGATCACGTGGAAGCCGAGCCGGGCAACTGTGTCCCTGCACATGCTCTTGAACTGTAACTTCGATAACCTCTCACCACTGACTCTGCTGTTTAGGGCTGGTGGGAGCTGTAGGCCAAGAACAGAACCTGAAGAAAGTAATTTGTAAGACGAATAAAAATAATGACATATTGAAGCTACCTATAACTTTGCAAAAGGAGGACAGTATTCTGTGACCTGGAACATCATCCTTCCACAGCAAAGTTATAGATGGCTTCAGCTTGTCATTATATCAATTCTTTTTTCCAAAAACATCTGGAGTGTTATCGTGCCCCATCTTTCTCAAAAGTGCATCCAGTAGTAAATTGGGATAAACACACCAGTGTGGACACATTCAGCAATATCAACAGCATCTTCTCACTCTCAGCTTCTTAAACTATGTGCTTTAGGCTATGTGCTATATGAGAAGAACAAAAACCAGCTTTTTTTCCTTCCCTGTCACTCTTTCTCTCCCTCACTTCTTCTTCAGTTTAATAAAATGACAAAACCTCTGAAGGATGGATTTATACTGGCAGATTTGGCAGCCATTTCCTATCAGCTTGGTCCGTCAGCTGAAATCTGTATTTGTGATTTTTTGTAAAAGAGGAGAAGGAATTTCTTGCTATCTATCTAAGAATCTGTGACAAATGGCTCTGCCATCAACAAGGTATACTTATTATCCTAATTATACTTATTAGTCATGATTTAGATGCGTCTATATTCTTGTAGATGGGCTTCATTTGTTTTTCTCCTGCAAACGTATTTTGCCATTATCATCTTTCTTTCTGTCATGGTTGGTTGCTCTCCTCCCAACCGTAATGGATATTGTGTGCGTATGCTGATTGCTGCCAGAAAATACAACACACAGGAAATTCATGAGCAAAAAGGAAACATTCTTAGAATTTCCTGTCCTGATCCATCCTTCAGTGATTTAGTTGTGTGTGCAAGACAAAAGAAAAATAAGTTGAAAACCATAGGCTTTAAGTATGTGCATATGTAAATTCTTCAAGTATGAAAGCATTATTTAAAGCACCTTGATTTCCATTGAGAGTTAATAAATGCAATGGGGCAAGAGATTAAGATGTAAAGTGAGAGTAGCTATTTCAGCACCAAACTTTTGAGGAAGCCTTAGGTGAGCCAAGCACACTCAGCTCCAGCTGCAATATGGGCGTAACAATAGAACCTATCTTGCAGAGTGGTTATAGTTATACCACAGCTAGATCTGCACGTGCAGCAAAATGAGATGGCAGAATGGGTTGTGCAACTTTCGACTTTTAGCAGGAATATTAAACAATGAAACAACACAAAACTCCTCACAAGTAGAAAACTAGCACATTTATTGAAAATTCAATGCCTGCTCTTTCTTTCCTGTGCTGCTTTTCTTCTTGCAGTTTTTTTTTAAATCAAGGAAAGCATTAAAAATGTAATCTTTGGTATGCAGATCACAAAAGAGGTGTTCATTCTTTAGGCATTATGAAAGGTATCAACAGAAACAACTATGAAGTTATCAATGTACAAAGAACACTTGGTCTTCTCTCAGTAGGACATTTGTCATGCATTGTCATTGTTGTTGAGGTTGAGGCCAATTATTAGGAATGGCAGTTGAAATTAGGAAAGCCAGCATGGTGTAGGGGTTTGAGCATTGGAATACAACCCTGGAGATGGGGGTTTGGTTCCCCACTCAGCCACGGAAACCCACTGGGTGATCTTGGGTGCATCATAGAATTATGGAGTTGGAAGAGACCACAGAGCCCACCGAATCCAACCCCTTGCTATGCAGGAACACCCATCAAAGCATTCCCAACAGATGGCCATCCAGCCTCTGTGTGCATCACACACTCTGAGCCCTAGAAAACCCAGTGATAGATTCACTTTAAGATTCTATAAGTTCCAACAAAGTTCCAACTTTGCTATAAGTTGAGTTGGAAATGACTTGAAAGCACACAACAATAACAACAAAGTTGAAATCTGCCTGAAGGAAAGAAAAGACTGAGTGAGAAGACAGGTAGCTTAGGCTTATTGTGTAGAAATGAGCAGGTTAATGCTATGTGATGTTGGTTCTCTACAACGATGCTACACAAAGCAGTGCCCTCTAGATCAATGTGCATTCATGAGCCACTAGTAATTGATCCATGGAAAGGTTCCAGGGAAGAGAAGAGCAATAGAAGCCATGGGCATGAATATAATATTTCTCACTGGCACATTAGGAAGAAAAATTGCTGGTCTCATGGATTGGGTAGCCTGAGAAGCACTGATCTAAAACATTTATGTGTTTTTATGGTTTACCACTCAATTGTTATTATATCTGTCTAATCTGTGTAGTAGTCTGACAGCCTCCACACTTACTAGAGGGAACAGTAGGGAAGCAGACACACATGGTAGATCTATAAATGTATATTTTTAAAATTAGGATCAGTTAATCATTACTGTTAGGAAAATTATTGGCTGCAAACTACCAATGAACTCTGAGCTCTGTTTATTAGGTAGGAGTGATGGGCCAGTAAAACATATGCAACAGAAAGATAATTTACACATTTGTTATAATTTGCAAAGGGGCAGACATGTTAGCCTATTGCATCAGAAACTAGAATCTTGCAAAAATGTATGCATTATGGCATAAATTAGTAGACTGCAGCCTACTTTATCATTTTCTTGAAGTGTTATTCTGCATTACAAAAATATATACCATTATCCACACACGTTTACAGGTATGTGTTTAAGTAATAACAACAAAGGAAAATGCAAAAAATACAAACAGCGACACAGTTGGCCCTCCGTATCTGCAGAGTCTGTATCCATGGATTCAACCAACCATGGCTTGAAAATATTAAGTAAAAAAATCTAAAAAGAAAACTTTGTTTTTCCCATTTCATATAAGGGGAGCCATTTTACTACACCATTGCATGTAATGGGACTTGAGTATCCCTGAATTTTGGTATCTATGGAGATCCTGGAACCAGACGCTAGAGGATACTGATGGCCAGCTCTAATTGGATAACAAAAAATAGTTGTTCAGCATATAACACAGACATTCTAATGTACAAATATATTTGTTTCATTGGGAAAAAAAACAACTGAAAGAGGAGATTATAACTGAGAGAATAAGAAAATAATATTTGGCACAGAATACTAAAATGAAATCTTTGTATTATGAAAAGACTGAAGGGGAGAATATCCTCTGACATTTCGCATATGAAAACTAGGACATGTGTGGACAAGCAACATCAGAATGTGGTCAAAATGGCAAGAATTATCAATAGAGAACACAAAAGCTGGGAGAGGCTGCAGCAGTTTGTTCTTGCTGAAGCCTACTGGGAAGGGCAAGGTTCTGATCCTCCCTCTCCCCTCTGCTGAATTAAGTGACTGCAAACTGCTTCTGCATTTTGAGCTCAGTTTACAGTAACTGAAGTTAGTTGATGAAAAAGGGGGAAACTGGGAAAAGGAAAGAGAAACTGGGGCATTTTAAAAGCAGCTGAAAAAGTGAGATGAGAGAGGATTAATGCAGACTGTAAAAAAAAATTGCAGGGTATGGGGCAGATCTTTTTTTTTTCTTTAAGAAGGCTCTTTAGAACAGAGGTAGGCCTTCTATGACCCTCCAAAGGCTGGTGGTCTTCCAGCGCCCTACAGTCCCAGCATCACAGTCAGTGGTGATGGATAAATAGCATTATAATTCAACAATGCCAGGGGGAGGAGGAACCAGTAGCCCACCTGTGCTTTAAAATATTGGTTTTCCATTCCTAAGTCCCTAGAAGTTTTAGAACTTCACTTCTGAGAAGCCTTTGCTGACATGGCCATGATTCCTCAGTAAGATGAAAAGCCGTTCATCAAAGAAAAAGAACTTTAAATGTTTTAATATATAATTTAATACAAAAGTGCATCATGACCTCATTGGGAACCCACCAAAGTCAAAAGAAAATTGGCTTCATCCTGTTTCTGAAGGGCACTCTTGTATGTGCTAAATGTTAAGATCGTGAATGGCTCTTGTGATGTTAATGACCCCAAATGAATGATGCACTTAAGAGTTTTGTGACATCGCTTGCTGAGCCAACCTCTCAATGAAGCATTACCATAAATGACTGATGTCATTCCTGTTCATAAACCGTGCTTGGAATGACTGAGCTTTTCTTTAATGTGCATGTCACTTTAAAAACCTTTCCCTGAATGCCTGCAGGAACCAGACAATTTCAACACTTACCCACTGTGGAATACTCCTATGTCATCTGTTATAAGCTGGCATTCTGTTAGGGATATTTGCCTGTGCAACTTTCACATATGTGTGCAGATACCGTTTTTGGATGCTGAGGAAGTTGGTATACTCTTCCTCTGCAACACCCAAGCCCCCACCCAACTTACTGCAAAGCCTTGGATCTACTCTGTTCTACATTCCCAGAATCAGATGCAAAATGATGACATCAGCTCTCAAATCCACCAGCGTCCTCTGGAGGTCTCATTGCTGATTTCATAATTTTGTGTCTGGCTATAAGGATGCAGCCAGATGCATTTGTGATCCTGTCTGCTTCCTATGAAGCAGGAAGTGGCAGTGCAGTGTGGGTTCAGAAGCTTTTCAGTAAGGTGGTGAGAAGGTATCTGGCTCAGCCTCGGATAGATCCTCATGCAGATAGTTATACTATGTTAAGGGGATGTTGGGTTGAAGCCACGTAAAGATACAAGTTGATACTCCTGTATGAGAATAGGACCAGAGGTGTGAGTGATCAATGTGGCAGAATCAAAGCTGGCAAAATACAGGCAAGATCAGGGCACCAGTATTGCAAGAACAGCAAGAAATATGTTAGAAAAGAGAAGGGGTTTGATGCTTGTCAGAGAATCTGTCTAAAAGAGTTGAAGCAAGGTGCACAGAGGAAAGTAGCAGAAGATGTAGCAAAGTTGGGCAGATGAAACACACACACACACACACACACACACACACACACACACACAGATTGAAGAAATACATTTCACTTTGAATTTTTTTAGACTTCAAGGTTTTTTCCATCTCGGATAGAAAGAAATTTGCAAATGGTAAATTTACACTGAAAGAACATTTGCCCTGATCTGCACAAGCCAAGGTCAACAGATATAGTTATTTGCAACATGGAGACCATCTTGTTTCTGCCTATTATACAAGTCTCGAAGATGAAGAGCCTCTAAGCAAAATGAGGCTGTAATGTCAATTCAGCACTAACATATCTGAATAAATAGGGATTCATGCCCAGAGTTAAACACAATTTTGTTTCTAATCTCAGGCTCTTGAAATAAATCTCAGATTCTTTTGAATTTTGGTAAATTCTTCCCAAAACAAATTGAAGCAACGTTGTCATATATTCCTAGACTAGAGGTAGGAGTTAAAACATGGGTATTGTAATTGGACTGGTCCAGAACTGGTTTGCAGAAGGAACCATAGCCTTCTTTTTTTAGTGGATGTTATTGTTCAGTTGCAGTTAAGGACATGAGTGTCTGTACAATGCCTCTTTAAATTCTAATGTTGTGAATTGGAAGATGACACCACAAACAGTGCCTGAAACTGATCCTAAGGGTCTGAAGCCCCTCTCCATCCACTGTAACAAGCAAAGTTCCAGATGTGCTGTCCAGAAGGTAAGAGAGATGGAGCAGAAGAAACAATGGGAGATACTATAGCTATGCCATGGAACAATTAGATCTCACAGACTAATCTGCAACCTGTCAGGAACCAATAACCAGTAATCTAGGTGGCATTTGAGCAATGCAGCAGAATTGAAACTGAGAGTTTTTCAGATCCCTACATGTATCTTAGACACACACAAATATAATACAGTGAACATAACATAAAATATCAGCATCAATAGTCACAGTATAACACATTCAGCCTATGAAAATGGAGCAGCCATAAATTACAGACCTCATGCTCATTATTAAAATAAAATCCTTAGTCACTAAACTGTGCCATAGCTATCTGTCCAACTGGAGGCCCATTTCAAAATATACCTTCTTCAAGGAGATCAAAGATTAAATGAAAATTGTTTGATATTGAAACAGAACAGTCACATACATATGTGACATTTTGGGATACATGAAAGTGAAAATACTCCTACGTGCCTATGATAAACTATGTCTCCCTAATAGCTGTTGCTGAAATCTTGCATGGAAGAGTCTTTGATCAATCAGGTTAGAAATTCCCAAACCCCCTTCTCCTATCTCCTCCAAAATATTTCTGTAGAAAAAAAAATTCTACTCACAGTGAACCTATTTGTATAATATCAAGTCTCTTTTCTGTCAAGTGCACTGTTGTTTTTAGGTTGTGCTAATATAATGTTGTGACAGATGTTGATTCTAGTGTTTCAGTAATCACAATGATGATAATGAATATGATGACGACAATTCAAAAATATTCTTTCCAGAACAGTTCATAAGAAAAAAATTGCAACTGTTGCTGTTGTTGCTGTGTGTCTTCAAATTGTTTTCAACTTATGGCAGCCTTAAGGTGACCCTGTTACAGGATTTGCTCAGCAAGATTTGTTCAGAGGGGGTTTGCTATTGCCCTCCTCTGAGGCTAAGAGAATGACTTGATCAAGGTTGGCCAGTTGGTTTCCATGTTTGAGCAGGTATTTTAGCCCATGTCTCCCAGAATCCTAATCCAAAACTCAACTGGAACACAACATTGGCTTGTTCTGTACTGTTACTGTATCTGCTCTTCTGATTCTGCAGTACTGCTCCAGGGCCACTGAGAGCTGGTCCAGGGTATGGTGAATGGTTGCTCCCCACCATCTAATTTCTACCCACCTTGGATCTGGTTTCTCTGAAAGATGGAGAGACCAGAAAACCCTAGATTTTATTTCTGCTCTTTCTGGTTTTATTTTGGAGATCCATGCACATTTTGTTTATTCCAGAATATTTTCTGTCATCTCCTGGTACGATTAGACACTTTTTATATCAGCTCCCCAGGTTGATTTATTGTACTCCAATGTAAAATTGGAAAGAACAGAAACAAAACGTGGCACTTTTCAATCCGTCAGAAGCACCCTCTGAACGTGTCACAGCTGGTATTCCTGCATCAGCTATCTAGGACAAGTGGGAAAATGAAGTCATCTTTTTGTTTATTGCATACCTCACTAGATGGTGCTGTGCAACATAGTCTTAGGCACCTACATTTTTTGTCTTGATTTGTGAAGTCTGAAAAAAAGTACAACTATACTCTATTGATGATAGTGTGCATCTAGGCAAGTGGCCATCCTATGGATATGGGTGGGTTCTGGAAGTTTTTAGTCTAAAAAAATAATGTGCCCACACTGTGCCCAAGTTTCATGGGCAGATCTGCAACAAACAGCAAGGAGGTTCACAGTGGAACAGCTGGAAAAGGGGGATCAGCTTGTATTCTATATGTGTTAGCAAGCTGGATTGAATTCATATCAGAGGAAGCTCATGGAGTGGATTGCAATTTTCACAAGGCCAGAGTCACCACACCAAAGGACTGGGGTAAGTACGTGAAGCAGAGCAGGCAGCGGTATAATTTCAGGGTTGAGAGAGTGAGGGCACTACTCCCAAACAAGAATTCTGCCTCCCACAGTTAAATTCTCCCTCATTTCCCAAATTTCTAGCATTGTAGAGAATGAGCCACTGAAAATCATGCACACCTAGAACTCTTAATGTGTTTGCATTCTCTGGGTAACTTTATCTGCTCCTCTTCTTTGGGTGCCTAAACTATATTTCTAAATGCTCAACTTTACTGCAATACTAGAAATCTAGGGAATGAAGTAAAATTTCATTTATGGGGATAATTATTATTTGGGGAGATGATACTCTCTTTTTGCCCCCTTTGCCGCCTGTAGCCCCACATTTATGACCAGAATATCTTTGAGACTAAGAACCAAGCTATATATTAAGGGGTGATGCATCAATGCATCTCCATTCAAGGCAGGCCAAGCCCAAGGCTAAGCACAAGGTGGTACTCACACATGTCCCATTCTATGTACAGAATTGGATGAGCATTTGAATTTTATTTCAGCACTGATGACAGGACAGTCTACTCTACTGACCTGAGGGCATCAAACTAGATTTAGGTTCAGGATATGACATATAGCGTACATAGCTTCCTCTAGGCATTATCCCGCCCCCCAGCAGAGAGGAATGGCCAGGGAGCTCAGGATTAAAATCCAGGAGGCTGTCACTGCTGTCCCCCCACCCCCAAATCTGCCACCTGAGGCAGTTTCCTGATTTTACCTGATTCCACCTAATGTTAGGGCTGGCCCTGTCTCAATCTCTAAAATTTCTTCACATAGCATTTGATAGGTGTGTTTTCAGATTAAGGTGACACTAGAGAGAGCAAGGGTCTTATCCCTTTCTTCTCACATCAACGTTCCCTGTAAAAATCACCCCTACCCCAATGCTATTCATTTTGTTAGTTAAAAAAAATAGTACACAAAATAAATTAGCATTCATTTATACTGGGTAAGAATGTACTAGAGAGCCAGTGCAGTGTAGTGGTTTGAGCACTGAACTATGACTTTGGAGATTGGGAGCTCGATTCCCCACTCAGCTATGGAAACCCACTGGATTACGTTGGGCACATCACACACTCTCAGCACCCAGAAAACCTTGTGATAGGTTCTCTTTAGGGTCACCATAAGTTGGAAACAACTTGAAGGCACACGACAACAAGTTTTTACTGCTAAGAGATTGTCATAGATTTTGAATGGCAAATTTTTTGGTCATTTGAAATAGTCTTGACTGATATCTGGAGCCTGGAAAATTACTTTAAAAATTCACTATAGTTATCATTATCAGTCCCACACCCAAAGTAGTTAATTACATTGCACTTAACAGTTTTTTAAAAATATCTTTCAGCTTTCCTGGTTCTCAGAAGTAAAAACTTGCTACTTTTAGTTATTTTTTTCAAAAAATCTGACTCCTACAATCCATAGGCCTCCTTCCATCCAACTTTGCATCACCTCAACACCCTCATCAGAGCATGAGGCCAAATTGTATGATCCAGTGCTTAAGCCATTGGATATTCATCCTCCTCTGTTTGGTGAGGTCACAAAACTTTAGTTACCTTTAGTTATGTTAAGTTCCAGTAATACTGCAAAAAGAACAAAATTATCCCTCACTGAGTTACATTCATAATTTAAATTTGTTATATCGGGGAAAAGGAAAAAATGACAAGCAACTTGTTTTTTGTAACTTGTTATTTTAAAGCTCAGCCTATGGCAAACAGGATTCTAGACTTGACAGACCCTTAGTTTGATCTAGCAGAGTTTGAGCCTTCAGACCAAACCATGTCACTGCTTTCCTCCCATACCTGCTGTCTCTTTTCCTGTTTCCATTTTGAACAAAAGCCCTAGTTCTTCTCTTATTCCCTCTTGAAGAAGTTCCCCAGAATCATCTGGCAATGCTGCCTCTCTTTCCTTATTCACAACCTACCTTCAGCCATTTGTGGTGCCTCTCAGGCATACACCTCACTGAGGGAGTAAACCTGTATCTACAGTCTTTACCTCTTCAGATAGCTGTGGGTGGGCAGGCAAGCTTACATAACAGAATCTGAAATTTCACGAAGAAAATAATTCCCTGTGCACAGAAAAACTAACCTGGCAAGAGAGAAGTACCCTTTTATCTTCTCTCAGATTGAGTTTTCAGTGCATGAAGGGAACATTTAGGTAGGGAGGTTCATTCAGTCATCTGAGCCTCCCCTGACACCTACTGAAGTGGTAAAAAAAAAAAAAAAATCTAGATCCAGGTTGATCACTGAAACTGCCTCAATCTTGCTAAGCAGTTTTGTTTTCTGCTCTGCTGACTGCTGTAGTCCCAATTTGCTTTTTGCTTAATATAAATATAACCACATGAAAACTGACTGAAAACTGACTACGCACACACTCTCTTTCTGTTTCTCTCATTTGCTCTCTTTTTGTCCCAGCTATAACTTTACCACGCGCTCCTTACCATTGGCCATGGTGTCTGAGTCTTCTGAGAGCTGATATCCAACGGCCAAAGCTGAGAGCTACTGCTCAAAATTACTCAACAAGCCTGGAATGCTAACTGGCTTTCTAGCTAGTCAGGATGAAGACATCAGCAATGGAACATAGACAAATAATGCACCAATTCAGTTCTAGCAGTTCTGCCATGTTTTGTATTCTGTAGTGGAACAACTAACTCCAGAAAGGAACAGCAGCAGTGTTTGTTTCTCCTGTGGGAACAAGTAAATGACTACTGTTTGTTTCTGTGAGAAAAACAAAGTCCTGCAGTTAAGACTCTTCTAGGGAAAAAACCCCCCTGCCCTTTCCTCCAACACTTGGTTTCTTAGGACGTTATCACACGGGAGCAAGTAAATCACAAGTACAGCAGGATAATAGCGTCTTTGGCTGGGATTTATCACATGACCTCATTCCTCTTCTGTTGTTCTCACACTCAGAGATCATTTTGAAAGTGTTTCTTTTACAAAGGAGATCATTAATGGACTTCTTGTATTAATTAAAAAAAGAGATGCTTTTCAAACAGTCTCCCTCTCCTACTGGGAGAACAACAGAACTGAAACAAGGGCCATTTCCACAAAAGGGTAAAACCCCGTGGTGCAACAACCGGACACGGAGGTCGTCTTCACCGTGGGGTGTGCTAGAACAGACAAAAAAAGGGAGGTTCTAAACCTCACACCGCCCTCGCACAGCCACGTGGGTGACGCTCCGTGTTTTATGAAAACCACCTTTCAAGTGGTTTTTATAAAACCTCGCGCATGCTACTCCATCGTGGCGCCCTGTGCAGAACTGCAGGGATGCGGTAGTGTGTCCCTGCAGAGCTGCCCGGGGGCGGGCTTCTGGCTGGCGTGCTGCCCCAATTGGCAGAGTGTCGCCAGAAGCTGCTGGCCGCCATTTTGGGCACCGCTGGGTGCCGCCGAACGCTGCCGCCGTGCAGAGTGGCAAATTTGTGCTGCTCCCCGCGGGGACGGAGCCTCCTGCTTCACAGTAAGCTCCGTCCCTGCATGCGCCGCCCCGTTTCCCCATGTGTCCACCCCCCCGGTGTGGAAAGGGCCAAGGTCTTGTGATAAGTCCCAGCCGTTATACTGCTGTAATTGCAATTTACTTGCCTTGTTGCCATTCCCTTCATCTGAAGCTGCTCAAGGTAACCCAGTAAGTTTCCATGGTCAAGAGGCTTCTTTAGAATCTTAGCGTAGCACTCAAACTACTACACCATGTTGGCTCCAAGGTAGTACAATGTTCCTCTTGTTATTACTGTGTACTAGCCTTACTTTTGAAGATATTAGATATCATTTTGATATCACAATTCGGCCCCGTTATGCCATCCTCGGCCAAGTGTTTGTGAGGCCCCCGAACAAGCACAGAGCTAGGCATGGCCATTAACTGCAGAACATTCCATTCTCCACCCAGGCAGGCCAGACTCAGCCAGATCTTCGCTTTAGGAGACCTCTCTAGACAAACACCTCATTAAAGATGCACGCTAATACAAAGAACTCCCTGCCCTGAGCAGGCAACTTGACAAGCTAGACGCTTAACTGTCAAGCACGTTGCATCTGCATACTGGCCATTCCATTGTCGATTCAAACTAACTCAATCATACTAAATTCTGACCTTTCGGAGACGTTGTCTTGTGCCCAAACCTCATTGTTCTTCCCCAAGTACAGACTAGCCTATGGTCATATTTTCCCTATTTTTACCCCTAGTTCCGAGACCTTCCTCGGATCGCTCTGAACTTCCATCCAGCCTTGCTGCCACTTCATCCGCTGAGCTTTCCCCTCAGTCTCAGTCCGAGACTGCACAATTATGGACCTCCACTGTGATCTACCCCGGGCTTCGGACAGGTGTAGTATCACCCAATTCAACAATCCCTTTCAAAAATCCTCTATACTGCTAATACCTTTATTTTCTATAGTTACTTGTGTGAGTGTGTTGCATACACTGTTTGCCTGTATTTAATAAAATCACAGTTATTATTTCATATTTGGTGTGCTTCTTGGCTTGGCCTGACCCCGTAGACATTGGGTTTAAAGATTCCGCTGCGTTGCCCTGCCTCTCGTTTTGCTAGCTTGTGCTCTGAGCTAATTTTCCCCACCAATATTTGAGCACATTTGGAGTCCCTCGCAGGACCCCCAGTACACAGGGTAACACTCTGTTTTGGCATAGATATGGTTTCACCAGTACAATTCTTCTAATATACAAGCTGTCCCTACTCCCTATTGGGGCCAGTGTAGTGCTTTGAGTGCAGGAGTAGGACTCTGGGAGATCAGAGTTAGAATCTCTACTCAGCCATGGAAACCTGCTGGAGGAACATGGATAAGTCACATTCTCTCAGCCTCAGATGAAAGCAACGGCAAACCTCTCCTTAATAAATCTTGCCATCAAAACCTTAAGATAGGGTCACTATAAGGTGGAGGTGACCTAGAAGGCACATAACATAACAACCACTCTATTTCACATAATGATGATGCAAGGAATTTCCTACTCCTCTAAATTCTTGGATGGCCCTTCCCCATTTCCTGAGACCAACCTATCATAATTTTCTAGCTGTGAGGAATTTATTTTTATTCAGTCATGAGACTGTGTTATGTTTCCTGAAAAGAAAGAAGTGGGAATTAATCTCTGGCTACTTCCAAACATAAGTTACAGTTGAGTATTCTTTTTCATCACTGAAAATTTTGTTTTGTTTTGTTCTGAAAGAAATCTTCTGCCTGATCAAGTGAATGAACTGTTAAGTGTATCAGCTGAAAGTCTGTAATTACTGGGTGCATATGAAGTGACTGATAAGGAATGTACTGCATTCAAGAAATTAATTAACAGATTTGTGCAAAGTTACAACAAGAAAAAAGAAGGATGGAAATATAGTTAATTTTAATTGAAACTAAAATCTAATGAAATAATCATAACTGTGATAAAAATTTTCTTTTTCTTTTCTATGTTGCTCTACCCCACCTTTGTCAAGGGTGAATAATCTCAATGCTTATTTCTCACCACCCAGTAATTTCCAGGGATTATGGAACCTATTGCTTGTAAATAACTAATTACCAGTATTCTAAATCCATATTAACATTTTTAGTAGGAACTGAGACTGTTGGGAGTTAGAATTTCCCAGGGTGTTAGCCCTTTGGAGGAAATTCTATGAAAGTAAAAGCTGTTAGGAATCAGCCTTTCTTTTAGCAGAGTAGCAGAAAAAGCATGTCCCGATCTCTTTGTGGCTTCCCTGAACTGAGACTGAGATAGAAAGCAAAAAAAAAGACAGGCAGTTTGAAGTTAGAAACTTATAAAAGTTTACTAATGAATTTTACAATCATATTGCATTGGAGAGCCTAGATCCTAACTAGCTAACAAAAAGATTAGGTAAGATAGTGGTTTCATTCTTAACTCACTCTCTTCTTGGTGAAGAGGTAAAGCACAGTCAGAAGGAAGGAAGCAGAAGCAAAACGGGAAAAAGAGAAAGAGGTCTGAGAAGTGTGGTCTTTTATGTAAGGCCAATGACCCCAGGATCTATCCTGGGTCACACGGTCTGGTCACCTGGATCCCATAGCCATGCATTTAAATAACACAAAGAACAACGATGGGGCTTTAGGTGAAAAGGCAGAGGGCTTTGACATGCAAAGGAAAAAGAAACTCTATGCTAGCTAAGCCCCACTAACAAGAGAGTGGGGAGAGAGAATGCCAGAATTTTCCAACAGAGCCATTCAATCTGTAGTAGTGTTGATATTTCTATGACAGCATTAAAATTACACTAACTACTTTGGAGTTACTTTAGCTTAGTTTTCCTGATAGGCTTCACTGTCATCCAGTATATCATTGCTGATATGGAATCAGGGCTGGCCCTACCGTTAGGCAGAGTGAGCCTGCTGCCTCAGGTGATAGTGACAAGAAGGACAGGAAGAGCAGTCTTCCATACAGCTTGCCCCACACCTCTTCAGCTACCCTGCTGCCCTCAAGTGCAGTGGAAAACCCGGTTCCATTGCTGTCGTGAAGACAGTTTAATTGCCAGTCTAGATGGTTTTTTGTACATGGAAGGAGGAGGAGCACTGTCATGTTCCTTTTAGTATGGAGTTATTGAGAGTTGGGCTAGAAGGTAACAATTCATCACTGGAGAACTGACGTCTAGAACCCGGGGAGGGGGGAACAAAATGACTACAGTGGACATAAAATCATTTATTTGCTGCATGTGACATGCATGGCTTTCTGCTTTGTTCTGGATTTGGCTCTTGTTCTCCTTTGTCTGCAGTTCATCCTCGTGCTGAACTGCCTCCTTAGATGCTGATCTCAATTGGTTGTCCAAACTACAGAATTCTCTTTGATTTTAAATAACCTGTGAAGCAGATCTTTTCACAGAAAGGTAAAGAAGATTCAGAAGTTCCTGACATATATAGATCCTCTTTCTACTTACCCAGATGAATCTCATGATACAAACATGTTGAGCCTTGGTTCTGCAGGTATCGTGAACACATGGTCTCCATGTGCTCCCCAGGCATTTTTATGCTTGATGTCTCTACTTAATGCCACAGAAGCATGCTATGGTCATTGTCAGTGTCAGTGATAATCACTACATCTCATGGTACCTTGTGCCGGTAAAGCAATGAGAAAGAACATTCTTTGAAGCATCTGCAAGGAATATTTAATGCTCTTCTGAATAGAGATGGGAATAATATTCAGAAATATTCTTAAAGCAGTCTAAAATCTATTTCTCAAGTGTCAGAAAACCCTAGCAAGGAAAATCCTGGACCAACAGGAATCTTCACAGTTTAGGGCTTATCTGTGCAAAAATTGCATGTGGGTTTTTTCCTTTGGTTCTTTTTTGTGCAAAAATGCCATTCTTCTTGCTAAAATTACTTATTGCTTCCTTTAAGAAAGAATTTAGCAAAGAATTGTACCTCCACTTCTGAATAATCACTACAACTCTATACACATCCGGAATTAAGAGCAGGGGAATTCCAAGCAAAGAAGTGCAATGTTTAGTCCAATCTGAATTTTGGTATTTCTCCTTTGGAAATTAAACAGCAGATGGAAATCTAGGAAAAGTGTGGAGTATGTGGCTTTCCTAACACTTGCAAAAGTGGAACTTGATAAATATAGGTGGCAACTCCTTCTAGAGGTGTGAGACTACTGCAGAGGACCTCAGCCCTACAGTTGCCATCCTAGCTGCCCTAAATGGTAGACAAGTGAGAAAGGCTTTCACTGCTGACTTTCAAATGTGGGCAAGCTGATACAGATGAAGGCAGTAACTCAGATTCAATTGGTTTCAGGCTTTAGATATCAAAAACAGCACTTCAAACTGAGTTCAAAAATCCACTTGTGAGAAGTTTTCCAAAATTGGATTAAAGTGGTTGGGGCTCTGGAGCAGCTCCAAAGTTAGAGTCCCATGGTTATGTATGTGAACTATTCTTTGAATGATGTCAAAGATAAACAATAAATAGAGTACAAAATACAGTAGATAGTAGCAAAAAAAAAATAAAAAAAAATCCTCATGTATCAACCCATTTTTCAGCCTATGCCTTTTTATTCAGTTATTCTAGGAACATATAAAATATTGTTGATAACAGAAGAATCAGGAGATTCATGAAATGACTGGAGAATAAGAGGAAGCAGAGCTACAGCATTTTGTTTCAACACTGGGTGCCTTGCCAGTGAGAAATGGCATCAATTGAACCATTAGTAATCCAGCCCTGAAGATGTCCATGAGGCAATGGCAAGATGCCCACATTCTACACAAAGCTATTTTAAAGGCAGCCTCACAATCATTGTACTGCAGTAGTCTAGCTGTGATGTCATTAGTGCACTGATACCCAGGTCAAGCTCTAGGCAGAATCACAGCCGGTGAAATAGCCTAAGCTGGAAAAAAACAAATCTGGTTGCCACCACTGCCACACAACTTCCCCCAGTTTGTTACTGAGGCCACACTATATAATTTTAGCAGTTTTGATATCACTTTAACTGCCATAGCTCCCTATTTCAGAAATCTGGCATTTGTGGTTTACTGATAGACTTAGAATTTTCTGCCAGAGAGCAATAATGCAGTTGTTTAGAGGAATTCCAAGTACCTCTCTCAAGTCCCAGGATTCTATAGGATGCAGCCATGGCATTTAAAGTGGTAGCAAAGTGGTATAATTGTGCAATGTAGTTACACCCCAGAAAGGCTTGCAAACTGTGCTCATGGTCCTTCAGGGAAGATTCAGTTTCATTTAAAGTAAGATATAATTCTCCATGCAGCATCTCTGTATTAACTGTATCCTTATCCACCTGAACACTGCCTTTAGACACAAGGTTAAAAATTCTTACATCCTCTTAGGATAAGCAGAAACAAACAAGATGTAAAGTGTCATCCTCATTATGATGACGTGGAAAGGCAGTCCTCTAGATGACTCTCTCCAACAGTTTTGCGTGAATGTTGAAAAACATGGAAAGCAAGTGGGAACCCTGTGGCATTGAACAGGCCAGGGATGGGGAATCTCTCGCCCTCCAACTCCCATGAACAACAGCCAATATAACCAAAGGTAAAGAAAGGTGGAATTACAATTCAATGATACCTGGAGGACAGCAGGTTCCTCTATCATCATAGGCCAAAGGTCAGCACCAATGTCCAAGACCATTTATCCAGGAAGAACTTCAAATCCTGTAACACAGTGGTTCTCAACCTGTGGGTCCCCAGATGTTTTTGGACTTCAGCTCCCAGAAACCCTGAGCATTGACCATAGTGGCTGGGGCTTCTGGGAGCTAAAGTCCACAAACATCTGGGGACCCACAGGTTGAGAACCACTGCTTAATACCATGTCACTCATGTAATCTGCCTGCAACCCTACGTCTAACATGGAAGAATAATCTAGAGGTCCTGCAACTGATGTTACTGAAAGCCAATGAGAAACCCAGGAGAAGTAAGAGGGTTGCACTTCACAGTGCATTCTGTAGCAAAAGCCATTGACCAGGGCAACCAAGGGTACTTTTGCCCTCACGCCAGACCTGAAATGAGAATGAAATGTATCCAAATAATCAGTATCACCCAAATCTAGCTGAAGCTGACAAACCACCACACCCTGCAAGACCTTGGCCCTTTCTGCACCTTATCTTCTTCCGGTGTTGGGGTGTGGGAATTATGCAAGCAGCCTCCGGCAAGAGGCTCTCATGTCCGGGGTCCTTCGGCTCCACACGAGCTGCCTGCTCGCACGAGAGCCCCATCTCTTCCCTCCACAGTGCAGCCTGGGACCGGAAGCACAACCGGCCTGGCTCTGGAGGCTCTGCACCGAGGTAAGTGCATGCGGGGCCCGGGAGCAATGCACGATCGCACAACATTTTCGGCTTCTAGCTGAAAATGAAAAGGTTCCTGATTGGCGCCTGCCAGCCCCTGGGGCATCGCGCGATTGTGAGTGAGTCATGCAGGTCGCTCCTCACAATCGCGCGATGCTCCAGGCGCCCTTTCGCATGACAAATGCCGTGCGAAAAGGGCCCTTGTTGCAGAATGGCCAATTTGATATTCAATAGCAATTTAGTACAAACCATTGAATCTAAATAATGCTTCTTCCAAAGTGCCTCAACCATTGTTTCCTTCAAGTTAGCATTAACCATCCTATCCCTCTAGGAGGCATTATTTGTGGTACAAATATCCATTCCCATCCTGGCTCATTTCATGAGGTAGGATGGGCAAAGGTCCTGAAAACAAGTGGAGGTTTCAGCCTTCTAGGGAGATTGTCCACACTCTCAAGCTGTACAACATGAAAGATATTAGAATAACATGCTTCCCATCTATTTCTGTCTGACAAAACAGATCCAAATCCACCTTCCAGTATATAATAAGACAGGAAGTGGGGGCCAGAGCCATTTCAAAACTGCCAGCACCCCCTTCCTCAAAAAACAAAACAAAACAAAACCCTGCCAGAATTATTCTTGTACATTTTGCTTAAATGTCATCCTGGAAGATCAGAGGAAAATTTAGAATATTAGTTCCTGTGATCAAGGAAACAGAGGCAACAGTCCCTTATATAAAAAGGCCTGCTGCATCAGATGGCTGTGGGGCTTCTATGATGTAACGGCTTCTTTCACTAATGGGGTTGTAAGTCAGAACTGCTTCATGGCATTTGCAAAAGCCGTGAGGAAAAATCAGCACAGAGGAGAGAGAGAGAAAGAGAAGCAGAGTAAACCCAAGTGGAGATGTGCTTTGCATAGTTTCTCTAAAAACAGATGGGAAAAAGAATCTTTTGATATTTATTTATTTAGGACATCTTCCTTCTCTCTCTCTCTCTCTCTCAATCTTACATTTTTAAAATGATGTCCTGCTTATCTTCAAACAAATCCAAACTAGCTAAAAACAAAACAACCATCAGTATAAAACATGGCGTGGGGGGGAGGGATACAGCAGCAAATAATATAACAGTAATCAGGCAGTAAAAGGGGGCAACCCTCATTGCAGAAAGAAGAAAGAACAACTTATAGCTACCAGTCAGCTTCTGTAAAAAGCTGCCCCTGTAACTACTGTCTAGATACTTAAATATAGGGCCAGCCAGGCAGGCTTCCTTAAGAAGGGCAGCCAAAAGAGTTGGCACTACAGTGAGCCTGCTTGTGTTTTGAGATCATCTTTGAAAGCCCTTTTCTCTTTCCTACCCCCTCTCCCAAATTCATCTGGTGGTAACATGGAAGAAGGCTTTCTTGGTGGCTGCTCCTAGGCTCCGGAACTCCCTTCCTAGAGAGGCTAGATTGGCATTATCTTTCCATGGATAAGAAAAAACTTTGTTTTGGAAGAGTGCCTAAATACCTAAAGGCACTAGATCCTTTCTGAACTTGGAAGCTGAGCAGGTTCTGCCCTGGTTAGTACTTGGATGGTAGACCACCAATGAATCCCAGGTGCTGTAGACTATATATCAGAGGAAATTGCTAGCAAAACCACCTCTGAATATTCCTTGCCTAAGAAAACCCTAGCAAATTCATGGGGCGGCCATTAGTTGACGGGTGACTTGAAGGCACATGTACATATTCCTCTGAAAACTGCTCAAGGGGAACAGGACTTGCACAGTGTGCTGTATTGTCCATTTGTTGTTTTCTTTTTAATGGCTATGGCCGTTTCTGCACTACACTGCTATACTGCTATTTTTCTACTTTCAACATATTGTGGAATTCTGGAGGATGTAGTTTACTGAGGCCCAAGGGCCCTCTGACTGGGAATTCTAAATGCCCCTCTCTAAACTGCAAACCCCAGGATTCCATATGATGTTGAAAGTGCAATAATAGCACTATAACAGTGTAGTGCAAAAATAGCCCAAGTTTTTAAAAGGTTTTAATTCTATTGATAATTTAATTCCATTTTTAACTTTTATATGAAATAAATTTTTAATTCTGCTTGTTTCAACTGTTGGTATTCAGACCCAGATTGAAAGAAGTGGGATGTAAATCATCATTATCATCAAAGGTACTGTTCTGGGTATCACTCTCCTGCACTTCAGGTCATAGGAGCAACAGTTGGTACTCAATGGGCCTCAAGGGGTAATCACTGGAGATGAAGCCAAGGAGTCACCAAGGCAGAATTAACTATGTCTAGTGTGCTACCCAACTTCTTTTCTTGCATGTTCAAAGTACAACTTGTACCCTCTGCTGGTTAGGAGGCATGTTGGGAGTTAGATGCACTTTGTCCCACCAGCACAAACAGTGGGACCACACTTGGGACGAAGGGTGACTTGAGGAAACAGTGAGCAGGACCACTGATGTTGCCTGGACTGCATGGGAAGAAACTTATGAGCAAAGCAAGGTCTGGAACCTGCTTTCTGGGAAGGGTAGTTTGGCTCCCCAAAGGCAGTCTGGTGTAGTGGTTTGAATGTTGGACTATGACACTAGGAGATCAGGGTTTGAACCCCCACTTGGGAAACTCCATGGAAACTCACTGGGTGACCTTGGGCAAATCACACTTTCATCCTCAGAGGAAGGCGAGGAGTAAACCTGGGATGAACAAATTCTGCCAAGAAAACCCTGTGATAGGTTTGCCTTAGGGTCACCGTAAGTCTGAAATGTCTTGAAGGCACTCAAGAAGAAGAAAAAGACTAGGTCCCTCCTTGTCCTTTTTCAGTTGCTGAAGATATTTATATTCTGATAGACTTTTAGGAAATGACTGTTTGTAAAGAAAAGGTTTTTAACAGCAAGCTGTGCTGTTTTTATTTTTAGACTCTTAGTGGGATATGTTTTAAATGGTTTTGACAGCATATATATTTTAATTACTTCACAGCAGGAGTCTTTTGTATGTTTTAATACATGTTTGTAGTTTTATCTGTATTGTTTTTCATTTTTATTTCTGTGACGTTGACTTGAGTCCCAGTTCAGGGGAACAGGCATGACAGAAATTGACAGGCATGACTGAGTTGGCCTGGGCTCTGAGATCACCAAAAGGAATCCTTCTCTCAGTCCCACCACCACTGCAAGCCTGGCTGGTGGAGATGCAAGACAGAGCCTTCTCAGTGACTGCCCCTAGGCCATTTCTGCACTAGGCTGTTATAGCGCTATTATTCCACTTTCAACATCCTATAGAATCCTGGGGTTTGCAGTTTAGGGAGGGGCCTAAACGCCAGGATTCCATAGGATGTTGAAAGTGGAACAATAGCGCTATAACATCTCTGTGGAAATGGCCTTAGACTCTGGAACTCTCTTCCCAGGGAGGGAAGAACAGCCTACTCCTGGTTGTCCTTCTGGTGGTAGGCTAAAACCTTTGTATTCAGATATGCTTTTAAAACAGAAAGTTTTTAAAGAACAGGCTAGGGGGTGCTGTATTGTTAAGAGCTTTTTATATTTTAAAATTGCATTTGATCCATTTACTGAGTTATAACTGTTTTAATACTGTAGAGAGCTTCATTCTGTTTCGATATGCCCTTTTAGGAAGTCTTTCATTGCATTGTTCTTTTAAACTGTGAGCCACTTCGACTCCCAATTTAATAATAGTAGCGGCTGTAGCAATCACGTCAGATGCATACAGGAATGGACTCCCAGACATGGAGTACATCCAGGAGAAACAGCGGGGCAAAATATTCTGCCCATTTCTGCCCTACACTGTTCTAGCGCTATTATTCCACTTTCAACATCCTCTGAAATCCTGGGGTTCGCACTTTGGGGATGGGCATCTTTGGCCTCAGTAAACGACAAGCTCCAGACCTCCACAGAGTGTTGAAAGTAGAATGACAGCACTATAACGGGGTAGTGCGGAAACGGCCTCTCTCTCACGCCTCTGGGGCCCCTTGTTTTCCCAGGACCCCTTCCTCGATTTCGTGGCTTCCCTCTTCCCCCGCCTGCCCTGACGATTCCTCGCCCGTTTCCTCCGCTTCCTTCTCTTTCCCGCTCCTGTTCTCTCTCCTCTTCTCCCCCACACATCATGTCTACCTTCCAGCCCCCTAAAAGGAACCCTTCCCCCGCTTCTTTCTCCCCCGCCTTTTTTCCTCGCCTCTTCCCACCGCCCCCGTCTTTCTCCCGAATTCTTGAGCTGCCCCCCTTCTGTGCTCCTTCCTGCCCTCCCACGTTCGCCCCCTCTCCCCCCTCTGACGGTCTCTCCTCACCTTCTTTGCCTCCCCCGACATTTCCTCAACGTTTTTCGCCCCCCTCCCGCCCTGCCTCCCGCCCTGGCTGGGTGTGGGGCTGGGCGTCACGAGCTTCCCCAGGCCTCGCTTCCCTCCTCTTCCTCCCTCCCCTGTCTTGTGAGCGTGCATCGTGACCGGAGCGACGGGAGACCCCCTCGCTTCTCCCCGCTCTCTTTCTCACCCCCTCCCCTCGCTCCCGGCCGCCTTTGCAGGTGGGTAGCTTGGCCTGCCGCCCCTCCTCCCGGTGGAGGGAGGAGGGGGCGGGGCCTCCCGTAGCTCCGCCCAGATCGGGCATGACGCGAAGGAAGCCAGGCTGGCGCCAGCCTCCCCGGCTCTTGCTGCTTCTGCGTGTGTAGCCGGTGGGTGTCGGGGGTCCGCGCGAAGGGAAGAGGGACCGCGGCGGAGCCCAGGCAGGCGGGCAGGCGGGCAGGCGGGCGGGCGCGAGCTTCTCACCCTCTCTCTGCCCCCGCCCCCTCCGCTCCCCCAGCCGGAGTCCCCCTGCTGAGGCGAAGGCGCCAAGCCCCGAAGCCCCCACAGCCGAAGGAGGCGGGCGCCGGCTCCGGGGCCCGGCCGCGGGGCATGGAGAGCCTGCTGGAGAACCCGGTGCGCGCCGTGCTCTACCTGAAGGAGCTCACCGCCATCGTGCAGAACCAGCAGAGCCTCATCCACACCCAGCGCCAGCGCATCGACGAGCTGGAGAGGCGCCTCGACGAGCTCAGCACCGAGAACCGCAGCCTCCGCGAGCAGTTCGCGCTCCCGGACGACCCGCAGCAGCAGCAGCAGCAGCAGCAGCAGCAGCCCCTGCCGCCGCCGCCGCAGCCGAGGCTGCCCGCTCCCCTCCGCCCTGCCCGGTTCCTCCCCAGGGCCAGCAGCAGCAGCAGCAGCAGCAGCAGCCCCAGCCGGCGGCGGCGGCGGCATCGGCGGCTCGGCAGCTTCAGCACCACCAACAGCTCCCGGCGGCGGCGGCGGCGGCGGCGCCGCAGCAGCAGTCCCAAGGCCAGCCACCTTCCGGCGGCGGCGCCGGCGGCGGCGGCAAGCAGGCTCAGGCCGGCCCCGGTGGCAGCCAGACGCCGACCTCCCACCAGCACCCCCCGCCTGCCCAGTCCCACCCGCGCCACCATCACCACCACCACCACGAGAAGGAGAGCCGGGAGAAGAGCTGCTGCCCGGCCCTCCTCCAGCACAAAAGTCCCCAGGCCCTCGGCAAAGGCGTTTTGGCCCGGAGACCAGAGTAAGTCAGGAAACGGGGGGCCGGTGGGCGGGAGGGGGAGAGGAGGCAGCTTGGGGAAGAAAGGGCTCTGTGGCCAGGAAGGGTGAAAATAAAACCTCTGGACGAACCCTCTTTGGGAGGAAGGCTCTCATCCCCCATCCCCCATCTGCCTGGGGCTACAATCCCGTGGAGTGGGTGAGCAGGGAAATCCCATCCCATGCCAATTTCCCAGTCTCCCTAGGATGCACCAGGCTGCTTCAGTGCTCTTTTCTGGCTCGCCTGCGCCTTGCTGCTATATTGTCCAAAGCTTACCTTTCTGAAATGGTGAGCTCCTCCTTCTCCTCCTCTTCCTCCTTTCTTGGCATGCCTTGCTTGTTTTTGTTGATGAGCCCCAGCAAAAGAGAGAGAGAGAGAGAAAGACTAGTGGAAGTTTTTCTGTGATCTTTTGAGCTGTGCAGCTTTTCTTTCATTTTTTTTTTTAAAGAGTAACAGTTCCTATTGCACAACCAGGATTTCCCTCTCCTTTAAGGACGCAGTACAAAAATGTTACAAATGCTTACTACTACTGATGCAAAATATTCTTACTATACAGTGGTGATGCCCATTTCTTTTTCCTTTGGGTGTGTGGTATGTTTAGGTTTCTGAAGTGGTGAAGAATTGTTTTAGAGGGTTTCTTTTCTGGCAAAGAAAGCATGGTTGTGTGCATATATGATATAGTAAACGTGTGTGGTATGTGAGAGTTCCACTGTGCTGCAATGGGTGGTCTGAAGCAGTACTAGGGAATTATGATTTTCTGGGTGATGCATAAATTCATCAGCAATGTGCATTGCAAATGCATCTTGCCAGAGATCTCTTACCTGTCTGAGGTGTCTTCAGTGGGTGAGATTGTGTTATCCTCAGTATTTATATGGAAGTGGTGGAAGTGCTACAGTGTAAGAACAAACACTCTCTTGTGAGCATTTCAAGCCTGCTTGCCTATTTTAAAGTGCAAGGTTTTATCTTTGATTTTAATACTACTAGTGAGACCTGAGGTCTATGGGCAACTTTTGAGACCAGGAAAAAAAATGTTATCTTGGTTACTTTCTTCCATCCCACCTCCACTAATAATAAGAATTATTTCTTTGCTTTTCATTTGAATATGGAATGGTTACTTAAAATATGGGTTTTAGGTTCTTAGTTGGGAGCAAAAGAATAGTGAAACCATATGCCGTATACGGAGAGCTGGCCGATTTCCTTCTGACTAAGACTTGCCTGATAAAATGATGGTAGCTATTTTTTTTTAAATGTCAGATATATACCTTGCCAGGCAATAACTAGATGTTTGCTTCCAGCAGCTTGTTCAAAAGGTTAATTTTGTTCCCAGTATAGTGATAGTCATAAATGCTTTCCTAGGTAGAAGATGCTTTTTGAATTGGACTCATATTCCTTCCCAGAGGAACTGCAGGGGCTCTTCTGTAATCGACTGCTGTGTTTCTGAAGTAGTGAAAGAGAAATCAATGAAGCTACATTGATGTAAATATTGTATATGTTATGAAAGAGAAATCCTTTAGGAAAAATCTAAGTGGGTTTATACATTGAAGCCAGAGTTACAAACGTAGTATTGGCAAGATGTTCTGTTCCTCTCATCCTAATTTTTCACATACGTCACCAGGCAGAATATATACTTGGTTTCAGTGCATGAAGAGTCTGGCTGTTTCCTTCCTGTGACAGACTTTTATTTATTTATTGCAAATAGGGACAGGGGAAATATCATCTTGGTTCTTGTGATCTGGGATTAGTTGTTAGAGGGGGACAAAATAGCCCTCTTTACACAACAGGATTGGAAGAACTCTCTTGTTTTAATTCTGCAGCTTAATCAAAGCAAGGAAAGTAAAAATGCTGTGTTCTATTTTCAGAACATATTTATCATTGAAATCTTTGTTTATTTTCTTTACTTGAAAAGAACATACTGAAAGCTCTTGTACTTCTTTTGAACTTTCTATTGAATAGTCCCTTGGATTCTTCTGGGCAATTTTAGGATTGCAACTAGTCTTTTCTACAGTAATTTTGGACAAGGCTACTGGGCCAGAGTAATTGGCAAGGATGAAATTTAGTTTCTTGAAAGCAATGTAACAGCAAGGCTATCCCTGAGCAGTCTATCTCTACCATTATGCATCTTTGAAATTCTAGCCATTTCACCATTGTATTTTGAACCTCAAATGATGTCATCATTCCTTCTGAAAATATCTTTCACATCTGACCCTAAACTCCAGTTGCTTGAATGGAATGATAATCAGGACAGAAAATAGCCACGTACTAAGTGGTAAAGATGAGAGCTTTTAAAATGTTTGATTGTCGTGAACAGAAGATGGAAAAGGTTTTGAAGTGATTTGCACCTCTCCTTTCAAAAGGCTGAGTACACCATTGTACAGCCTTACAAATACATTGCTTTTTGTAACAACCCTGTAGAAGCTCAAGACCGCCCATTCCAGTGCATTTATATGTGTGCACTCTCATCTCAAGGACCACTCAAAGACCTCTTTCTTTATTATGATATCATTTGGGAATCTGTTTTCAAGGCTGGCTGAAGTGCAGGGCAAGGGGGAATGCTGTTCTCTGTGTCTTGTAAATCTTGGATTAAATTCAGCTACCCTGCCACTGACTTTCCATTTTTTGTGCTCCTTGTATCTTCAGCAGAAAAACCTGCATATCCTGGTGAAGAATGGATATAGTAAAGATATGGGCTGTATGGATTCTATGACAGTCCAGTACAAAGGCATCTAATTACTGCTGGGCACAATCCACCAGGGGATTCTGCACAGTAATGCTGTCGTGTCGTTCCCAAAAGGGCTCATGCAGGAGATCTTCCTGGTGCTTTGGGGTCCATAGTCTGCACTCAACAAACTAGATTACTTTCTGAGAAGGTTTGCATCTCTGTCTTAGGCAGAAGTGCTCAGAAGCAAATGCCATTGATTTTAAACAAGCTTATCCGGTCCAGTTCTCTTTATTAGTCTGGGCCACTGACGAGTTGCATTTCCAGTGCAGCACTATGTTCTGTGACATTACACTAGTGTAGTTCTTGATTTCCCCCATGAACTATCAAAGCAAATCTTAGGATTCAGGCATTGCGCGCAGAGAATTTATGGAGGTGAAAATGGCTTAAATCTTGATTTAAAGGGTTACCTACTCTTCTTGAAACAGTGGCCCTTCTTAGGGGATGATGCTGATAGGGAAGGAGAACAAGAAGCAGTACGATAGTATCACATACAGGAGCAGACAAACAGCTAACATTCTTGCTCTGCAGAATGACAAGGGCATGCTTAGGTAAGAAGCAAGCATACTTTTGTTGCCCGCAAATGTTGGCTTCCAGTGGTTCTCCAAGGAGGGTATTGTCTCACCCCTTGCTATGTTGATTTGTGAGAAAGATTGGGCCCAATTAAGTCCTTCCAAAATTACTTTAAAAATGAATAGGTCTATCTGAGGAGAGACGTTCTTTCAGCTGCATTGGACCCAGGTTTTTTGTGGGTCAGCCTCCATGCTTAGATTTTGGGCTTTGTGGAATGGATCCTCCTTTGTTCACTGTAATTATGCCTCTTCAACATCATTAAACTCTAAATGAGAATGTTTCCATCGGATATGCTGGAGGAAGCTCACAGTTATCCCCAGTAGATTCATGCTTAGTTCCAGAGAGTTTTCCCTAATTTACAGGCTTGTAGCTGCCCAGGAGCTAAATATAACAGCTAATGCCTTGATTGGGTATGAATGGGTAAAATGTAAGGTATAGGCAAGTCTTTCAACAGATACAAGGCACACATTTAGTTTCCTTTCCTCTCAGCCTGAGGTTAACAAAACAACAGTGAGAGGGAAGAGAAAAAATTGCCTTATGCCCACCACTTGTTAAAGTTACTTTTTTGAATTTCAGCTCCTAGAAGTCCCCAGCCACCACAGTCAATTGGACTATAACTCTGGTGGCTGTAACCACCAAAAGTAACATTCCCAAACTCTGCTTATATCACATCAGACAAAAGCTTCATTGGGTTCAATATTGTCTGTTCCAGGGTAGGCAACCTGATGCCATCCAGATGTTTTGGGCTACTACTCCCACAATCCCTGGTCATTGACCATGCTGCCTGGGACTTAATGAAGATGTAGTCCAAAACATATGAAGGGCAGCAGGTCTTCTGTCCCTGATAATCCGCTTGATAGTGGCTATCCAGCATCTCTGGGGGATGTTCCTCACAGCAGCTGCTATAGGAGCCAAGGTAAGAGGAGATGAGTGTTGAGGAATATATACTTGTCAGATATTTATGTAGTCTTCTTCTAAGCAAGGGGAAAGAATAGGTGGTCTTCTACATGTTGAACTGCAACCCCCATCACTCTACCCAGCCTCACTAGTGGTGAGGGATTCTGGGAGATGGTCCAACAATATCTAACAGTTTTTTTCCCCTGTGCTTCTTTACGCTTTTTGGTTTTACTCCAAATATGGATTCCCCAGCTGAAAAAAAAGGGGGTTGTGTATAAATGCACTTTGCCACTATTCTCCTCTCCTCTCCTCTCCTCTCCTCTCCTCTCCTCTCCTCTCCTCTCCTCTCCTCTCCTCTCCTCTCCTCTCCTCTCCTCTCCTCTCCTCTCCTCTCCTCCATGCTGTCTCCTTTAGTGTAGACTGGAGATTGAAGGCTCCTCATAAGCAGCAGGGATTGTTTCACTTGTTTGGTGCTCAGATTAATCTTTCCCTGATAATGTTCTTGAGATGGAAATGGGGGCAAAAGACACCAAAACAAATAGTCTAACACACACACACAGATGCACTCTCATACATGTGGGTTGTTCTTTGTCGTACATTGAATTACTGTGACCAGTCTGTCTCTTGCAAGAAACAGATCAGTTACACAATGACTGTTAATTGCTGGTGCACAAATAGAAAGCTAATATGGATCTTGCCCACTGAACAAGTGACAGGGGAAAGGTGACTTGTGTGTGTGTGTGTGTGTGTGTGTGTGTGTGGTGAATTTGGTGTAGAGATGAAGTTGATTATTTTCTGTAATCCCTCTTTTCCTCTAAGAACCTCTTGTATATGCACATCTCTTAAAGCTTTGGGAACCGCCTGTACCTCTGCGCTAAATGTAACCAATACATCTGTAACTGGTTGGCTGGCTAGGTAGCCAGGTAGCTCATTTGTTGTGGTCAGTTGTTAATAGCTGGCCTCCATTTCCCATCTCCTTCTACAAAAACTTGCCAAATTTTAATCTGGAAGAAGCAGGCAAGAAATCCACATTGACTGGACAGCATTGTGTTGTAAGACGCAGCTTCAAATTATTTCCAGATGTACAAACTATAATTTCTGCCCCTACGCTATTTTTCAATATGCTAAGCAACCATTTCACTTGTTTTCTCCCTCCCTCTCCATTGCTCCATTTCTGTTTTGGTTGTTATTCCCTGTTTTACAGCAAGTGGCAAATTAATTTTCTTACTCTAAATGTATTCAGGTGTTGCAGAATTTTTCTCAGTGGGTATATTTGCAGAAGTCAAAGCCCAAAGGATGCATTAGGGACACAGGGAGATTGTGTGTTTCAACCCTTTTTGGAATAAAGGAGAAGATTCTGAAAGTCTATAAGGGTTTGCCTGTGAATGGCCTGTGAATGCTGGTATTGCATATTTTGTAACTTCATGCTCAGCATAGACAAAACTTTTTTAGTTTGAATTGTTTAATATGCTCTTTGTCTGGCCAAAATAGTGACTGAGGAAGGGGAATACTGCCTGCTGGGCTGTTGCAATGTCACAGACAATGTCACTGTGCTGGTACTGAGGTGTGTTAGCCTTTTAGGCAGGTTGGTCAGAACGAGAATAATATAGTGTTTATATAACACTTGATTGTTCAAAGCACTCCATTTGTTTTCTCTGTAATTCTTATAAAGCCCCTTCAATATTAGTTGGTGTTATATTCCCACATAGCTGGTACAATAAATTTTGCTGCCTGAGGCAGGATAGCATATGAAAGTGCATAGCAGCCAATGCCATCCAAACTAGTTTGTGAAGCATGTAGTCCCATGAACTACCCTTTCTGCTTCCTTGCAGTAAAAATACAACACTACTAGGCAGATTAATCAGCTAACGATTTGCTGCCCTGTCATGACACCCACAGTCTACTGCTTGGGTCAGTCAGCTCACCCTGCTTATTGGCAGGGCCATCCCTGTTATCCCTGTATTACAGATGTGAGAAAAGATTGGAGGAGGGATCACCCAAGACCCTTTGCTGCCTGAAACAGTGCAAGGAATGGTGTATTACTCATCAAAGTCAGATTGCAGGTCAAAATTACTTTATAATGGTAAACACAAGTGAGGGGTCCAAACAGAAATGAAGCTATAACAGGACTATCAGAAAACAAGAGAGAGGTATCCACATGCTTAGGAGAATCCCTTCAGTCTGCAAAAATATAAAGAATTTTTAAAAAGAAAACAAGGCAGAGTGGATTGAATATGCTCTGTAGCCACTAGAGTGAGATATGTCAGTTTGAAGAAGATATAGCACAAGCCAGTAAATAAGTTCCTCCAGATCTACAGCTCCCATAGGCCCTAACCAGCACAGCCAATGAGAAGTTATATTATAAGAGCTGTGGTCCAAAAAATGTGTAAGGCCCAAGTTGCCTGTCCCTTAAAATACAGGCATTCATCAGGCCCGCGCTGGCTCAGCTTTAGAAAACTTTCATTATTTGCCTTGAGGTCAGCAAAATGGCTTGTGCACCTGTGATCCTGTACTCAGAAGCAGTTCCCACACAGGGCAGTGATGCTTACTCACATGTAAATGTTCATAAGAACTGTGCAATCCCATGCTCTGAGAAATATAATGAGAAATATTTCAAGTGAATGCACATATGATTCAGCTGCTTGAATCAATGAATCATTTACATGTTTGTTTGGAAACAAATCACAATATAGTTCAATTTCAGTTTGTAAATTCCACAGACTTTAACTATTTGTTCCCATTATTCACGAGATATATGGTCTGCTGAATTATTGTCATGTTCATGATAGAGAGATTGCTGAGACAAGAGGTCTGTGCATCTCAGACACTTCTGTCCCTGGAAAAATTAATGACGTGACCTATTTTGTATCTGAAATCTTGAGTTGCTGGAAACAAAATCTGATTCTGGCACATCACAGATGCAGTTGTGCAACAAAAGCAGATACTCATGTAAACAGTACCTAGTGAGTGCTGATTTTCTACATTTTCATAGTGATTTTCCATCACTATGTACTGCGCTTGTACGAGGATGAAACCTGCTATATTTTTCTTTTGGTTTCCTTTCAGTGTTTCAGTGTTTCCCCTGAATGTTCTCTATGATGGGACAGTGCCCATGGATAAAGCCTGTCCACTCCATAAATTGTGTCCTGCCATATTTTCCGGGCGATGGAAATTTACTCCTTTCTCAGCTGGTTCACATTTCTCATCTGAGGTTCTTTGGCTGGAAATGCCTAATAAGCAAAAGTTTAATAGCAGCCTTCTAATGATGCTTCTCACTTGAAAAGAAAATACAGTGTTGGAGGTTTATTGCATGCCTTTTTGCTGTTTTATATTAAGGCTCCCAAGGAAGGACGATTTAAAGTAATGGCTTTCACTGCAGGAGTATGTAGAACAGTGGTGCTCAGCTGTTGGTCCTCCATTTTTTTGGCCTTCATCTCCCAGAATCCCTCACCACTGGTCATGCTGGCTGGAGCTTCTGGGAGCTGAAGTCCAAAACATCTGGAGAATCCAAGACTGAGAACCACTATGGTAGTTATCTCATATCTTTATAGGATCCCAAAAGCCAAGGCAAATCTGTCAGGACTTTGGACAGATTGTGGCAGGAGATGATGGTTGTTACTCACCAAAAAGGGCTATTGTCTCTGTAAAGTTTTTTTAAAGGTTAGCTGGCCTGAAACTGCTAAACTTTGCTGCTGCTGAGGAACATGGCCTGATTATGAACGTTCTGGCTTCTACTTGAGGGCAGTAAAGGTTGGGACACTTCTAGTTCTGGGAAAACCAGTTGCTCTGACTTGGAAGATCCGGGTATATTGCTTATTGGGCGATTCCTGCTTTCCCTTTGAGTATTCTTCTGAGCCAGAAAGAGGATTGCAACCAGAGAAGATCTGGAGACCGAATGCAACATCTACTTTGCTGTGTTTCTTTATGTATGTGTCTTGTATCTGGTATAGGCAAGAAGTAAACAAAAGGCAAAATGTGGAAACCTTTGCTTTTTATTTTTGATAAAAGTTGAAGGCATTATGCTCCATTTTTGTTCATTTCTTTCAATAAACTTTATTATGTCAGTTTCAAACAAAAAGATTGTATTTGTAGGTGCTGTTCTCTGGAGTGGGAACCCACTATGCATTAGTTATTTACACAGTATGTTTTCTCGGAAATAAAATCATTATACAACCCATGGCACTGCTTTCAACAGGCACTAATTTTAGAGTAAATATTATGGATTATTATGTTAATTATATTTTTCTGACTAAATTTGTTCACTGTGCTAGTAAAATGCAAATAATTAGGCAACTGTCCTATATTTTCAGGGTATCTGCAATTTGCTTTAAGAAGTGCAAGAGTGACGTTGGTATGTGAATAAGGAATACAGTCAGCCCTCCACTTTCACAGGGGTTAGGGGCACAAGACCCCCCTGAAAGTAGAAAAACTGCAAATAAAAAGCATTATATATATATACCTGAGAACACTTCTCTAGAAATCTCTAGGTCTTCCAGTACAGTTCTGTGGCCAGCTTCTGGTGAAAATGGGCCATAGAATCTTGCTGGAGGACCTAGAGATTCCTAAAGAGATTTTTCCATGGCAGGGTCAAAAATATTGGGAATTTTTTAAGTAAATCAAATAAATCAAATAACCCATGAATAATCAAATCTGTGAATGCTGAACCCATGAAAGTAGACCGACTGTACATGCTTGAACTTCTTCTGTACCAATGTCTTGTCTGTAGATACAGTACTGATTCCCAAACCTTTCTCCTTCCAAGCGTATTGCCCGAAGAAGAGTGGCAGCAATGTAGGTTATGAAACATATTGATCTGTATCCTGAATTAGATTCTTTTGATGATGTGTCTTCTTCATGATCCACTTATTCATCCTGGAATATGAAACAGTATCCTTCCATCTAAATGAGCAGGTGCAATCAGTGACACAATATTTAAAACACAACATGCCTGAAGGAGGCTGTGGTAAGACTTCTTCTGGAAAAAAACAACCCTTCCCTGGATCCTACCATATTGGGTACTGAATTTCCTACATTCCATTTCTGGGCAAGGTACTTGAGCATGTGGTGGCTTGTCAACTCCAGAGTTCTTGGATAAGACAGATTGTCTAGATCCATTTTAGTCTGGTTTCAGGCCCAGTTATGGAGTGGAGATCACTTTGGGCATCTTGGGGAATGACCTACAGAGAACTGGACAGGGGGAGTGTGTTCTTGTTGGTTCTACTGAACCTCTCAGCAGCTTCTGATACCATTGACCATGGTATTCTTTTGAGTCACCTCTCTGGGATGGAACTTGAAGATACAGTTTTACAATTGCTCCATTTTTTCCCAGAAGATCAATATCAGAGGGTGGTTTGGGGGATTCCTGCTTGACTTCTTGGCCACCGGCCTGTGGAGTTCCTCAAGGTTCAGTCTTGCCCTGAATGCTGTTTAATGTCTACATGAAACCACAGGAAGAGGTTGCCCAGAGTTTTGTGGTCAGGTGTCACCAGTATGCTAATGATACCCAGCAATACTAATCCTTTCCACCCAATTCCAAGGAAGATGTTCCTGTGTATCAGTGTCTGCCAGCTGTAATGGACAGGATGAGGGCAGACAAATTGAAGCTTAATTCAGACAAGACAGAGGTGCTCCTGGTCATTTAAAATCAGATTGGGAATAAGAGTTCAGCCTCTGTTAGACAGGGTTGCACTCCTTGTCAAAATGAGGCTCTACATTTTTGGGGATACTGCTGGATTCAGCTCTGAGCTTGGAGGCCTATATTTCAGCAGTCACCAGGAGTGCATTTGCACAGTTAACACTATTGTGCCACTGTGCCCATTCCTGGAAAAGTTGGGTCTGGCCACAGTGGTACATGCCTTAGTTATATCCTGTTTGGACTACTGTAACATGCTCTACATGGGGCTGCCTTTGAAAAGTGCTCAGAAACTTCACTTGGCCCAAAGAACCACAGTCAGAGTGCTAACTGGGGTTGGCTAAAAGGAGCACATAAATCCCTTGTTACAACAGCTCTGTTGGTTGGCCATTCCTTTTCCAGGCGCAATTCAAAGTGCTAATTTTGATCTATAAAGCCCTACATAGCTTGGGTCCAGGTTATTTGAAGGACCTTATCACCATTTATGAGCCTATTAGAGTCATAGAGTCATAGAATCATAGAGATGGAAGAGACCGCAGGGCCATCCAGTCCAATGCCCTGCCATGCAGGAACATACAACAAAGCACTGCCAACAGACGGACATCCAGCATTGTCTGGAGAGGCCCTTCTCTCTCATCTTCTTGGGCTTGTTTGGTGGGAACAAAGGAAAGGGCATTTTTGGTTGCTTCTCCCAAATTTTGGAATTCCCTCCCTCTAGAGGCCAGGATGGCCCCATCCACTTCTATCAGCAAGTTAAAACATTTTTATGCCATCAGGCTTTTACAAACTGCCTAAAGTTGGCTTTTTAATGCTGTGTGGTGGTGGTTTTAAGGTTTGTATATAGTCTTTTAATGAATTTTAATGTTTTTAATGTCCAATGTTTTAACTTTAAAAATTGTTTAATTGCTTTCCAGTTTTTAACTTATATTAATAGTTTCTATTAATGAATAATTTTTAACTTGTATTGTTTTAAATAAATAAATTTTAAATATGTTTTTAGCTGCCTTGGGTCCCATAATTGAAAGAAAGTTGGGGTATAATGAATAGAACATCATCATGATCATCATCACCGTCACCATCTGGGACTGGAACTGACATAGGGTAGAGATTCATTATGTTATAGCAGTGGTATGTGAACCCACATTTCGATGGGCTCATTCTATGGCATTGCTATAATAGTTAAAACCAATGTAGTGCTACTGTTGTTGTTGTTATGTGCCTTCAAGTTGATTCCAACTTATGGTGACCCTATCATGTGGTTTTCAGGGGCTGTGACACGCCCAAGGTCACCCAAGTGGGTTTCCATGGCTAAGTGGGGAATTGAACCTTGGTCTGTAGGGTCACAGTCCAGTGCTCGAACCATTACTCTACACTGATTGCTTGCCATATTATATATACTATACATTACATACATAGCCATATTTAAGTAGAGTTTCTCTAACAGACACAACAACATTATTTACGTAAATTCAGGCCCCTACTTCCATTCTGTGTTGCCGAAGGCTCTATTCTCACCACTGTGTTCATTCACTCCATAGCAGCCTCTCCTGAACCAATGTTCAAACCACTGGCTTTCAGTGCTAGCACAACCCTTGTAAATTATTGGTTTGGACCAGTGGGTGGGAAAATCTTAAAGAAGGGGCTATTCTTATTAGTTCAGATCAGGAAGAGGAAGAACTGGAGAGAAGAGGAGCTGCAATCACCAGCAATGAAGATTAGACCCTTTTCATGTGGATTTATTAGGATTTTTTAATTTATGAATTTGGGAGGGCACTTAAGGATAAATTTTGTATAGTGGAATTTCTATGATGTATTCGCATCCATTTTATATGTTTTATTTATGGCATTAAAGTGTGCATCTGGGTTTGCAATATTCCTGAGCAGCATGTATAGAAGAGTCCTACAGTCAAAGACCTAGCATAGTATAGTGGTTTGAGTATGAGACTAGGACTCCAGAAGATCAAGAGTCAAATCTCTGCTCAGCCATACAAATGCACTTGTTGGCCTTGGGCAAGTCATACTCTCCCAGCCTCAGAAGAAGGCTATGGCAAACTCCTGTGAATAAATCTCACCCCGCCAAAAAAAATAGAGATAGGCTCACCTTTCAGTTGCCATAAATCAGAAATGATTTGAAGGCACACAACAACAACTACAACAACCTAAAGTCAAGAGCCATGCTGACATCTCATTGGATGCATGGAAATTTGAAACATTGGATAAGTATTTAATTTTGTATATAATTTGTTGTATGGTGGTAGATGTTAAAAATATTACATTTAAATTATGATTTGTGTTTGCAGTATTTTTTTAAAATTGGCCTCATGGAACTGAGAAAGAAGTAAACCAGCAGGATGAGTTCTGTGGGTTCCACTGACCTTTTGGTGCCCCTGATCTCAGTCGGGTGAACACAGGACTTACCTTCGTGGGATAGATTTTTACACACTGTAACCGCACTACAGCATAAACCCATGGAAAAGAGCTCCTATATCATGGCTGCAGTATCTAAAGGGTATTATAGAATGGAAGTAGATGTTTGCAAATATCCAGAATTCACTAAGATTTCTTATTTCACTACACATTTCTTAACTGTGGCCCTTTTCGCACGCCATTTCCCATGTGAAATGGCCAGGGGAGCAACGCGGGATCACGAAGATGGCTCCGTGTGATGTGATCGTGCGTCGCTCCCATAGCAATGACGTGGCAATCATGCAGTATATAATTTTTGGCTCTTTGCCGAAAATGATGCACAATTATGCGTCCCTCCTGCATCCCTCCCACACCTACCTTGTGTGCGGAACATCAGGAAGCGTGGCCATTGCACTTCCTCCCTCAGCGCAGCCTGGGAAAATGCCCGGCTGTGCTGTGGAAGGAAGGGACAGAGCTATCGTGCTTCCTTCCGTCCGGCACGGAGCTGGTGTGAAGGGAAGCTCAGGGGACGCAATTGCCTCCCAGAGGAGGTTTTTCTCGTGATCCCCGCACAATGCCAGCGGCACCAGGTAAGGTGTGAAAAGGGCCTGTGAAATTCTGTGAAACTTGGGTTTGTTTTTAAATATGAACCTTTAAGCTCCACATCTGAGACTCAAGTGCTGAGTTTTTTGTATCCTTTGGTAGTTTTGACAGGCATTAAATATGAAACCTTGTATGCAGCTACTTATCCAATACTAATGGTATTGCCAGCAAACCATCAAATTCTATAAAATATTAAAATCATTGTAAATTAAATATAAAATAAACTGTGAAATACTATTACATTCTAGCCACTGAATAGTGGCTTTAGAATCAATTAAACATCAGTGGTGAAATATTATGAGATGTCATGAGCATTTGGCAAGAGTTTTCAAGATCAAGAATTGCCAAGGAGAACTTTGAATATAACTTCCAGCAACCAATTCCCACTAGCCCTGCACCAAAGCAACATTAAACTTCTTTAAACACACATTGTCCATACACGTGCAGAATGGTTACTTCAAATGTTAGTCTGCAGAACTTGCACTGCACAGAACTTACACTGCACATTGCCTGGTTATAAAACCAGAGAACAATGCAACTTTATTATGTAGAATGGAGAGGGAAACCTCTAGCCAATGGATCTATAATCTGACACATGGATTGTTGTGATCTGGCCCATGAAGATTTAGTGGTAGTCCTCACCCCAAGCTCTTCTTCATCCCTGAAGCCCTACCTCTAGAGTTGGAGAGGTTTCCCCACACACTGATAGTGTTCTTAGTTGGGGAGACAGGATTCTACACTTGTGGTTTGAGTTTATTGTGTTTAAGTCAGGATAATGTTGTGTTTTCAGTGGTCTTATTTTGTCAGCCTAACTGACCTTGCCAAACTGTTGTGAAGATCAAGTTGTAGTGGGCAAGATGTCAGGAGACTTGCCTCTTGTCATATTTGGTATAGAACCCTCCACACACATAGCTTAGCCAGTAGATGAAAGGGGAACAGAGTTTGCTATTGCAATACTGTATCCAGTGCTAATTACAACTTGCAACAATGTATTGAATATCAATTGCTGTGTGCAACCTATACGGGGGCATGGGCTCAAAGTCTTCAAGGTGCCAGAAAGAATGTCGAAGGGCATCTGATGAAAGGGGAGATTAGAGGAATGGGATGTGAAATCCCAGGAAGACAGTGTGAGAAGAACCAGAAGGGAAGAGATAAGAACATGGAAAGTGTTTAGGTTCCCAAGATGAAAGTATGTAAACACCGGAGAGCTTGGGAAAACTCAGGGTCTCATGGGGTGATGTGACATTTATGGTTTTCATTAACCAATGCCTTTTGCACCCAAATTTGTAAGTCTGTAATTTGTAATAACTTGTAATACCTTACTGTTGATCAATGCATCTCAGTCTTAGCAACTTTTGCAAGTTGCTATGTTGCTTGTTTTACCTCAATAAACAGAGCTGTAAATTCTGAGTGTTTTCTTGGGAAGCAAGTGAACTAGCACTTGACATGCACTGTTTCTTGAAGGAAAGGTGGAATATAAATATGGAATGCTCTTGAGCTAATATTGCATTGGGGGCAAGAAGGATCTCATGGCATGCACAATAGAATCCAGACTGTGCTACAAAAATTTGAACTGGAGTCTGGGAATCATTCCAGTCTAGCAAAGGGATTTGGGAAGACAGACAGTGGCACTGATATGAGAATTGCCACGCACAGGGACAAAGAGTCACAGGCCAAGGAATGGATTCTATGAAATTGCAGCTGAGAAATGAATGCCTGGCAAAGAGAACTTGTGAAATCCCAGCCAAAGAGCTTGCACTTAATATGGGCCACTAGTAACTACATGTGCATTGCCTAGAATTGATGCTCTCATAAAGCAAACATAAGGGCTTTGCTAATGCTATCAACACTATACTTCTGAGCCCAACAGGACTTAATAGATCTATGAGGTTGGCTCATGGTGTCAGTAGACTCTATTCTGAGTAATATTGCCCATGTTCCTTCCAACTATGTCACGTCTGGTCTATGCAATGCAGCCAAAGAAAGATAGCAACAATGGTCTGTCCCCTACATAATTACAATGACAGAGCTCTGTCACTGTAGTTATGACTAACAATGCCTCCCTCAAGCCTACCTTTGCAACCTGGTAGTGCCTCAGCTCAAGTGTTTCTGAAATGCTGGAGATTGGAGTGCTGGGAAATAATGTCAGTAGCATTGTCCTGATCATTGGGTGCCTTGAGAATAGGCAGCTGGAGATACCCTTGGGATCGTCCTGCAACTGCTCATCCCAATACACCCTGTGACAGGAGTGCACTGCAGCCATCTTTTCCCAGTGGCCCAATCTCCAAGAAATGCTTCAGGTGGGGTGATACCAGGCTGCAAAGATAGGTTTTGGGGATCATGTTTGGTTGTTCATGATTGTAAACAGCAATTACTATATTGCAGGTCCAGCTTACAATCTCATAACAACTGAACAACTGATACCAGCCTATATCTGTATCTGTATCTGTACTTATAGCTATAGCTATAGCTATCTATCTACCTATGTACTAAATATGTTGGTATATATGTGTGTTTTTTCACGGAGCACCAAAAGTAAGTAGGACATTGGAGCTTTTATTTCCCTTTTAGTTTTAGTTTTGCTTTTTTTGTGTGTTTACTGTTTTTAATGCATAGTTCTGCAAATTGGTATTCATGGCATGATGCTTGACATATACTGTTAGTACATAAAAATATTTCTTTTAAAGAAAAGAAATAGGCATATGGATCATTGGCTGGGATTCAGGGGAATTTACTTTTTTTGGAGGAAATGTGGCCTGGAGCCTAGATATATTTTGAATTAAGAATCTGGTTTCTCGGTCATTGGATGGCTTTAAATTGGTGAATTTATAGAGGGTGAGTTTATAGAGGTTAAGGCCATCAGTAGGTACTAGTCAGGAAGGCTGTTATTGTCTGTACTAGAGGTGGTATGCCTCTATATTAATTGCCAGGGAGTGTAAAATGGAGGTGCAAATGCACTCATGTTTGTGTTACTGGGCTTCTTACAAGCAACTGATTGGCCACTGAGTGACCAAAATGTTGGACTAGATAGACCTTGAGTCTGATCCAACATGGCTGTCTGGTATTCTTATGAGCTTGACACGGTTGGTGTATGTAATTTCTAGCACTATTTAGATAGCTTGCTTAATAGATTTCTGGCATGCACAATTCACCAAGTACTAGTGAGGATTGCTTTTTGATGAGTAGTAATTCAATCAATTAACACTTGGAAATGGTATAAAACAAAATCTTATTGGCTTGTCAAGGTTCATTGGAAAGAGTTGCTGGAGACAATTAGGATTATGACTGATACTGTCTAATGGTGGTTCTGGCTGGCTTATTTTTGGGTGATAATAACACAAACCACAGGGAAAAGGGAAAAGGAGCTCCTGTTTCTCCATATCTCTCTATTCTTCACATATGATGTGTTATCATGATGCATTAAATGTAAGGTGCTACATCTAGGTAAGAAAAATGAAATGCAGAAATACAGAATGGGTGACACCTAGCTTGAAATCAGTACATATGAATAGGATCTAGGGGTCTTAGTATACCAAGAGCTAAACATGAATCAACAGTAAGATGCAGTGGCAAAAACAAAACGACAACAACAAACAAACAAAAAACCAACCAAACAAACCAAACCAAACAATTCTGGGCTACATCAACAGCAGCATAGTATCCAGGTCAAAGGAATTTACAGTCCCATTCTATTCTTCTTTGGTCAGACCTTGTCTGGAATACTGTGCTTCATTCAAGGCACTGCAGTTCAAGAAGGATATTGACAAGTTGGAACATGTCTAGGGAAGGTGAGCAAAATGATCAAAGGTTTAGAAAACAGACCTAATGAGGAGAAACTTAGGGAGTTGGGTATGTTTAGCTTGGAGAAGAGAAGACTGAGAAAATTATTGTTGTGTGTGTCTTCAAGTCATTTCCAACTTATGGTGATCCTAAAATGAACTTATCATGGGGTTTTCTGGGGCTAAGAGTGTGTGATGTGCCCAAGGTCATCCAATGGGTTTCCATAGTTGAGCAGGGAATTGAACCCTGGTCTCCAGGATCGTAGTCTAATGCTCAAACTATCACACCGTGCTGACTCTCAGTAATGTGATAGCTGTCTTTAAATATCTGAAGCAACGCCATACGGAAAATGAAACAAGCTTGTTTTCTGCTGCTCCGAGTCTAAAATGTGAATGGATTCAAATTATAAGGAAAGAGACTGGGCATCTTTCAGGAGTGCTTTAGCTGTGTATTCCTGCATGGCAGGGGGTTAGACGTGATGGCCCTTGTGCCCTTTCCAATGGCAAGATTCAATAATTCTATGATTGTATTCTCTTATCTTTCTGTAAGGAAGGGCAGGGAAATAGTTCTTGTATTATGTCTAATTTAGCTCATTTTGCCTGGTGATTGTTCATAAACATCAAGTTCTATATTTCTGAAATGTGGAAGGAGCTAAACTTAATATCTTGGCTAAAATAATGTGATGTGAAAGAGCCTCACATATGGCGAGGAGGAGCCTGGATCCAAAAGTCAGGAACCAGGAATCAGGAGTCATAGACCAGAAGCTAGGAGGAACCTGACACAGTAAAAGGTTGTATCATGTTCTGAAAGACTTTGTACTTTTTCCAGCTCAAAGAGAGCCAATGGCAAATCTGCATGAGTGGCATCACTCTAAAGCTTGACAACACTTTTGTTGTCACCCACTGTGCACTTCAACCAGTGTAGCCCTGAAAACTCAAAATACATGGAGCAAATAGTGTGCAACTATGTACAGTCCTGTTTTTAACCCTGCCAGTTCTTGAAAGGCTGGGAATAATAAGTTATCCCTGCAGTTGTAGCTAAAATACAGCTTTCTAGATAACTCTAAGGCCATTTCTGCACAGGCTTAAAGAAACGGTGCAGACCATCCTCCAGGGAGGACGTCTGCACCTGGGTGCGAACTGGGTTGGACCTACTTAGTGCAGTTCCACACCTCAGCCCACTCCAGAACGACCCACAGTGGTCGTCCAGTGTGCTTTTGAAAGACCACTTGAAACACGTCTTTCAAAAGCACGGAGTGCACCACTCCGTGCCTGCACTCTGGTGCAGATTTGCAGATTGCGATCTGCTGGGGGTGGGCTTTAGGCTGGAGAGCTTCAGCGGTTGGTGGAGAGCCTCGACCAACCGGAAGCTGCCATTTTCGTCCCCGGAGCAGTGCAGAGCGGCGGCCACGCACTGCTCCGGACCAGCCTGGATCCAAGCGTGGAGCCAGGAAGTCCGGTAAGTACCGGCACCAGGCGATTCCCTTGCCCCGTGCAGAAATGGCCTAAGTCTACACTGGGACATCACACTGTTTCTGTAGGAGTTCTCACTTTACAGCTTCTTCAGTGTGCTTTTTTATTTATGTGTGTGAACTGGTTGTCTAAAAATATAAATTGTGAATATGAAAAACACATTATTTAACTTACGTGTAGTATCAAGAATCTGGGACTGGATGCAGCTTCATGACTTCCTGACACATGTGGATTTGTTGTGGAGAAAAGAAGAGAATAGCCTAAGGCCCTTTTTCCACTTTATCTGTTTCCAGCAACATCCTGTGGGGATATCGGCAGCAGCTCTGCAGGAGGGGAGTGTGACGGGAGTGTTCCCCTTTGCACCAGCTGCCTCTGCGATTCAGGGGGTGCGATGGCTCTGTCTCTTCTTTCCGCAGTGCAGCCAGGTACTTTCCCAGGCTGTGCTGGGGCAGGAAGTGCAGGCATTGAGCTTCTGGGCCTTCCACACACCAGGTAAGTGCGGGATGGTGGTATGATTATGGGTCATTAACGGGGAAAATCTGTCAATGATTGACTCCATGATTGCGCCACCTGGGGAGGGGAGAGGAGTGGGACCATGACGACGTCATTCGTAACTGTCATCATGGTCCTGTCCTTCTCCCATCCTCATTGCGGGACAACAACATCCTGTGAAAAGGACCCAAGTTAGAAAAGGCAATATGGAGTTTTGCAGAATTAGATCAGGTCCTTTCTGCACGTGCACGCACACATGCCTTGTAACATGAAATATAAACTGTTCATCCTCTGTTTGTAAAGTGAAGAGACCCACTGCTGATAGACAGTCCTACTGTAGCAATCACAAACATTTGTTCTCACTTTATGTTAGAAATTAAATTTGCTCATGATTAGATTAAGCCTCTGATTTTCAGAAATATGTTCTTACTTATGTACACTGAGAATTCCTGCTAGGCAGAGTTGCTTGTTTTCTCTCTGGTGGTTAGGAATCAAAATTCATCTTGAGCATGCTAACTCATTTGCGGCTGGTGAGAATAGGCTGATCTTGTGATAATGTGTGATTTTCAGGGAGTGTAAGAGAACACAACCTACTGCCTGTCTCTTTATTTGATTTGGCCCCCTCCCTCCCCATTCTTCTTTACTTTGCTCTTCTCTGATTGATTTTCGTGTTCTTTTGGATTTGGCTGGTATTTTCCCCTGCTTTCTGTGTTTCTCTTTCTTACATATTGTAGTTTCCTATCTTGGTTTTCTCTCACCCCTTCTCAACATTCAGTGATGGTTTATTTCTTGCTCTTTATCTCTGATAAAAATCCTTCCTTTTATTTTCCCTTTGGGTAGAAAACCCATTAGAGGAAATGGTAAGAAATGCTCTTAGTGCAACAGATGGAAAAAAATTATTTGATTTGTTATAAAATTATCTCTGTTCTGTTATCTTTGCTTAGGCAGGAATTGGAGAAGAATAGGAAGAACAAATAAAGAAAATGGAAAGATAATGTACAATAGATTTGTAAGCCGGAGGCAGAGACTTGCCAGTTGTAGTTTTTTTATTGTATAGCACCTTGTACAATAGGAGATGCTTGTGAAATAAACCAAGCGATGCCAGCAGAGCAGTTGGGATGGCCCTTTATGTATGGGATAGGCCCTTTATATATTACCAAGAGGGTTTGTTGTAGTCATTTACCCATGAACCTGAAGAAGATGACCTTGCTTCCTCAGAGTACAGCCAGGATCCAATGAGACACAAGCTGATTCCCACCGCTTTTGTCCAAATTGGAGACCCCCACTTCCTTTCTGCTGTTCTCCATTCACTTGAAACAGTGGGACCCCACAGATTCCTTAATCTAGTATGATCCCATTGTCCATGAAGGAAATAATGGCTCATTCTGCTCTGTTATGAGAAAAGTTTTGGAAAGTTGGTTTGTTGGACAACAACTCCCACAATCCTCCAGTGGGCATAGTTTTGGGACTTGCTGTCCAAAAAAGTAACTTTCCCAGGCTCTGAATACGAGATCCGCATGACTGATACGTACCCTATTTGTTGGCATATAAGACTCACTTTTTTCCCTGAAAAATACTGGCATATGAGATGGGGTGCATCTTATATGCCAGTGCATCTTATGTGCCAGCAAATAGTATTTGCCAGTGTATAAATGAGGTGTATAAATGAGGTGCGTCTTATATGCTGGTGCGTCTTATACGCCGGCAAATACAATATATGTATGTGTGTGTGTATATATATAAAGTGTATGTGTTTTAAAGGTGTGAATGGTTTAATGTTTTAATGATTATACTTTTAATGATTGTGTGTTATTATTGTTATTGTTATTTTTCTTTATACCCTGCTTTATTCCTGGTAAGGACTAAAAGCAGCTTACAATATTTTTTTAAAAAAAATAGTTTAAAATGTTTAATGTTTTTAAAGACTACATTTTCATTCCCCACTTTGTTTCATTAGCCCTGTGACTATCATATCCTAGGTTGCCACTAATTTTGAAAGCTTATAGTCAGAATGGGCAGGTTATGTGGCCCTTTGTCTAATTTCAAAATAGCAAGCTATTAGCAGTAGGGGGGGCTGTGTTTGTCGTATATTTTTCTAATAGTTAATGTAAAATAAGAGTTTGAGAGTTTCAAAATACAGTGATAGTGGTCAAGAAGCTGTTATAGCAAAAAATGCAAGGCTGGGAAGATAGCCTCTTCAAACATGTTGCTAATGATTGGTGCCTTTTATTAATTAAAGAATCCAGATAAATTTGGAGAGATTTGACAGAACTTGAGGATTGACCTGGTTGTGTGTGACTGTGAGGGTGTTTTCCTTACATGTGGTAGCTGATGGAGAATCACAGATACTTTTCTTTCATCCTTGCCTTATGTCCTCTGTTCTCTTTTTGTATTCTTTTCTTTTGTTCCCTACTTTTCTTGTTTGTTTGTTAATCTTGTTAATTGTGGTATCGAAAAGAATCTTTAAAAGGGAGTTTAGCTTTTTGAGGAAAGGTTGGGTGGGTTAGGGGAGGAAAGAGTTACATTCATTTGCTACCAAGTGATTTGTAACATAAATTCTTCGCTTATCGTTACAATTTAAAAAACAACTTGTGAATAAAAAAAATTAAGAGTAAGAAAAAGTATCCCAGACTTCAGACCTCTCCTATGATCAGTTGTCATTAAATGATGCTCTTCAAATAGTTTGTTTGTGTTGAGAAGTGAGAGAAAAAGTCCAAGATGAGTTTAACAGGGTCAAAAGAAGTCCATCTGTCCACAAGACTGGCTTGTATTGAACGGCTGTAGGTTGTTATTTCCTAAATAGAAGACTAACAAGGCCAAGAACTATTGAGATAAGCTTTCTTTAGGGACATGGTTGTATCTCTGCTAAATTGTCTCACAGATGCTCTATTTTCAGTGGAAAAGAACACTGGAAAATGATTTGTAGAAAATTTCCAGTGTTCAGAAAAATCCCATTTTAGGGCTATATGTTCCTAAGTTCCTTAATTAGTACATCCAGTTGCACTCTTTTTTTTGTAAAGACATGTAGAGAGAAAAAAGTAGAGGAAGAATGAGAATGTTTTTATGCAATTGGCCATGCTGAATGAGGGATTCTGGAACCTGGAGTCCTCCAAATGTAACTTCTTTAAGTTCTAGAAATTGCTTTGTTTGTCAAAGCGATTGTTGTAGTTTTGGTCAAGCTGTGAAATATTGCCATCCATTATCTCTACAGAATGGCACTGGTCTCTCCCAGGGTGAGTTAGAAGGAAGATGAAGAGACTGAGGTTATTTCCACATCCTATCTGATCGTGTTGTCCTTCTGTTGCAATCCTGGCAGCCTCTTTGCCAGGAAGGAAGTGCAACAGGAATGCTCCCGTAGGATTTAGTAAGCCTATTGCTAGTTTAGGGACTGCAGCAAGTGTCCCCTGGTACAGCCTCGAAAACTGTCTTATCTGAGTATTTCCACTAAGATTATCTTCGTATCTACATATGTGTGTGAGTGTGTGTATTTGTTGCTGTTATTGTTGTTACTGTTGTTGTTATGTGCCCTCAAGTAGTTTCCATCTTATGGCGACCCTAAAACAAACCTATCCCAGGGTTTTCTGGGGCTGAGTGTGTGTGATGTACCCAACATCATCTGGTAGGTTTCCACGGCTGAGCTGGGACTCAAAGCCTGGTCTCCAGTGTCATAGTCTGACACTCAAATGACTACGGCACACTGGCTCTTGAAAAAAAATATTTGTCTGTCTGTCTGTCTACCTACCTACCTAGAAAGATTCTTTAGAAAGATTCTTTAGACTACAGCTGGGGAGCATGTGGGTATCCAGATGTTGGTGGACCATAGTTCCTAGAATCCCTTACCATTGGCTATGCTGGCCAGAAGAGATGGACATGGCAGCCCAAAAACATCTGAACAAACGTTCCCCATCTTGTGATGTAGATCTGCTTAATTTCTTTTGATAGCTCTGCCCACTACGATTCAAGTTGCCAGATGAAATGTTAAGATTTTCCAGTTGGGTGAAAACAAGGGTAGTTTGGGCCTGATCTTAGTGCTGGATTTACTGGAATGAATGAGACAGAAATTATTTTCTGGCTGCTTCCAAACCCAACAGTTATGACTGTGTTCTTTTTTTGTCAGTGGATATAATTTTGTATCCTGAAAGAATAACCTTCTGCTTGATCAAGTGAGTAAACTAAGGCCCTTTCTGCACCTTACCTTTTTCCGGCGCTGGGGTGCGGGGATTGCGTGAGCAGCCTCCGGCAAGAGGCTCTCGCGTCCCTGCTGCTTCAGCTCTGCACGAGCTGCCTGCCTCTTCCTTCTGCAGTGCAGCCTGGGAATTTCCCAGGCTGCACTGGGGCAGGAAGTGTGACTGGCGCAGCTCTGGAGGCTCCGCATGCCAGGTAAGTGTGCGCGGGGCCCAGGAGCAATGCGTGATTGCACACCATTTTCGGCTTCTAGCTGAAAATGAAAAGGTGCTCGATCGGCGCCTGCCGCCTCTGGAGTGTCGTGTGACTGTGAGTGCATCATGCAGATCACTCTTCACAATCGCGCGACACTCCAGGCACCCTTTCGCATGGAAAATGCCATGCGAAAAGGGCCTAATAAATGCATCAGTTGAGCTATCAGAACCACTGGATGTGTTAGTAGTGGCTAGAAGTGCATGGGGATTTGAGAAACTTATTAACTAGTCTGTGCAATATGACAAGAAACACTGAGAAGGTAAATGTAAATGTAACTAATTAAAAACAAGTTCAATCTAATAAAATGAAGTAGTTATGATTGTGAAGGACTTTTCTTTGTAAAAATTAGGAATACACCTTCACTAAGGACAAATTATTCAAATTCAAATTCAAATTATTCAAATTCAACCTCCATTGTTGTTTTAGTTCCTGGGGACCCCACTGGCTTAGCTCACAACTTAGGGTGGAACTAAAAGGGACATATTATGTTCCTTCCTTCCTCATACTGCAAATGTAGAGCCAGGATGAAAGTTCTGAACTTTGTATTCACATCTTCCAATTCTATTGTTTCTATATGTTTGAGGTAGAGAAGATCTGGCCTTCCAGATATCATTGGACTGCACATCCCATAGTCCAAGCTAGCGTAGCTAGTGACGACAAATGTTATGCCCTGCACTTCAAGAACAACTGGAGGGCCACACATTCCTCATCCTTGGTTTGTGGAGCTCAAAGTAATGTTTATGATTCCCTGTTCCCATGTTATCCTCCAAACAGCCCTCTGATGTAACTGGCCGGGAGAGAACAACTGTCCCAAGATCACCTAGTACGCTCTATGTCTGAGGGGGAATCTGAAGCTAAGTTTTCCTAGTTACAGGGTGCTTCTAGACAGCATTTTTATTGTAGTTTCAGAGTGCTTTGTTCACTGAGCTTTGTGTTGGATCTTGACACCATTGCCTTCAGTTTGCAGTGCAGATCGCTTCTCCTTTGTTCATACCCTCCAACTGTCCCAATTTGTCAGGGACAGTCCAGATTAATCTTCTGTTGTCCCATGTTGGTTTTAAAACAGCTTCTGTCTTCTCCTCTGACTTTCCCCCTTTGTTTTCAGCTTACTTCACTTGCTGCAAATTGAGTTCAAAGGGGCAAAAGTAGTTTGCACTCAACTCAGCAAAAGGGAGAGGAGGTTGTAGAATCCTGGCTTTCACTTAGGCAAAAGCAAACTGCTGCAGCCTCTCTTAGTTTTCATGTTCTTTCACATTCATAACTTTTCCCATCTTGACTCTGATTTTGCTTGGCCCCACGTGTCTTGGTTTTCACCTTTGAAAAGTTGGGGATATGTTTGTCCCCCCTCCTTTTTTTCTTTTTTCTTCTGAGAAAATCCATTAAGGGAAAAAAGGCAGAACAAATGCACAATGCCCTTTAAGTGTGAGCAGAACAACCCCTATCTAGAAGCAACCATCATTTAAGAACCTAGTCACTGTACCACTTGGGTTCTGAAACTGGGAGATGAGAAAAACAGCTGGAAAAGCAGACATTTGGAGGCCAGATTGGTAGGCAGGTTTGAGCCCCTATTCCTCCCATCTTCACGTCTCCCCCTGGATATCCCTCCCTCACCTCATCAGGTCAAATGTGTTGTGAACCCTGGAGGAGTAGAAGGAGTCAACTCACACTGTTGGCAGTGGAGAATGATCTACAAAGAGTTAAATAGTGCACTCTCTTCCCTCTACTGCTTCTCTGTTCACATATTTTCCCTCCCAAATGCTGTTTTAAAAGCCAGTGAGCCACATGTTTGTGCCTAATAATAGTCTGCCCCCACCATGCAAGTCTTAGTGTCTGTTACATAAGAGGATTCTGAGAATGGAAGGCAACAGAGCAGTTTTCTTGCATTTAGAAAAGATGAACATGTTCAGTGGGTAGGATGGGTCTTGAGAGTGTGGGTGACAATATCCCCTCCTAATGTTCTATTGATATCAAGCCTTCCTAAAGGCTTGAGCAATTAACTTAGTCTCCTATTGAGCTTGAGTTCCTGAAGTGGCCGTTAATATTTTTTTCAGATTTCCATTTCAAGTGTTTCTTTCAGTTGTGTTCTTTGAGTACCACATCCTCTCCACACCGTTTTATAAAGACAAGCATAGGCAATGTTTATAGGTCTGGGCTAGCGCTGTATGGATTTCTTTTTTTCTGGGGCTTCGTCCTGTTCGCTTGAGTGATGCATCTGTGGGTGAGCTTTGCTTTTCATCTGTAGTCAAGATAAGCATTCCTATGATTGTCCTGGACATAATCTATGGTTATGTGAGCTGTGGGGGGCGGGGAGGGGATGCTGCCCTCATGCCACACTCCTCAGAGTTTGGATATTCAGTGCTGGAGAGAAAAAAGTGCATATGTATGTATGAAATATACATTGGGCTCCTTTTCTCACTAATATAGAGTACATAACATCTAGGGGGAGTGGCTGGTGGGCAGAATCCCCCTGCCATTCCATGTATTCACTGAAAACATGGAAAGAAGGTGAAAATGACAGGTCAGATCTGTGACCATAGGTGACAAGTAGCTATGCTTCCTTCTGGGTTATTCTAGACCCCTTGCTTGAATGTTCTACTTCTTCCTTCGAGTAAAACTAGCTGAGAAATTTTGCACTTTTTTTGAGAGATGCTCCCCCAAGCCATGAAAGATATCTGCTGTTCACAGCACATAGTTTTCCTTGACTACATATCTTGCATTTAGTTTATTTTGTTTAGTTATTGGTCATTGGAAGATAAACATGAGCTTCATTTGTGAGTTGGATTACTGGGACGTGTTTTCCCCCAACCTAAGGAAATCAGAAAGGAAAATGAAATAAATGTAAGGAGTATATTTTGTCTTTAACATCTGCTTTGATTTATAGTTGTTGCTGTTCAACAACTTTATGTTGCTACTTAGCAAGAAGAAATTGTATTCCTACTTTTCAAGTACTGTATACATATCCATATAAAGTATTATCTTGTATGTAAGACGCCTCTGTTAATATATGGAATCCAGAGCCTGGAAGATTTATTTTTCTGAACTACATATACCAGAAACACCCAGTCAGTATGACCACTGGAGTTGTTACCAAAAGAACTTTTCCAAGCTGTGACAAAACTTGACACAATTCTGGAGCATATAACCTCAAGGGATATTTCTCCTTATATCAGTCCCTGGGGACACTGCAGTCCTCAGAGGAGGCCCACTTCTCTGTGAGTTGTGGACTTTGGCAATGCAACACAGATGGACCTTTTCTTTGTGGCACCTGCAGCATGGATTAAACTCCTCTATCTAGTCTTAATGCTAGGCATTTGCTGAAAACATAGCTTTTAACTTTGGCTCTCCATCAGCCCTGAGCTGTTTGGAGCACTTTCATATGCTGAAGGACTGTATTTTTGTTGGATTGTTTTATGGCGTAGTTGGACATAAACTATTTTGGGATTAGTACAGAAGAGGTGTAGAATATTTCAGGGAGAGAAAGAAAGGCCACAAATAGGGTGAGGGATGAAAAGCAATTAGGGCTGTTCTTAAAATTTAAAATAATATTTTAATTAAAACTTTAACAACCTCATTTAAATTTTCTGCTCCCTTGAATTTTCACAGCCCTGTTTGCAAGAGGTAAGTGGGAGAAGGAAGGGAGGCATTTCAATGATCATTTCAAAAGCATAGGATTAAATTACAGGGCACAAAGCAGCATGTGCCCCTCTTGAGGGCTACCATTTTGCTTTCCCAAGACACTGAGTCAAAATGATGCCTCTTAAAGCAGAGTGAGTTTGGGAGATGAAACATGGTGGCTGCCTGAATCTCCATGGAGAAGCTGTGGTAATTCAGAGGTGAGAGAAAAGCACCCTGCAAATGCACTTAAGCACCATTGTTATTGTGTTATGCTTTTTTGCAGGTTCTAGTCGCAGATCCTAGGAGTTACGATCTTGGGCTCAAGTGAACTGGGGGTGAGAGGATAAGAGACAGAAAATGTCAGAAGCATTCGCTGTTACATTATTTCTCTGCTTCTACAAGGCAAGGTCCTTTGGTGGAAGCACATGGCTTAACTGGTTCAGGATTGCAGCTGTCGTTTCCAATAACAACTTGATTGATTTGGCCCTCATGTTTGAGACACTACTTATGAGAAACATTTTGTTCACTTGTCCTGATTAGGAGTGAGTAGTGATTAACCCTTTGGGCCAGGGCTGTCTTTATGCTTCAGCATCCTAATAAGGCAAAGAAAAACTCAGCCTTCATTAAGGGTGAGTTAAACAGCCAGCATTTAGCTTTTGGTTGAACCTACAAAATGTTCTCTTGCTGTGTTGGAAGAGGATGGCAGGAAACTCCTGTGCAGCTAAGATAAATATACCTCTGCAAGGGGTTCCTTTCAAGTTTTCCTTGTTCTTAGCAGCGTCTGCAGTAGTAGTGTGTGTATGTGATGTGACCTACTTTAGAAGGGACAGTCCTCTGTTTGAAAATATCATTTGCTTGAAGTACTGGCCAATCCAAATCTGATTTAAATATTTAACCATCCCATAAGGTGGTGGAATATTGTCTTTGAAACTGTCTGGACAACAGTTTGGACATATACATAGGTCACTTAGCCATAGTCTTACTCATTATGGTGAAACATATTGTATTTCCATTTAAATTACAGTACCCACATCCATGCTTTCATCTGTGTGTATAAATTATGATATGAAATTTATGTGGAAACATGTGACTTCTTTTGTCCTCCCTTTTGGTGATGAATTTCTTCTTTTTCAGTGATTTATAAGTAGCCACCTACATCTATTAGCCTTCTTTTCAGAAGGGTGCTCCTGAAGGAGACTGGCCTACCTGGATAAAATTGACCTGCATGGGGATTTTGTCCTATCTTTGTCCTACTTACACATTCAAGCACACACATGCCATATGGTCCACCTCTACTGTAAGTGTATACAGAAGGAGACACTAAGGTCATTTCCGCACTAGGCTGTTATAGTGCTATTATTCCACTTTCAACATCCTATGGAATCCTGGGGTTTGCAAACTGCAGTGCTGATGTAGGTCAGAGGTTAACGTCTTGTGACTCTCCAGAAGTTACTGGACTGCAGCTTCTCACATTCTTTACCATCGTGTATTTTGGCTGAAGCTTCTGGGACCTGTTATCCAACAACATCTGGCGGGAAGCATGTTTCCTACCCCAAAATAGATAATATTTGATACTATTGGGCAATGTTAGTCCTCTATGTTAACTCAGAGTTGTTGGGGAAATGTTCTGAACATGCCTTGCAAAATAGTGTGATAAGGATGGGATTTCAGGGCAAGTTGTAATACATGTTATGGGCACATGTGGGATTGAGGTTTTCACCAGTTGTCATGTGTTACTTGTAATCTAATGGTGCTTCCAGTGTGTAGGGCCTTGTTGGCCATGAACAGAAATGTCCATGATGGAAGTAGAGTGGGAATCACCTCCAGGTGAGAGACCTTCAATAAAATGTTGCACTAAAGACCCACTTCCTTGTGGATGGGCTGAAGTTCAGGGTTCCTTTTAACCAACCAGTCATGTCCCCCTGCAAGATCGTACAAGCTGGAAAGAACACAGGCAGGTCAATTCGCTTCCCCTAGTGATATTTTTCTGTTTCTCTGAGCCTGCTGAATCTTCATTAACTTGTTTTCTCGTCCAGTTTTTTTTAACCTTTTTGAGGGCAGGAAGCCTGTTGATACCTCTATATTGTTTCTCAGAGGCTCCATTTTGTTGGCAGTCCTGTTGGCACTCAACTACTTGAACTTGGTATTATTGGCTATGCTGTCAATGAGGCAATGAATCCACTCTGAGTTTTAATCTAGGTTTTAAAGGAGCAATCTAGGTTTTAAAGGAGCAATAAACTCCATCCTCCAAATAGGTGTCAGAAGACCTATTTACTGGGTGACCTTAAATCATGCAAGGCATTCTTCTAAACTAACAAAACCATCTCACCAGGTTGATGTGAGTACAATATAAAAGCAAATAAGAACCATATTCTTGTTTTATGAGGCATATTCTATAGCTACTCATGAAAGTATCTAGCTTTGCATGGATTGGAATAGTCCTTAGTTTAATATATGGAAACTTTCCACCTAGTCCATCTGAATCAAGCTTCTAGGCATGTCCTTTGCCATGGTGCAGTTATCCTGTTAGTAAGGCAGGAGTATCCTTCCTCCATGCTCTGAGTAGGCTGCCCCACAGCAGGGCATATAGGACAGCCTTACAACTTGCTGTTAGTACTACCCCTGCTTCAAGTAGTGCACTGTGCACTGGTTAGGAAAGTGATGACTAGTGACCAAGGTTGGCACTGCAGGTTTGAATGACTTTTATCAATGTCCCACATAAATTAAAAATGATTCAAACCTGCCATTCTTAAATGTATTTTGGCCACAGACCCCTTAGGAGTTCCTCTCATGTTCCAGGCCCTTCCCCCATCAAACACGGATACAAAACTAACAGATAGACAGAAAATCATTTATTACTGAACACCGAGAAAACTTGAGCATCCTGATGTACTGGACAATTTTTTTAAAAAAGACTATATGAAATTAAACATCTATCTGGCCTAATAAAACCTTTGAGCTTGATACTTTTCTGCAAGTTTATGATACTGAGCTCCAAATTAGACAATGACAGTTGGAGGTCACTTCTTGTTGTGATATCAGTTCTGTTCTTGAATTTTGTCAAGGAAACTGTCAAATGGTGTCTTGGAAAGATATTATAAATAGAAAAGAAACTATTGATTCCAATTAAGGTTGCTGCTTGGGTATTTCATCGGTTTAATTACCAGGGCCCCCATGAACCCTTGGAGCTCCCCTTCTCACCGTTTTCAGTCTGTGACCCCTTCAGATGTGCCAGGACCCCCATGCGGGCCATGTACCACTCATTGAGAAAGGCTGATCCAAACTGTAGGTGGTTGTGGCCAAATCAGTTTCTGTTCACATAATTTTCTTCAGAAAACTGGAGCTTTTTCATGCCCACCCTCTCTTCCCTCTGAATTCTCTAAATGATGTCTTTGGGTGAAAATGCCAGCTTCAAGGATTATCAAGCCCTGCAGGCTGCATAACCCTTGACAAATGGGAGGAATTGTGGGGTACTGTCAACTCACAGACAGTGCCTTCAGTTCCACTGGCATCATGTAAAAATCAAGATTGACCTTGAACAGAAGTGAATGAAGTGGTTTCAGCCTGTTCCCTTGAGGGTACTATGGTATGCTGCAAGTCAGGTCAAATTTATTAGTTGTTTCTGCTGAAGCCATAACAACATAAGGTATATTGCAGAAGCTTTCCAATATTTTGGTAGATTGCAAAAATATGCCAACGTCTATTAAGGCTGGGCATCTGTCTTCACAGAATGTATCAGTGCTGCATTAGTGGAGTTGCTTTGGCAGGCTAGAAATGAGAACTTCTGAGGGAAGGTGGATGTATACGACATTTTGCATGTGGGTCAGAAGAGTGGACCTAGAAATTAGGACTGATCTGTCTGGGAAGGGTTCTGTGGAAGACCAAATCCAGAATAGTATTGAACAGTGCAGGCCAGCTGAAGATAAATATACATATCTGTTTGAATAAGTATTGCATAACACTGGGATAGGAATCATTAGAAAATGATGAAGGCTTCATAACTTATATATTCTTTCCCCTTCTTTGTTGTCTTCTCCTTCAATAAATTTAGTGTGAGTGTTGGTCCTGTTATTACTATTGGACATTGATATTTCAGTCTTGAGTGTATAGCGATGACTGGTGGCTCTGATGCCAGTGGAATGGGGAATCTGCTTCAAAGTTTTAGTCCAAACCTGACCAAGATGTTGAAACTTATCTTCAGATTAAAGCAAGGGCAAGCAACTGAAGGGGTCCTGGGAACAGTTTCCCTCTCAAACCTGTGGACTACAGTTTCCCTAACAGGGCCTCCTGAATGCCTCTGTCTTCATCTGAGTCCTTTCCAAAATGGTGTCACTTCCTGTTGCCATTTTGAAAAAGACTCCAATGAAAATAGAGATTTTGGGGGTGCTGGGGGTCCTGTGGGACTTTTTGTGGGGGACTAGGAGTGTTTTTGCATATTTTGGGCATCTCCACATCATTTTCAGGTACAAAACACCCAAATATTGTGTAAGTTTTTGAATAGAGGACTCTGGTGGACTGAGGGGGTCTTCCAGGGCTGAAAGCTCTTGGACTGCTCTTTGTTCATCCCTACTTTAAAGCTTGGATTGAAACCTAGAGTGGATTTATAAACCCATTGCTGGTAACAGGAGATCTTCTTAGTTATGGGTAACTGCAGAGATGAGGTATGCACAAATCTTAACATGATATAAGTGCTTCTGGCATCTCAGTTCCATATGGCTTTCTGTGGCCAATTCTATGATTTCAGTGTGGCTTAGACTAGTCCAGCAACATAGTTTAATATGGCCTTATTGATCTTGTGTTAGCTTGGAATTCCTAGATTTTTATTTTTGAATGTATCAGTGGATCCAAAGTTGTCCAAGATGAATGAAAATATCACATCATTGTTGCCCATTGGGAATCTTTTGGGCTTCCACTTCTTTCTAGTTGTCTCCTGTGCTGCAGTTAAGTGTGAAAGAAGATCTCTCATGGGTGCAATAGGAGGGATTAAGAGAAGAGGAGACTGAGCAGTGACATGAGGGCCATCTTTAGGGAAATCATGTAGAAGCTAGAGAGAGCTTGTTTTCTGTTGCTCCAGAGATTAAAGCATGAGCCAATGGATTCAAATTGTAAGAAAAATGATTCTACCAAAACCAAACTTTTATCTTCCAGTTGTTTTGGACTTCAGCTTCCAAAAGTCCCAGCCAACTTGGAATTCTGGAGATGAAGTCCAAAACACCAGGAGGACCAATGTTTTGGAACCACTGACCTAAACTCTGCAAGCAAACTTTAGGCACAAACTTTAGTAAGAGGTATTTGTGGTGAACTGTTCTGTCTTTGGAAATTTTTAAGCAGTGGTTGGATGGTGAACTTTAGGGAAGTGCTTTAGTTGTATATCCCTGCAGGGCAGGAGGTCCTTGAAGTCCCTTCCAACACTATGGTTTTCTTGAAGATTTTATTGCTGAGTGGGGCAAGGGAAGGACAAAGTGTCTCTCTTTCTGTGCCTCTCTGTGAATGTATGTGAGTTCTGTAGATAAGACACAGTGTGGAGTGGCTTCCCCCGCTTTAGCTTTGGCCCCATCCCTGGTCCTACTTACCACTAGCATGTGGTGGATGGAAGTGTTGCACTCAGGAAGAAAAATGTTCCCCGTAGCTGAGCCATATGCTTGAGTGCAGTGGGACAAACTCCCCCTTCCCCATAAGCAAAGAAGTCCTGCTATGAAGAAGGCAGAAAAAAACAAGAGCCAGGCTAATGTTTTGTGTCCCCAGATCATAGAGAAACAGCTTATATGAGGTTTCAAAGGCAGGAAAGCTGTATTAAAATGGCTGGATGGGATTTGGAAGCATGAGCTGAGCTGCCCGCAGTTTTGATTATTTGATTTGTTGCAGAGAAGCAGCAGCACAATTTGGCAGAGCCAGAGGAAGGGCAGGTCTTTTTTCATGTCGAACCTGGCATCACCCAAAGCTATTCATCTCCCTCTTTTTTTTAAAAAAAATCATATAAATTATTGGGGGGGGAGTTTCCCTGAATGCCACAGAAGGCGCTGTTTAGCTTCATATTTATGAACTCCTACTGGTGAGAACTTGGTATGAATCTAGAAATGTGACATCTCAATTTTAATCCTGCCCATCAAAATGATGAGTGTGGGATGATTACTAGGTACTGACCTGGCTGCGTTAATGCTCTGTTTATACAGGGAGCGACGTGGTGTTATTCCCTTTCTGCAGCACAGCCTGTTCTCAATCAGTGAGGCTTGGTGATGATTTTCAGTTAATGCAAGTTAACAATCCCTGCTAATGGAATTTTGAGCAAATAATACTAGCCCCACTCCCAGGGATTATCCTATCCTGCTCCATGAATGAATTGTTGAGAGAATCATTGCAAAATAGTAATACCAACAAAGAATTGCATGAGTTACGTGCTCAGATGAAAAATCAAGAACAAGAATTTTGACTAAGAGTTCTTTTCCCTGAACAATGGAATCAGAAAAGATTTTTCTGTCCTCCACAAATACATACAGAGTTTCCTTGGTACATCAGAGATTGTTAACTGCAGCAGGAATATGATGGGATTTAGTGCTAAATAGCTGCAGAAACATAGTCCTAAGGAATAATATTTGCACATGACCAGCATATTTATATATAAAGTTGTCTTACATTCAACTCGGGCTTTCCCAACTTGGTGACCTCAAGAAACCATGATAATTTGGAAGATGGTAGGAATTGTAGTCCTAATACATCTGGATGGTCTCTAGTTGGGAAAGCTGACCTACTCCAACTGGTGGTAGCTCTCCAGGGTCTCAGGCAAAGATCTTTATACACCTGTGGCAGAAGAATGTTGTATAGCTTAAAGTAGTGGTAGCAGAGGAGAATGAGAGTTATGTGTCCCTTCAGATGTTGTTGGACTGCAATTCCCAACATTCCTCACCATTGGATTTGCTGCCTAGGATTATGACAAGCTGTGGCCCAGCAACATCTAGAGAGCAGCAGTTCCTATCCCTGTTGTACAGCGTGGCTGGAGAACATGTAGTCCTCCAGTTTTTGTTAGACCTTCAGCTCCCATCAGACCTAGTTAACTTAGACAGTGATGAAGGATGAAAAGAACTGCAATTCAGTGACATCAGGAAGGTCACGCATCCTCCATCCTTCTAGCAGACAACATCCCGCTGCAGGTAGGAGATGCCCTTCTGCCCTTCGATATGAAATCTCTCTACAGATCAAAAGCAAAACTCTTCAGAGAAGGAGGAAGAGATCTAGAAAACCTTTGAGATTCACTCACAGATTTCAGTTTAAGCTTTCATGAACTCCACTCCATTTCATCAGATGGAGAAGCTAGGCTCTCCTCTGTAAGCCCAGTTGTTTCCCTGCCACATTAATTTTCTGCTATCACAAATTTTATTTTAATATGAGACTTATTTGACAATATTCTTTACTTTAGCCTGAAACAATCCATTCTGCTGCCTCATTTTACTGCCCATGTGGCCCTGCTCTTAGCTATGCTAACTGAGACAGGAGCTGTGGTTGTTGTTGCATTTAGAGGAACCTCGATCTGGCGTTACATCACAACTGCTAACCAGTGGCAGATAGGTGGTGAATCTGCTCTAGATTTCAGGCTGAACTTTATTGGAGCTATCCAAGGTGCTGAACCTAAATCCACAGGTAGAAGCACAGTTCAGCACCTTGGATAGCTCCTTCAAAGGTCACACTAAATCCCAAAGCAGATTAATCAGTTCACTAACATGGACGCCACCAGCTCCCACTCCTGTTAAGCCAGAAAGCAGGGAGAAGTACAGCAGAGTCTAGAAAAGGAAGACCCAGAGAATGAGATGAAAGAGAATTTCATTTGTTTGGGTTTATTTTTTTCTGCAAAAGACTTTGCAAAATTGGACAAATTTATTCATAAATTCAACAGCAAGAACTTGAGATCATTTTTATTTAAAGTTCAAATGCAAAACTGACATTCACCAATCCAGAGAGATGGCTTTGAATGATTAGCTCTTAAAAGCCTGGCTTTGAATCCCAGTGATTTTAGCCATGTTTGTGGTGCTTAATTAGAATCGGCACCTTTTTCCTGTCAGGCTCCTTGTATTTAACCCCTTCATGGAAAATAGCTATCACATGATTCTCTCCATACCTACATTAATTGTACCTTTTAAATCTGACAGGTACAGAAGGTTGAAAATTCTGTTTTGCTTGTTTTTTGATACTTTCCCCTAAATTTACACATTTCTTTATGTGAAAATCATGTGAAGATTTTTTTAAAAAAATGAATGTGAGAAAGTGAAACTGTCAAATACTTCTTATAGGGAAAAATAAACCCTGTAAAATTCATCAATGGAGTCTGTTAGTCAATTGAACATGGAATTTTTTTTAAAGATAGCCACAACATCAAGAAGAGTCTGATATTTTGCTCAGAATATTCTGGCTACTGGACAGTTTATCAAGGTATATATACCATTTTATATAAAGTGGCAAAACTCGGTAACATGAGGGTATGATAGTCATATAAACACACCAAGAGCAAGCACTATTTAGAAACAATGCATGTCACACTAGTATTTCACACACTGGAGTTCTGGCTAGTATTTTGTAAGCAAAACATGTTGAGAAATTTCAGGACTTAGAATGCTTTGTGCTTATTTGATTTAACTTGAAATTCCTAAAAGCTTATAACATTTTCTATGTCTCAGTAGACTTTTGCTAGCTTTTTTCTTTAGCTTATTTGGCCAATTTTTGATCTTTTCCTCTCTGTCCCTCCCTACACAGAGTCAGTCTTCCTGGTCCCTAGGTATGTGACCATCCCTTTGAGTCCTCTGCCATTTGTGGTAGCTGTGCCTGAGGTTGGCCATCCCTGGGTTAAATAAGCAGTGCTGCAGATGGAAGAATAGATTGCAAAGATAGATCATCCTTTCTTTTGTTTGTCATATTCTTAGACTAATTGGCTACAGAATCTATTCACCAGAAGTGCAAGTCAGGCATAACCAAGTAGAAGTAGGAGAGAGGGAATAAGAAGACTTGAATTTTGGAGGAACAAACATGATAAACACTCTGCTTCCCACTCAGCCTTGGAGCCAAGAGGACCAAGCAGGCAAAAGCCAGGAGAGCTTGGTTTTGTGTCTAAACAGGTGCAACTGAGAGATGGGAGAGAAGCCTTTGTTCTGATTTCACTCATGTGGAGCTGATTACCCAATTAATTACTGTGTGAAGTTCCCCCTCTCCCTTCTGTAATCAACAGTGAAGGAGGCCATTCATTCCAGAGCTCTGAAATAGTTGATGATATTTCCAGGCACTTCCATTGCCCTTGTAGCCTGCTTTTCATTGACAGAATTCAGGATGGCATACATGGGCTGATCCTTACAAGCAGTTCATAGATTAGGTAGGTTGGGTGCTAATTGGCCAAGCTGAGCTTTGAAACCAGATCTTCCCAGTTCATGCCCAGCACTTTGGAGCAATAGCAGTAGCAATACCAGTTACATTCCTATACCATCTATCAGTGCAAAGTACTCCCTAAGCGGTTTACAGTGTGTTAGCTAATTGCCCCCAACAAGCTGGGTACTCATTTTACCGACCTGTGGAAGGATGGAAGGCTGAGTCAACCTGGAGCCCTGCAGGATCGAACTCACAACGTTGTGGCTGCAGTACTGGCATTTAACCATTGTGCCACTAGGGGCACTGCTGGGAAATGTGCAACCATCCATTTGCTAATGTTCCTTATAAAATTCTTCCTGCTTTTCCTCTCATCCACTTAGTGGTTGCTGCTCCAACAGTGGTGGTGCTCAGAACTTGGAAAATTTACCTTTTTTTGCCATTGTTCTCAGAATCCTCTGGCGAGCATGGCCATTTAAATTTCCACAACATTGCTGCTAGTTCTGCTCCCATTGCTGCTACTTCTTCAGTTTTTAACAGTGACTACCAAATAGTTCACGGACTTTGGAAGCATTTCTTTTCTTTCAATCTTCTTTAAGAGGGCTGGGAAACCTGTGGCTGCCCAGATGTTTTTGGACTGCCATCACCGTTCTTGACCGTTGCCCACGCTGCCTGGGGCCTGAAGCAGCACAGGTTCCTCACTCTTGTTCTGTCACATGAGGCTGAATCATTGTAGAGTTCATTGTTCTGAAAGCTTAATGAGCCTTGTTCCTTCTGTCCTTCACATTAGGCTCTTCAAGGTCAACAAGTTGCCTGTAGAACTTCAAGAAATGGAATAGTAAAGCCGAAGCCAGTGCAAGAACTGGTTAAGATAAATGAGTTTTTGCAGAATGATTTATGTTGATGAATTTATGTTGAGAATCCAGTGATCAGTCTGGAGCTAGCAATATCATTAGCAATTTTGCTCACAGAGAATGTTAAATAGAAGACTAACAGTACTCGGTTTTCTCTCTCAGAAGTCCAGGTTAATTAAAACAGGAACCACAGTAGGACGCTTACAATTCACAGATGCCCAGACAATGTGATTGATCACTTTTCAGTTATCAGATTTGCTGCAGCTCCAGATAGGTGTCTTGCCAAGAGCTACAAAACTACATGTGAAGTTTGCTTGTTTTGGGAATGTGTTAAAATAAAGCCACCTGGGGAGCTGAAATAAAAAAGTCTCTGATTGTATTGAGAGAGGACAGAAAATATTCTGGAATAAAAAAAAAATACTGGTATGGTTTACCAAAATAAAATCAGAATAGGAACAAAATTTGTGACTGTCTATTCTTTTTAATCAGCTTGGAGGTGCCCTGTATTGGAAATTTATTCTACTTGTATGCTTTGAGTTATTAAGTATCCATTATGCTTGCTTCTTTGACTAAGAGCCAGAATTGGATATGTCCTCCAATGAAAGAGATGCAGACTCATTCACTTCTCCACTCCTCCTCTGTTCTTCTTGCTCTAGTATTTATGGGCAAGGGCCCTCCTTGTTCAGCATATAGAGAGCTTGTGTATCTAACTGCAATTTTCCAATGCAAATAGGTGGAAGAATTATTTTATACCTGTCCATGTCCTTAACTCATGTCAATGAAGTGAATAATGTTGCCTCCCTGGGAACGTAGATCTCAGTGTGCTACATCAAGGGATTCAAAGAACATTTTAGTGCAGTTGGTTACAGCTAAATGTTAACCACAGACTCACAGTTCCTACTGTTAAGCAAACAGTAGTTGGTGCCAAAAGCCCATCTGTAGGTATCTGAGCATCTTCATTCACTGTCACCTTCTTCATACTATTCTAGCCCAATGTCTTTATTCAGGATTGATCTCAGAATGGCACAATAAAACTTTCCTTAAGTGCTACTTTAGAATGGTGTGGCCTTAGTTCTGCCCAGCAGAGCCTGGGAAAGTTACTTTTTGGCCCAGCCAGAAAGGAGGGCTGTGGGAGTTGTAGTCCAAAAAGTAACTTTTCTAGGCTTTGCTCCCCAGATTTCAGTTACCAATGCTGAGAATAACCTCTTTCTGAAATCTGGGAGCATAATGTCCTCCAATTGTATATGCTCCAGATGTGTGAGATTACAGCCCCTGACTGTACAGTCCAGCACATCTGGAGGGTTCCAGGTCAGTGAAAATGGGAGGAGACAGTGCTGGAGAGACAGTAGATAGACCAGTGGTTTGAGTCTGAATATGGCAGCTATGTATGTATAATTCTTGACCCCCTTTGTTTTAACTTCCCCTCATACATGCATCAGGGAAAAGATTAGGTTAATCCTCTTTGTGTGCTAATTTTGTTTTTATATGATCTTGAGCTAATGTTCTTTAAAAACCAAGTTGTGTGTTACTGCACTCCCTTCTCAATTATTTTTTCTAGTGTTGAAAAAGCAGCATCAGTAGTCATCCTAATTTTTTTTATTGCATGAAAGATTTCTTGATTATCCAATGCAATAACTCATTGGCAATGATTGTTCCCTGGTTGCTTGCTTCCAACTGTTTCCAGGGGGGAAGATGCTTTAATGATAGGGTCTGATTTCAGAATGGTGCTAAAGCAAACAGGCTGTGTCAGGTTTTTGTGACAGCCACAAATAAAATGGCACATTGTAACTGTGTGTTAATAACTTGCAGTTGAAACATGTGGGGCTGTGCTTATGTCAGGTCCCAGGAGCTGCAGGATGTTTAACTCTGGCCATGAATTGGCTGAGAGACCTTTAAAACAAAACAAAGGAATTGATTTGGGAGATTGATTCTAAGGGAACTGGAATACATTGATTCTACAGACTGCTTCCAAAAGAATGGATTTGATGGATTTATTCTGTCCTCTCTCAAACTTTTGCCTGTGGCCTGCAGAGGCTAAGCTCTTGTCTTTTTTAAAGGTGTGTCACTAACTTTTTTTTGTATCAAAATAACTGTCCCCCTCCCCCTGCATAATCGTGCCCATCTGCCATGGTAGTTTGCATGCACTTTCTCTATGGTGGTGCCATGGTAGTGTTTTTGCCAAAAACATTGCCTTTGCGTCGGCACTTGCTGACCCTTTAGGCATTTGTATAAAACTTTCTTACTCTTTCAGGCCCTCATGATGATAGATAGTATCCCTGTTTTAGGCCTAGGGTTAGTAGTTTATTGAGGCCAAAGAACTCTCTGGCTGAGAATTCTAAAGGCCCCTCCCTAAACTGCGAACCCCAGGATTCCAGAGGATGTTGAAAGTGGAATAATAGCACTATAACAGCGTAGTGCAGAAATGACCTTAGTCATAACAGTTGCCTATCTCTTCTTGTGTCATGGTGTTTAAGATCTGGGGGCTTAGTTAAGTGAATTGTTTTTATTATGCAGTGTGTGTGTGTGTGTGTGTGTGTATGTATTTGAAGGGCTTTTTTTTTTAAAAAAAATTGTTTTCAACCAGTCTATACAGTTACCAAGAAGTTTGTCTTAAAGTTGTTTTAGTTCTGTGCTTTGTAATATCGTTAGTCTGATGAATTTGGATTATACATTTTATTATGTGCACTTTTATTCTCTGGGTTTCATAATGTTATAAAGGCACTTCTTAGTATTAATACCAATATTACTGAATAATTTTTTAGCTGCTTTTCAAGGCCAGAATTTTCCCAAGGTACCATCCAATATATAATTGGAACATACAGTATAAGTAGATGATTAAAAACCATGGAGGACAATTATATTTTTAAAGCCCTCTGAAACGTAGCCACAGGTAGACTCACCTCTATCTCTGTGAAGGGAATTAGTTAAGGTAAGATTTACTGCTGGGAAAGCCCTCTCTCTTGTACTCACCTACTGATTTTAGTGATGGCTTAGCAAGCAGGGATTCCACACGTGATCTTAAACTGAAGCTTGGAAAGTTCTTTTTAGAAAATAATTTGCTATGACACTCTTTGCAGAAGCCCATCAGAATTATTCATTACTATAACAATGCATGCACGCACACGCACACACACGCACGTGCATGCATGTACATACACAAAGTTGATCTTTACTTCACTCATTATATTGCTCATTATTTTTACTTACTTTTATTTTTTAATTATTTATTGAATATATATTGCCTTTCTTCTGGGATGGGATCCAAGGCAGCTTACAGTGATTTAAAACACAATTAAATTAAAATCTTGTTTACAAAAGTTAAAAAAAGAATGATATAACAGTATTATTAAAAAAATGGTTAAAAATAAAAACATATTTAAAACATAGTTACTAATAAAAAATGAGAAATAAAGCATACCATTTCACACACATAACTTAAATGCTGTTTCTCTGTGCCTTCAAATCATTTCCGGCTGGACTGACCGGTGTTTTACCCTCCCTAAAACCATGTCCCTGTGTAGAGTGCTTTGTTCTTTCCCATACAATTTAACACAATCATACCCTTACATAGAACCAGCTTTGTGCTGAGCCAGAGTCGTTGATCCATATGATCCCTTTGGGGGCCCTGGGCTACAAATCGTTGAATCCCCCAGACAGCATTGTCACTGATCAATATGAAGGATAATAACGTTGTTTTTTTCCAGGGATAACACTGGAGAGGGTGCCCTAGCCTGGAGCTCCTCAAATCCTCAGACAGCAAGGTCATACTGTGGTGCGGTAGTCTGGGAGCTGTACTCCAGAAAGGACTTTTCTTTGAAAGCGTTGTACCTCATCAGACGCAAGCCTCTTCATTTGCCTAGTTTTGTTGTGGGTCCCTCCTGCTCAAGCATCTGATGAGCTGTTGGGAATTGCTGTTTTGTGTATATGTACAAAACATGCACATGCAGGATATGTTTGTTTGGAAGTACAAATCAAATTTACAATGATTAAAAGCAATCATTGGCAGAAAGGAGCTGCAGATAGGCTGTATATTAATGTTCTTGTTGCCAGTTATTCTGTTTCCTTCTTGTGACGTAAATTAGAAGCAACGTTCCTCCCTCTCAGGTTTTGCCACGCTTTCTAATATGCCTTCCGATTCTGAAATGAAACACTACAGGACTCCAAAAGGTTTTATTTCAAATTTTTCCTTGGTGTCCTCAGCAATCTCGCTTCTGACCCTTTCCTTTGGCATGAGAAGAATTGTGCACATGCCCTGCCCTGCAGGAAGGAAAATGATGTCACATCCCTGTTCCAATATCACTGCAGAGGTGTTTTTCTCTGCAAGTGGAGTGCGAAGGCAGAAATAGCATTTTCTTGTTTGGTGGGATAATGTTAGGTCCTAATTAGTGCTGAGTCATTAGCCCTGTGCAGATGACTATGACCTGGGTACAAGGACCGTGGGGGGTTAAGAGTGGGGGACAGCAGGACTGCGCCCCTTTTCCCAGCATCAAACAGCCAAGCATTGGTTGACCCTGTGCATAATGATCTCCTTTTTCACAAAACAAAAGAGTCAGGAAATAATTAAGTAAAATCATGTATATTATAAATCAGTTATGAACTATATTTGCATATCATAAATCAATTTAAAAGGTCAGTCTCCATATATACTCATGAACAGTCAGTGATCTCTATTAAATACTCAATCCATAAGGCAAGAATTGTCTTTGTTCTTACTAAGTGAGAAATTCTGCCTCATATTTTTGGTTCTGACTGGTAGGAAGAATGCAAAGATATCTAGATATAAAGAACTTCAGTATTGCCAACTGATGGAGACAGCAGTGTTGAAATGTGTTTGGTTTTAGTCCAAATGTTGGCTTGTTTTCACCAATGGTCATTAATCTTCCAATTAAAAGGTGCATACCCAACAGACCTTCACATCTATTGTGCCTTTAGAGGAATTAAACTGTACAGATTATCTATTTAATATGGATTGTTTATATGGATTTACTGGAAACTGACCTTTTTTCATTTATAATAAATACATAGGTAATTTTGCTTAATTACTTCCTGACTCTGTTGGTTTGTTATTTATCAGTTTGTTGAGTCCTGTATCCTCCCTCTCTTGTTCTGCTTTACTGATGACAATCCTATACTTGAAGACATCTTCTATTTGTTCACCTGGTTAAAGATAAAAGATCTCTGATAGCAGAACAGGGCCACTGAAATTGCCTACAAACAGATTTAACACATGAGCAGCAGAGTGAGCAAACAGACAGGTTACTTGGTGAAATTTTTTCCCACTGTGGCAAGATGGTTTGTATTTTTGTTTATATTACAGTTTTCAAGTCTGCATCTCTACATATAAATTAGCAAATGCACCTTTAAAAGAAATGTTCAGCTTCTTATGTCCTCTTTTTTTGGTGATGCACAGTTTCTTAAATTCATCAAATATTTGATTTGAGGGGATTTTGCATATGACAACCTAGGTCATATATTGCACACTGATTCACCTTTTGACATCTCTTTACATTCCTGAGATGTTCAGCCTGAGGAAAATCTTGACTAACTTCAAATCTTCTTTTTTGTGGAATTTCTGTGTTTGCCTACATACTCATTTAAGAAAACTGAGAGCCAGATAAGATGCTAATTTTTAGGTATACAGCTAAGCAGGGGAAGGGGACAAAATTTTAAACACTCCATATTTGGATACCAGTTTATCAGGTTTGCACTGTCTAAATCAATATGGTAACAAGAATGAATTTTCTCTTCAGTGTTAATTCCTTTCAGATTTTTGTTATGCAGTTCTCTGCATCGCAGAATGTATGAAATGCATACAGGTGGGTGGGGGGTACACACAAACAATGAGTATAATTAAAACTGCAGGAAAGCTTTGCAGGATGGAAAACTGCTTAAAAATGTGTAGAGTAGAAGAAAAGCACAGGAAAATGCACACATAATTTTGTGCAGACTTACAAAACATTTTAAATTGGACTTTTAAAGTATAATTATAAAGAGGGAAAAAGAACAAGGAAGAAAGAAGAAAAGAAAGGATTCTTGGATAGGAATGTAGGCTAGGCAAATACACTAATGTAAACTGACCATATTTTTGAAAATATATTTTCTTGAAGCTGACCTCTATAAAATACATGTTGATGTGTCACTAAAGCAGTAAGATTTTTGGAGTACTGAACAAAAGACTATGAATACTTATCTTTAAAATCTTGAAGTATAAGCCTTTTGGCAACAGTAAAAGCATTCAGAAACCAAACATGATGATTGTTTAAATCCATGTTGCAGGAATATAATTTAAAAGGACATGTGCCTTTCTGAATATAATTTTGAAAGCAAATTCCCAAATGGATGAAGAAATCTGGGAGGGGGGAAAAACTCCAAAGACTGGAAAAATGAGAAGTGGAAAGAAATCAAAACTGACAGATTTGTGTACTGAGATGTACGCTTGAAAATAAAAGTCTAATGTGACAAGTGATTTCAAAAATAATTGTCCTGTATGAACCTGCACAGAACTGCATGTTGGACTATTGAGAATGGCTGCTCCTTCTCTCTATGGCCATTTCCGCACAACAGGGCTGTCCCACTATGGGGACTGGATGGCAGTGGTCTGTGAGTCATGCTTTTGCACCATGTTGTCACGGTCCTGCTGCCATCCTGTCCTCACCCATTGCAATCACGGGATATTTGCTTAACGGAATAAATCCATTAAGCGTCCATGATCACGTGACACTCCCGTGCTTCCGAGCCATGCGGACGGGCAGGAAGTGTGATGGACGTACTTCCTTCCCCAGTGCAACATCGGAAAGAGCTGGGCTGCACTGCGGGAGGCAGGCACGTGTTGTTCATGCTGGCTTCTCCAGGGAAACAGACAGGTGCAGAGGGGAGCATTCCTATCATGCTCCCTTCCTGGCCAAGGTTCTGCCGGGATTGTGATGGGATGACAATGGGGTCAAGTAAGTTTCAGAAATGGCTTGTGTAATGTGCCCTTTGTGCAGTCCATGGGGCTTGTTCTTCACATTCTCTATTGTATGGAGTGGCCTACAGGGACTACAGGGACTCAGCCCATTTCCATACTACACTGTCGTATGCTATTACTCCACTTTCCTGTGAAATCCTGGGGTTTGCAGTTCAGGGAGGGGCATTTAGAATTCTCAGCCAGAGAGCTCTTTGGCCTCAGTAAACTACAAACCCCAGAATTCTCCAGGATGTTGAAAGTGGAATAATAGCACTTATAACAGTGTGGGGCGGAAAGGCCCTGTGTCTCTATCTTGGAGTGTTGTAATTCCACCATAAAGAAGAGGTCTTTTTCAGGAGTGGTGGTCAGATGTGTTGTGGTGCTCAGTTATGGTGCTTGGTTGTGTTGAATTCCTCCTTGGGGCAGGTGGAAGGTATTGCACTGTAGCCTCCTCATTGCCAACAAATACAGTTTTATTTAAGCATTTTAATCTGTGCAAAACCAAGTCAGCCTTTACAGAATTTATCCACAGTTTTGTTACTGTTGTTCTGCTTTATTACTTTTACATTGTACAGCCCAGCCTGAAATTCAAATTAGATGGAGCGCTATATATGGAAATGTCTGAATTAATAAAAGACAATAGTGTATAGTGCACGGTATTGCAGGGAATATTGTATATTCTAGTGACAGTTCATTCCTTCTAGTTTGTTGATTTTACAGGACTGGAGATTTTGATCCCTGTCTGCCAGTATTATTATCACCAGTGTTCATAGTGCTTTACAAGTAAAATAACAATAAAAAACAGCCAGCCCTGCCAAAGGCATGCAATCTAAAAAGGCACATGCACACACACACGTACATATAGGGGAAGGAAGGGATAATACAAATATAAAACTATGCAATACAATTGTGAAACAAATTATCCAGCTAGAAATACAAAAAGCAATGCAATATACTCAGTATATATATACAAATATGTATTCTCACTAGATGCAAGACTTCAAAACAATATTAAACTAACTGTCAGGACCCTGGAACTCCAGGACACAAGCTCTGAGTCTGAGCCAGAGTCCTTGGAGCCTGCTGCACCAGCACAGCCCACTCCCGAGGCTGCCCCAGGCACAGAGCCCTTGGCTCCAGTAGTCCCAGAAGCAGAGCCAGGGGCTGCCCCAGACTCAGCCAAGCCAGAAGAGTTGGATAGTGAGATTCAAGAGCGGGTGCCTACTTACCAGCAGCATCGGGAGCAAAAGAGTGCTCTCAGGAGGTCAGAACGTTTAAATAGAAAACGCCAGGCAGTCAGGGTCCAGCTGCGATAACACCTGGAGGAGTGATCTGCCTATAAAAGCAATCACTCAGCCTTGGGTCTTTTGTCGGCTCACAACTGTCCATTCTGGGGGAGAGTGCTTGTTGTGGATCCCAGCTTGGCCTCCTGAAACGCTGCCCGACCTGCTGGAACGTCGCCACCTCTTGATCTCGGACCAGCTTTGGTAACTTTTCCGTTCGAACAGACTTTGACTGCGTGCTCGCTTGGCTGTGACGTAACAGCCAGGGAGTCTCCCTGCTGCCAGTATTTACTGCTATTTTTCCTGTTCTGTTCTGCTGAAGTAAAGCCCTTTAATTTATTCCCTGCCTTATCTGCAAGAGACCTGTAGCCGGCTCCTTTGGCTGCTCGCCAGGCCTTGGCGTTGACACTAACATTCCAAAAGTTTTGGAAAACAGAGTTTTCAACTGAGATTTAAAAACAAGGAGGGAAGGGGTAGCCCATAAATGTTTAGGGAGGTGGTTCCGGGGGTTTGGAGCAGCAAGTGAAAAAGGACAAAACCAAGCCAAGAAAGGGGAAACCCTTGTTTGAGCGGAAGCCTAGCGTTCCCAGAATGCAAATCCTGGGCAGGCTGGTGAAAAGAGATGAAAGACACGGAGGGTCTAGGTAATGTAGAACAGGGAAGAGTCAAAATTACTGATGTAATATGCCCCGCTTGGCTTTGTGCCGAATCACAGAACTACACTTGGGAATCAATTACATGGATCAATTTTCTGTTTCTTTGCACTCTTTAGTGTGGTGGAAAGTGATGGCTGTAGGCTCCGATGTCAGTAGGAGAGTGTATCTACTCTGAGTTTTAGTCTGAACTATAAAGGATCCATTGAAGATGCTGCACCTGTTTAGGGGATAAAGGTCAGCATCTTAGATAGCTCCATTAAAGTTCACACTAAAAGCCAGAGCAGATTCACTTGCTCCAATGACATGGGAGCCATCCACTTCATTGATGGTGAGGGTTGGCAATCCCTGACATCCTCATGTTTGACTCAGCTTTGAGATGCTCTTCAAATGAATAGCTCTTCCTGCCAGCTGGCTTTGTTAAGCTTATATTCTTTTTCTTCTTCCACCCCCATTTACTCTAGTATTCATGACAATCATTTATTGAAAGGTATAATTTTCTTCACTGTGTTGTAATAGCCTGCTTTTGTTTCCTGCCAAATCCAGTGGATTATTTACTGTTTTTTCTTGTTGTTGCTCACTTTGGTTTCTGCTCCTGACATCGGTTCCGCCTATAGCTTCCATGGATGCAGAAGGCATAAAGGAATCAACTCCGTCATTCAAGTTTATTGATTTATGGGAGTTGCTGTCTTATCTCATCCTGAGACCTCAATAAGATTATAACATGAAAATAGAAGTTCAAAGTCAGAATGCATAACTTTCCTATTTAATGGGGATCTCTAACTATATGGTTGTCCCTCCACATTTGTTGGGGTTAGGGGTTCAGGACCCTCATGAAACTGTTAAAACTGCAAATATCTCTAGGTCCTTGAAACCATATTTAACACACACATACAAATACGATCCAAGGATTCAATCCACTGTGGATTCAAATATAGTGTACACAATACATTTGAATCCACAGTGGGGAGCACACCAGCTGCCCAGTTCTGTCTTCAAGGCAATGGGGTTCCTTCACAAGGCGGTAGTGGTTGGTTGGTGGGTCTTGCTGCCTCCTGTGCTGCTGCCCTGCACCATTTTTGTAGGAACTTACAATCCACAAATTTGATTAATCTACAAATGTTAAACTTGCAAATGTGGAGGGCCAACTTTATATTCTTCCAAGGGAAATGTAAGTACAGTAGCCCCTCCACATTCGCAGGGGTTAGGGATACAGAACCCTCACAAAAGTGGAAAAATCACAGATAATTTCCACTTCCCAATTCCTCTCCAGAACTCCCACTCCTATCCCTTTGCCTCTGGCGCCAGTGTTGGGGTGCTGGTGAGAAAAAAAAAACACTGTAAAGGGCTTATAGGTACTTTCCCTTCAAATGGAGAAGAGCACAATTCTTCCCTTCTAGTTACTTCCAGTGACCATCTTGAAAAGGGAGGAGTAGGAGCAAGGAGAGCACCTGACCAATCAGCAGGCATTACACAGCAGAAAGTGCAACCATATGGGATAGAGGACATGCCTCCAGCAGTGGGAAGGGGGCTTTGCTCACCCCCCTTCCAAAATCCCTTATAAACACAAGCCTGGCAAGCCTGGGGTGAGGAATGCAAGGGAATGGGAGGAGGAGTATGGGCAGGGAAGGCAAGCATGTGCCTTGCGAATAATCAAATTTGTGAATGTCAAACCTGTGAATGTAGAAGGCAGACTAAACCAGTACACTCTGAATTTTCTTATGCAGTTCTCTGTAATGAGCTCTAATGCAATCCAAGAACAGTGTACTACTGCTAAGGTGGGTACCTATTCATCACCCCAAAAGAGGACAACTATCAGCATAAAAATTGCATGTGGGTGTGCATACATACATTTGCACACACACATAGGTACATAAACATATTAAAAATTGCTGTCATTTAAAAAGAAACACAATATATCTCACAAAAGTGGGGCAGCTGACCCAAGTGCTTTTACATCTTGTGGTCTAGATACACCTCCAAGGCCCTGACTGCCTTTTGTAATATAGGGCATGAAATAGGCCACTTAGAAACCATCTGACCAGGAGGCAAAGTTTTCAACAAACTCTAATAAAAACCAGAGCAGGACAGCAGTGCTGGTGCAAGCAAGCCATGGCCAAAGGATCCAGGTGCAGTGATCTGATTTTTAATAGTAATGTACCATTACTCCTATGGAACTAGCTATAGAATCTTGAGCTTGGTTCTTGCATGCATGCCTGTTTGTCATATGAGGACAGTAAGCCACAACTAGGGATAGAAGTATGTTCCCAGTTCTGTCCTCTTATTATTCAGTGGGTTTGCAATGTTCTGAGTTCTGCTGCTCCTCAGTTTCAAATGGTAAATAAAGCCCTGTGGCTTTCTAGTTTAAATTTTGCACTTTGAATTGTCCCTTGAAGATACCAAGGCTGTAATCCAGTGCCTGCTTACTTAGGAGTAAGTCCCATTGAACTCTGTAGGATTTCTGAGTAGACATGTATATGATTGCTTTGTAAAAAAAACCCCCGAAGATGGTAGACTACTGATGTAATATGACTCACAATTGCCAGAAGTGCATTTTACAACACTCTTCTAAAACAGTGGTGGAGAATATGTGGCCCAGTAGATATTTTTGAACTACAACTCTCATGATCTCTCACCCCTGGCTATACTGCTTAGAACTGATGGGATCCCAACAATATTTAGAGGGCCACATGATCAACATCTCTTCTGTAGAACAGTCTAGAAGCAATGCCAGCTAAACCTCCTAACTTCAGATGTATGATGGTATATATAATGCTTTTTTATGCCTGAACTGGACAAAAAACATTCCAGACATTATACCAGCTAGTTGCTTTCCCTTAAAACAAAACAAAACAATCTTCCAAGATGTATATTTTTTTAAAAAAAATCAGTTCCCTTGCTTGTAGCTTGTTCCATTTTGTGTCATTAATAAGCCTCTCAAGCCATTAATTTTCAGGTGGTTAACTATTAACTATTAATAGTTGCTTAACAATTAATTAACTCTGATGTCCATCCTAATTTACCCGCTCCCTTTCTAGACGCCTTTAATTTTCTTAAATTAGTCTTTCAGCCTACTAATATTAACACTTGATTAACAATTAAATCATGAGCCTAAATCCAATTGCTTGTTCCAGCTAGAGTTTTACCATTGAGCCAATAGCTGAATCAACACCTTTATTTATTTATTTAATTTATATCCTGCCTTTCTCTTTGCACAGCACCCAAGGTGGCTTACACACAATTAAAACAAGGTATAACTAAAATACTATTTGCGCAAAAGTTAAAGACAACCAAATATTTCTATTAAAACCATGAAATTAAAACAGCTTAAAATACATCTAAAACATAATAAAAAAGTTAAAAGCACAGTCCCATTAAAAACCTCTTATGATCTATAAGCCAACATCCTGCCTAAGTTTTATTAAAAAAGGCCTTTGCCTGCTGACAGAAAGAAAGCAGAGACGGGACCAATTGGGCCTCCCAAAAGAGGGAATTCCATAATCTAGGAGCAATTACTGCAGAGGCTCTCTCCTGTGTCCTCACAAAACATTTATAAATCTTACTGCTTCAGTGAGTCTGTCATAGTTGGGACTACCCACTGGATCAGGGTCTTTGAACAGAACTGTTATTTGATTCTGTGGGCTTTTTTCCTGGCCATGCTGGGTGGATTCTGGAAGTTGTAGTTTAAAAAAGTAACTAGGCTCTTAAATGAAAGAGGATAACAAATAATAGCAGAGAGTCTGAAAGAGCAGAGTCACAGAAAGGATGGCACAGGCAGGCAAGAGATGTCCATAGAAAAATACAAAGACTGTCATCCTGATCCATGCATCAACCTCCCCTCTCACAAATGCCCATTTTGCAATAACTTCATTAGGAATTACCAAAGTGTGAAAGCGGTCAAATTTTCCAGAAATTTTTAAACATGTTAGGTAGCACAACAAGTTGCAGCTGCAGTAAGAAACCGGAAAATCCAGAAAGTACTCTAGATGTGATAGTCATAAGACTGATCCAAAACTTGCAGATAGCTTGCAGAGTGAATGAGTCACTGGTAGGTGTGCAGATACCAGATTTAGCAATCTTAGCATTGCATACCATGACGGGAAGGTAAAAGTGGAAGGGCCACTGTATTATGTACTTGTTATTTAGGGTTAAGAGGTAGTGTGGGAATTTCTAGAGTTAAGCTCCATTCACGTATTGTTCATCGCCTTTGGTCTTGCTTTTCCTCTATAATGGGGGTACGTATGGAATTTTATTTTCACATGTCTCGTATGGCTGAGGGACTGAATCTGATCTGGCTTAGTTTTGCAGCTGACAATATTTTCAAATCCGAGTCTTCCTCAGTGATGCAGTTGAGTAAACTTAGGCACTTTCTACACCCTATCTTTTTGCGGGGAAGTCTGGTGGGATCCTGGCAGTGGCTCTGCCGAGAGGGGAGCACGACTGGCTGGCTCCCTGTGGAAGGGAGCATCATGGCCGTGCCTCTTCAGGAGAGGAGTAGGGAGGATTCTTGCCTTTCCCAGTCAGCTCAGGCCAAAGCAAAGTGCTGCAGCCTCTCTGAGCTTCTGTGTTCTTCTTCATTAGTAATTTTTGCTGTCTTGACCACACTCTGATGTTGACTGGCCACACGTGCCCTTGTTTACATCTATGAAATGTTGGAGGATATGCTATTGCCTTCCTTGCCCAACTCACAGCCTCTTATCTTATAAGCAAACCATATTGGCTCTGTTTTATTGCTAGCAGTGTATTTTAGAAGGTGCTTGTTAGGTACAATCACCAACAATGCAGTGTGATTTGTCTGCAAAAGCAGCATCATCCTCTGCCTTCCATAGCTTCAGGAGTTTAGCTATAGGGGGGATGAAGCCATTGTTCCTCCAATAAAAATTCCAAATCAAATTCCCCCTGAAATGAAATTTTGCTTTAGTATCCAAGTTTTCAGCACTGCAGTGACTTAAAACTTCAGTTCATCATGTAGAAATATAGTTTAGGCATCCCCAGAGCAGGGAAAGACAAAGTCACCAAGGGAATATGAACAAAGCAAGTGTAAGAGTTTTAGGCATTAATTCTTCTTGATGTCTTACTCTATGCGGTGCTAGAAATTTGGGGACTGTAGTGAAACATCTGGGAGCTCAGAATTTTTGTTTGGATAGTAATGCCTCCATTTTGCCTCTTCTGCAGGTACATGCCTGCATAGCTAGTGGGTAGTAGTGGGCAGAAGTAAGGTGATATGGTGAAACTATTTCTAGATTATGGATAGAAAGAATGTGTTTGTGCACATATATGTGTGCGTGTGCGCGCGCACACAGGTGTGCACATGTGCATGTACACGCACCTTCAAGCAACCCCATGAATTTAATAGAGCTTCTCTATTATTCATTTTCCTGTTGAAAATGGGTTTTCCTACAGGAAAACCTTATCAGGAAGAATAATATAACAGTGAGACTTTTGTGTAGTTTTCTCTTGGTATTCAAATGTCCCAAAGTACTATGAATAATTTTTCTGTAAAGAAATGCATGTGTTCTCTCTCTCTCTGCATGCACAAAAAGCACTTTTCCCCCAAGAAAATGTGCTTCTTGTGCAAGAAACATCTTTTCTATACAGAAAACAGGTCATTTGGGGGAAAAAAGGTGGTTTTATGCATAGAAAAATCCTCCTGAAGATTTTGGAGTGTTGGGACATAGAAAGAAAATTATGTAGAAATATTGTTTTTTTCCTGCAATGGGGAGAAGAGTATAGTAATTATTAGTCCTTGCATGTGTGGAAAGAATTGTGACGGAATTACATTCCATATTCTAGATGGTGGTATGTTTTGGTGACAGAATGGGACAAGCAACTATAGGGTCTATAGGCAATCAAAGAAAAAGTAATCACCCCATTTAAGGGAAGAGGATGCCTAAAACACTCTATGAGATCATTGTGTTGGTTCACATTTTGCTTTTCCCTCAAATTGCTTACATTTTATTTCAATCAATTCAGTTAGCTAGTTGTACTTACTGGATTAAATGGGTTATGAGTTCAGAGGCAGTAATAATAATTGCTTGTTTCCTGCTAGCATTAGAGCTTGAGTACTGCTGAGCCTTGGTTACTATACAGTTTTATACATGACCTGAATGATAACCCAGCCTGTTACTTTTGTTTTAATCATTGTCAGTTTTGCATGTATTCTAATCATAGTTTAATTTTCACATCAGGTTGTGATTTTTAAAAGAAAGTTAAAAGCATGATTTGCATCTTTCTGTGCTACTTTCCATAATATTTGCATTTTTGTATGTCACTTTCACAGATGCATTTTGGTATGCAAATTCATTAAATAGGTGCTGTCCTGCTTTTGAGAATTGCTTCATAATATTTGCAGAGGTGCACAGTCCAATGGAAAACTGTTCTGCCCCACATATTTCTCTGGAAAGAGCAAATTTAGGTTGGTTTGTCTAAACATATGAATTAAACCTAAATCAACCCATGCACCTATAATTTATAGGCTGTTGTTTGAATTCATCTTTCATATGGCACAAGATGCCTGAAAGTCTAATTAGATGATACATTTGGTACATCTTTTGAAAAGAAACTCCCCTATATTGTGAAAGACAGTTGTTTCTCAAAATGTGTGCTTTTCCTTACTAATATATCCTGCATTTAGCATGCTTTGCTTTGGGCTAAAATCTAACTATTAAGGCACATATCTCTGAGGGAATCACATTGTGGAACAAAAAACAGGCATAACAAAGGGGATCTGAATTCCATTTAATATCTAGTTTGACTCTTAGATGCTGTTGTTGTATAACAGTCCCTATAGTGTCTTCTGCCAGTGTGTCTTGAAGAAAGTAAAACTGGTATGTGTGGGCATCCCTATTTTGTCAGCAGTGCTGCAGATGCTTAAAACAGCGAACTGCATCCAAGCAGGGGTCAATTTTTGCTCCTCTCCTGGTTTGGACACATTTATGCATTCCTGGAGGGCACAGAAGTGATGAAATGCTACTTCCAGTTTTGTTCACAAATGAAAATCGTGCGGTTTTGAGGGCTTTGTTTCTTTATAGGATTGAGGGAATTTATCCAAGCTGCTGTGTTTCTGAGCCATCTCATAGACATTTAGACTGTTTTGGGTGATTTGTTGCCCTCGAATTTGGAACTGGGGGTTGGGGGCTTTAGGTGATATCCTGGGGGTTGAACAGCAAAAGAAAGGCTTAGAAGCTGCAGGTGACCATGGGCTGAACTTAGGGAGGAAAGTGAAACCTGAGCATTTTGAAAGTGTCTGAAGAAATGGGATGACAGAAGATTAATTGGGATTGTCCTTGCCAAGTCAGAACAGTTTGGTGTGTGTACAGTATAGTGCCGAGTCTTTTGAATCACAGTTTCCTGGCCTCACTTTAGGTGGTAAGCAAAACTGTCTTGTTTATTCATGAATGCTGTTATATGCAGGGGATTAAATGAAGCACTTCATAAGGTCTGAATGTGGGCCAAATTAATTTTGCACGTATGGGAGAGCTCTCCACTGAGATACCAACAAGTTGCAAAGTGTCTGTTCCTGAGTTTTCTTTTGGTCCTTGCCAACATCCTAATCCCCCACAACAACCAGGGCAGTTTGTATTTTGGGTTTCCAAGCAGATTTGGTTCCCTGCCCCAGCAAAGTCATCTTGCAGAAAATCCTGACATATATTAAAGGAAAGCTGAGAACTCTTCCATAAGAAGTTTCTAACACTGGGTCTCTGATAACTTGTTGAATTATTCTTATACATAAGAATTTCTATCCTTTAGCTAGTAAGGTTCTTATGAAGCTTAGGTGGGAAATAATTTGAAAACACATAGAACAAAAATAACACCAGCACCTTATTAAAACTACCAAATAAAGATGAGAGAAAAGCAGCATAAATAACTAAAACAAACAGCTGAAGATTAAAACGTTGCTCCAGTTGCATTTTAAATCTATCCATATCCATAACTGCTCAACCATCCCTAAGTGTTCAATCTCCCAATGTTATGGGTCAGCCTTCCAGTTAAATTGCCAAACCATCCATATCCATAAGTGTTCAACCATCCAACGATACAGAAAATGACTTCTTGAAAAAAGATCTTAACCATCTTCTTATGTCAATGTCTGGAGAAATCATAAAAGCCAGACAGGTGGGTGAAAACATCAACCATTGGTAAGATGAGCTCTTATTGTTGTTCATAGCTTTTGCTTCCCTTAAAAAAAAAGTTTGTGCAGATGTTTATATATCGCAAACATAGCTCACAGAATTGAGTGATCTGTAAACACAATGTTAATCTCTTCTCTTTAAACCAGTGGTGGTCCATTTCCTCTTTTTGTCTTCAGCTTATTTCAGATGTTGCAAACTGAGTTCAAAGTGCAAAACTAGTTTGCAATCAATTAACTAAGCAAGAGGGAGAACAGAGAATGGGAGAATCTTGCCCTTCCCTGTAGTACCAGGCAAAAGCAAACTGCTACAGCCTTTTCTCACTTTTCTGTTCTTCCTCATTAATAACTTTCGGCATCTTGACCATACTCTGATGCTGCTTGGCCATACATGTCCTGAGTTTCACCTGTGAAATGTTGAGGGTATGCAGAAACGGAATCATGTAAAGAAGCTCCCTGTGAGTATACTTGCTCTCTTCACTGTCTTGTCCAGCTGAGACTGTAGGGCCCTCCAGATGCTGTTGAAGTACAACTTTAGCCTGAGCCAGCATGGCTAATAGTGAGAGATGATAGGAGTTGCAGTTCAGCATCTGGAGGGCCAGATGTTTTCCATACTGAGTTTAACTAAATGCAGTACTAAATACATTGAGGCATTCACTTTAGAGATAGGAGAGAAACTTTTTGCTTGCCAGCCCCAAGTGAATTGGGCTCTTTGTTCCCTTAGAATGTTTGTACAGCCTTGGAGGCATGTGTGTGTTTAAGTTTGTGCATGTCTTTGCTGTGGGATTTTTCCAACGCTCTCCCTGCAACCGTGGGGTTTTCCACTCAGGCAACCTCCCCAACTATGAATGTTGCTCTCAGGTAATCCCTACTGTCTGGCCAAATATGGGGTTTCTACCCTTTAACCAACCAAATGTGAGGACTTCCATGGTGTTCACTGCAATGACCAACTTTCCCTGATCTCTTCCCTGATTCTCCCTCTGAGTGACAACTTTCCTTGATCCTCACCTCTGCCACAATGTAAGGACTTCCAGCTGTCCTACCTGGGTGATACTAACTGGGGGGATTGTGAAAATGTCCTCAAGATACACGTGAAGATTTATGCAACTGCTGTCCTCAATGAGCATCACCTCTCCATGTTCAATGCTGGCACAACAGACACCTTGTCTGAATCCAAGCTCTCAGATAGATAACATTTCCAGAGGCCAAAAGTGTATAAGACAAAAAATATTTATTTACAGAAGTTATATAAAAGCAGATGAAATATTTATTACATTTAAAATACCACAGATTCTCTCTTACACTCCTCTCAAGCTAACACAGACCAACCATACCAACCAAATTCCTTGGCCTCAGTCAGTAGTTGCTATGGGGAGAAAATCTGTGAAATTTTCAAGACGTGGTGAGTTGCAGCTCAACCCATTTTAAAGGCATCAGGTGGAAAAAGATGGTTTGCATTGCTGTAAAATAATACAAACAAGAAGAATACAAGCAACAAGAAGAACAAACAAGCAAAAAACCAAATCCTACCACCAGTCTCCAGGGTTTCTCCTCTCCTGAAGATAAAACCCAACCCAAACCTTGCTGCTCAGACAAGTGGAGAGCCTGTAAGAATGTTTAATGAAAATATTAATGTATGTAAAGAATGAAGTTCTGTTTACTGTGCAAATGGCACTTTTGTGCATGATTATTTTCCAGTAGTGCTCATAGTCTAATGAAATTCTTCCTTTTAGAAGTATCTGACCTAGCTTTATAACCTTATAGTGCAACTATGAATTGCTAAAACAGACTCTGACATTTCCCAATTAAACAGAGCTGGATGAATAATCTACCCAAAGCACCAAGTAATTTATTAGAGAAATATTGCAAGAATTCATTACCTACTGCTCAGTAGTAACAATTATTGGATCTTGTGTTGTTGGGCTAATAATAAAGCATTAAAATTACTTCGATTAATTATTCAAGGTGGTATCAAGCAAGCTCTGCTGAATAAGAAATCTTGATTCTGGAGAGAAGCAGTGGTTGATTTGGTTTAATTTGAGTTGCTGAGTCCTTCTACGCCTTCCCTCATTATTTGTTGGGGATGCTACAATCTGATATCCTGCAGAGACAGTGCCAATCATTGGGGGCAATGCTACACCAGATAGCACAGTGCTATCCTGGAGAACACAAAGCACTGGGATGACCTCCTAGAAGGAATGGAATGATGTTTCCCCTTTGCTGTTTTCTTTTTCTTCTTCTTCTTCTTCTTCTTCTTCTTCTTCTTCTTCTTCTTCTTCTTCGTCTTTTTTTAATAGAACAAAACAAAAGGTCTGTGGAAAAGGCTTTTGGTACTTGAAGTGTAGGGGGTTTGACCATGGAATCATACTGAAATTGTAGTAAATTGTTTTGCGTAAGATCACCACTTGGAAACTCTTCTTCAGATACCGAGAGAAGAAGCCAAACAAAGTAAAACACCTTTACTTTTAAGCTGTGGGGGAATGAAGGAGAAGAGGGATTTTTACTTTGTATAAATCTATACTCTAGTGTTGCCTTCTTGGCTGGAGGAAATATTGGACAACGTAAGATTTCAACTGAGAGCCATCTTGGTGTAGTGATTTTGGAGATGAAGGTTTGATTCTCCACTTGGATATGGAAACCCACGGGATGACCTTGGGTGTGCCACACACTTTTAGCCCCAGAAAATCCTGTAATAGGTTCACCTTAGGGTCACCATAAGTCAGAAATGACTTAAAGACACACAACAACAATGATAAGATTTACATTGACCACTGCTAGTCGAAAAATATCCGGCTTCTGTTTAAATGAAGAATTGGATGAGACTTTGACTATCTTTTTCCTTCAACAAATTATTTATATCTCATTACCTTTTCCATACTGCTATTTATAGTGTGGAGTGTGAAGTGTTTATTTTAATAATTCAGTTATTTATTTTATTTGATATAAACCTCTACTTACACACACATGCATATATTTTATATTCAGATTCTAACTATTCATATCCCTTTAATATCATACCCTAACTCTGTTTTCACCAAACAATGTAAAACACCTTTACTTTTAAGCTTGTCCTTAAATCTACCATGGAAACTAAAGAGACTTAAAAGTGCTTGATTTGGAGCTTACTTTGTGTGTGTGTTTTAAGGATTTTTCATGTTCTGATTGATAATCCATCATGGACTTCAGGAATCATGAGGGATCTTCATGAATCGTAAAGTTGGAAGAGACCTGTAGGGTCTTGTCCATCTAGTCCAACACTCTGCTAGTGCAAGAATCCACAGTTTGAAGAATCCCTCACAGATGGCCACCCCGACCTTCAATGAAGGAGAACCCACATTTTCTGAGACAGTCTATTCCACTGATAGTTAGAATTTCCTTTCTTGTAATTTGAATCCATTGTTTTAGGTCCTTGTCCTCTTAAGCAGGAGAAAACAAGCTTGCTCCCTCTTCCATGTTCGGATATCTGAAGATGGTTAATATATCACTTCTGATTCTCCTCTTCTCCAAGCTGAACGTACCTGGCTCTGTCAACCATTCTTAACAGGGCTTAGTTTCCAGATACTTTACCATCTTGGATGCCCTCCTTTCAGCTTGTCAATATCCATCTTAAACTATGGAGCAGCCTCCATAGTTAGGATCATCCCACTGCCCAGCCGTTTGGAGGAGAAGCCTGTGTTATATACAAAAGGATTCAACCTCATCTTGAGCATTTTCCTTCTACTTTCTTGGGCTCATCTGCCTGACTGCTGACTGGGTTGTTGGAAAATCCAGTCTGCTCTGTCCCTTCACTGGGCTTAATTGAGTCTTTTTAGGCCACACGTATAGTCCTTGTGACTCACTGGTCTCTCTTCCTTTTAGGAATTTCAACTTGGTTGCCACAGTGATGGGAACATAGCAATTCTCCAGGACCACCTTGCTGCCGCCATGCACCTGTTATTTTAGTGACAGGGAAATTGGAGTTGTCATAGGCTCTTTTGTTCTGCCCAAACTCTTTCTGCCCTTGCTGTAGTCAGTCTTCAGCATGTTTGGTCTCAGAGTGCCATGGTTCTCCACACAATCCGTTACTGAGTATAAATGAAAAACATAAGAATGTTAACAGGAGCTGTGCTCGATCAGTTCAGAGTCCTATGTAATGCAGCTTTCTTTTCAGAAAGTAGCCAGCTAGTACATGAGCAGGATGTGAACACAGTAGTACCCTGCTTCTCATGTTCTCCAGTTGGTATATGAAGAGATACTCTGTTCCTATTGCAGATCCTCCAACTGTCCTGATACAGGAAGGACAATTCTGATTAATCTTTTGTTGTCCGACTTTTTCAGCTGTTTCAAAAATGCCCCCGTTTCTTTCTCTTCCTTCTACTTTTCTCCTTCATCCTCTATATAGATTAATTGCTGCAAACTGAGTTCAAAGCGCAAAATTATTTAGCTCTCAATTAACTCAGAGAGAATGAGAAGAGGAGGGGGAGAATCTCACCTTTCCTTGTAAATCAAAATCAAAAACAAAACACCCCCCCACAAATTGTTGCAGCCATTTTTAGCTTGTTTTTTTCTTCCTTATTAATAACTTTTGTTATCTTGACCATATTCTGATGTTCTTTGGCCACATACTTCTAAATTTTATATGTGAAATGTTGGAGGGTATGCTATTGGTGTACCATATATCCAATCTGACTATTAACCACTGATAGCTGTCTAAGTTGATAGTCATTCCTGTCTTGTTACAATGGATCACAAATTTGGACATGGCTGATTTGTATAGAAAACAACATTTGCTGTGCAGAAAACAGCAGTTTCCACACAGGAATCAATATTTCTGCATTGAAACATTATTTTATATGCAGAAAATGCTGTTTCCTGCACAGAAAATGCTGTTTTCTGCATAAAACAATTGTGTGTGAATTTTTGTGCAGAATAAATCCCAAATTGTAAATAGCCTTCAAAAACTTTGTGATTATCTAAGACTCTCTCAACAGGAAGAAAATTGCTGAAATTACTCAGTGCTTCCTGTGAGAAGAAACATAGTGAAGAATTAAATCTCTATTTTCTCCACACCATACATAATTTTATATACTTCTGTCATATACCCCCTTTCTTGCCTCCCCAGCCTAAACAGCTTTTGCTCATGGGGGATTTGCTCCTGATTATTTGCTCCCCTTGATCATTTTGGTCAAAAGGTATTCTATTGATTGGAAGGGGGCACTAACTCACTTTTGCTGTTTTGAGCCCTGCAGTTATCTTTCTCCATCCTACTGCTCAGCTACATAATAATAATGGTCATCTGTATGCACCCAATGAACTCAGAAAAGCTCCAGAACTACTCAACTGTGTGTCACTGGCACAGTGACTGTCAGATGTTGTCTTGCAAAAGTGATTGGCCAGTTCACCAAAGACAAGGGAGTTCTTTTTAGAGGATCTGGAGGCAGCAAAAGACACCAGTCGTAGGTGAAAAAGTCTCAGATTTATTCAACAGTAAGCAGTTTAAACAGCATAACCATGTAAGCAATATTAGCATACAGTTACAGATGGAAGCCATTTAAGCCTATGGTGCCTAGATAACATAAAGACAGGTATTCTCACCCAAGCAAGATCCTTCAATCAGCCACGGGCAGGAGCCCATGCAGAAAGTGGTGAAGTAGATTCCCTCTGGTAGCCAATATGCACAGCCCTGCAGCCGTCAGCCCGTGCTGAGCTCCCCACCCCATAGCACAGTCCAGGGTGTATTTATACCTCCCGGTTCGGGAGACTTGGTTGTCTTCCATAGAATCTTCAAGAGCCGTCACACATCTGGGACAAGCTAACTGCTTTCCCCACACCCACTGTCTAGTGCTACTTGGCTGTTGGTCCTGAGCCAAGAGCAAGTGCCACTTGGCAAGTCTTATCTGCAACTTTGTTTTTTCTACAGCTAGCAAGCGTACCGAGTCCTTGAGCTTGAGAGGGCAAGGCAAAAGATAGAAACCAAGCCAAGAGACAGTGTGCTTAATTACCCAGAATTCTTAGCAGTAGCAGAGAGAAACTTGCAGCATGGAAGAATAGCAGGAGGCCTTCCTAGTACCTTTCTTAGCAACAGTATGGACAGGTAGGATATGAAGGAACCAATGGGGGTCAGGACATTCCTACACCGCTTCGAATTACAATGGTCTTCTGGTTATTTCCAGTACAGATGTTGATGGCGTGAAGGCGATATTTTTGTGATCTGCTGGGGTTAGAATAATAGCTGTTGTGTTTGTTATTTTATTTTAAATTACAAATTAAATATAAATTGAAATGCTGGGAGCCTTTCACAACAACTCATGTAATAATGTTAAAACCAGAATCTTGCTGTATGCAAGAGAAATTTAAAACTTCAGAGTACTCATAACATTTAAAAAACTAGAAAAATAATGCAAACACTTCACTCAAACAGCATCAAATCATGCTCTTATATAGCATAATTTCTTCTGCAGAAAGAACACTCTTCTTCTTAAGTAGAAATGTATCATTTCAGAGCTGAAGAAATTTGCTTTCTGCTGCTGTGAAGGATGAGCTACAGAAATATTTAGCTCAACCCCGCCTACATTGACTAAACATTAAGAAAAACTTCTTAAAAACTGTTCAGCTGTTAGAGCGAACTGCCTTGGAAACTGGAGGCCTCTCTTTTGTTAGAAGTAGATGTTGGGTCAAAATCTATTAAGAACATCATAATAATTGATTTTCTGCCTTTCCTGTCAATGATCTGTCATGTCACTTCCAACACTACATTTTTATGACAACAGTCCCCCTCCCCCTGCATCAGTGTGTGGAGAATGCCACTGAAAATTTCTTTCTGTTGCAGTATAAGCAATAATTTATTTTCATAATCCATGCTTCCTTAATGGCTGTGATTCAAGTGATAAATCCAACAGCTGACCAATAATCAAATTAGCTTTCTTCTATACAGCATTGCACCAACTTCTTGAAAACATTCTCAAGGAGTTTTATTAGAATGTCTTTAAGATGTTTATCTGGATCAGGATAATGAGGTTTCAAGTCTAAACACTCAAGCCTACATATCTAATAAAGCTTCATCTGCCTGCAAGTATAACAAAGAAGCTTTCCAAATATGCGTGGAGGCAAAGAGCTTCCACCTGCAACACTGGGGATTAACAATACAAAAATTGCAAGGAACAGGAGATGTTTAATTCTCTAGTGCTATTGCTGTTTGGAAAGGAGAGCACTTAAACAGAAGGAGGATCGAGGTTCAATCTTGAATTCCATCCAGATTCTTAATCTTTTTTTTTTTTTTGACAGTAGGGATGTAATTCTTTACTAATTTTCTTCTTGAAAGAAGCAATGAATAATTTTAGCAGCTTTCCTACTCTGAGGAAATCTTTGAAAACCACACAATTCTTGAAACCTATTTGCAATTCAGGACTTATTCTACACAAAGTTCACATGTAGTTGTTTTACACAGAAAACAACATTTTCTGTGTAGAAAAAAAAATATTTCTATGCAAATATTATTTCCTGCACAGAAAAAACTATTTTCTCTGCTAATCAACCACATGTGAATTTTCAAGAGAATAAGTCCCAATTACAGAATTTTCTGTGCAGGAATAGGTTTTTTTGCAGAGGAAGTAATATTTCTATATAGTCACATATTCTGCACAGAAAATGCTGTTTCATGTGTAAATAATGTAATTGGAGACTTATTCTGTTCAAAATTTACAGATGATTATTTGCATAAAAAACAGCTTTTTCTCCAGGAAAGAGCTTTTTCTGTGCAGAAAATAATATTTCTGCCTGAAATATGATTCATGTGTGTGTGCGCACGCACATATATGCAGATGCAAAAACTGTTGTTTCCTGCATAGAAAATCCTGTTTGCTACAGAAATGGAGGCTTGTCCCTGTCACAAAGAAGATAAGGGAAAGATCTGTGTGCCTGCTCAGTCTTGGGGGTGGGGGGGGGTAACCTTCTTAAAAGCAGTGTAACTGTCATCAACCATCTTATAGTTTTTAATTTTTTAAATTGACCTGGCCCAGACAGCTTTTCAAACAGGACAAAGGTAGGGAAAAAGTAGCTTGTGAACCACATGTGGCCCTGGGGCTGTTTCTGTGGCCTCCACCCTCCCTTTTTTTTTTAAAAAAGAATTTTTTTTCATTTTTGAAACCAAACATCCTCTAGGGTACAGGAGGAAATTAGACATGTTTCTGCCACCCCAGACTATTTTAGGCAAGGAAGGCTTCCTTCGGCCATTTCCGTGCTAGACTGTTGTAGTACTATCATTCCACTTTCAACATCCTATGGAATCCTGGTGTTTGCAGTTTAGGGAGGGGCCTTTGAGGCCCCTCAACTGCAAAGCCCAGGATTCCATAGGACACTGAAAGTGGAATGATAGCACTATAACAGTCTAGTGCGGAAAGAGCCTTTGTGCCTGCGAACAGGGACAATTGACTTCCAGACCAGTCCCTGTCTATAAATGTTTCTGGGCCTACTTGGGCCTTTTTATGGCAAAGAAGGCCTCCTTTATTTCTAACAGAAGTGAACAGGAAGTTGACTCCCAGGTCAATTCCTGGCATAAAAGGCTGGCCCTGGGCTTTAAAAGCCAAGAGGTCTCAAAAACATGGTGAACTGCACACATCCTAGAGGATATTTGGTAATATATTTTTTAGTGTGGTGGGGACAACCCTCTGAGTTCTCCTAGGAGGCCAGTGTGCCCCCTCACCATAGGGAAGTGTCCTGCGATAGTGCTGCAAACAGAGGGTGGTCTTCTGTAAAGTAGGGTCCATGGGCTGCAGACAGATAAGTGGGCTGACACCTCAAGGTCATCAATTCCCATGCTGCGTTGTTGACTTATATTGTGGTTGTGTCACACCTTCGAAGTATCATGTACCAACTCATAAATTTATTTGGAGTTTGTTATTTTTGGATGTTAACCCAGGGCAGTAATGCTCTTTTTGAGAAAGATTGTACAAGAATTGGTAACACAGTTACTTTATGAGAGGTGATTTATTTATTCAGTTTAATATTTTGCTTTTCTCACAACATGAGGCCCAAGGCATGCTCAGTCTGGGGGGTAACCTTAAATTAAAAGAAAGTGTAGCTAAAATTTCATTAATACGAAAGTTTTTTTTAATTAAAATTTTGAAGTACAAGGCTAAAGCAGTTCCAAACATATTTAAAACATAGTAATTTTTTTAAAAAAACCCCACAACATACCCCATTAAAAGATCATTCGTTCACAATTAGCGTTGCCAGGTTTTCAAAACCGCAATAAGAGATAGTAAAAATGTATGACATTTTGCCAATTAGGAAGCAGGCATTAACGAATTTGTCCTCTACCTAACTACCTGTTTCTGTAAAATAACACATTGTGCACATTCTTAAATTACAGGATGCATACGTTTCTGTCTTTACGAAGAGCCCATTCCCCAAAATACAAGATGTTTTGGCATCTTTCTCAGTCTATATAAAAAGAAAAGCTTTCCAACTTTCAAACAGAGGCCATCTCGTATAAAAAGGCAGCTGCCAGTCCTATAAGGTTCAGGCTTTCCAGCCCTCAAGTAAGGGACATCCCTTATAATAAGGGACATCTGACAACCCTGGTCACAATGAATTAAGAGCCAAAATCCTACCTAAGTAAAAACGTACTTGCCTGCTGGTGGAAAAAGAGGCCAAATAAATTTCATGTGGTGGGGAGTTCCATAGCCTAGGAGCAGCCACTAAGAAGGCTCTCCTGTGTCCTCACCAAATGTGCCTGTGATGGTGGTAGGCGTGAGAAAAGAGTTTCCCCAAGGATCTTAAAACTTGGGCAGGCTCACATAATAATGAGTACCATTTACTTTGGGCAGATTCAGAGTCATTTTGGATATTTAACTGTATTTTTTTCTTTCTGTAACACAAAGCATAGATTACTTGCATGTTTTTCTTTAACAGGTGATGAGTAACAGTTACAAGAAAGAGTAACCAATGATGAATTACTTAAAAACAACAACAACGACTCTGAGTTGTAGAAATGCTACCTGAGAGACGCAACTTCTCCTCTCACTCCATTATATATTGGGAGTACTTCTACTGAAGTCAGTAGAAGTTCAAAATAGCGCCAGTGAGATGGCAATCAGGCTCCCTTGGAATGGCTGCAATGATGCCTTTTCCATTTTAAAGGCAAGGGATTTGCATGTTTATAGATCTCCAGATTATTTCTGAAAAACGGCCCTGATTTATATTGCTTTGCCTTTTGCCTTCTAAGGCTCCTGTAGCTGAGAAGTTTGATTATGATAACCTTTAGAATCTCTTTGCATTCTCTCTCTCATTCTCTCTCTCTCTCTCTTTCTCCTCCTGCTGGTTGCTACCATTATATTTTTCTCTTGTCTGTTTCTTTCAAATAAGGATTTAAAAGTCAGTCAGAAAAGTGGACAGCAAGCACAGAAGAAACCAGAAAAAACAAGCCTGACAAATCAAGAAGAAAAACCTTTACAAAGTTAAGAATGGAGATACATTTTTCATGGCACATCCAAGGACAATCTTATTCAAAGAAGGGGTAATTTAATCATACTCCAAAAGTGGACGACTCTTGACTGAGACCTCAGTCTCCCCAGTGAGGCTGCCAGTTTCACAGATAAAAAAAATATTTAGCGCTTTCAAGAGGTTTCATTATACATGTTAGAGGAGAGGGAGGGGAAAAATGAGGAAGTCCTGTTTTTCTTTCCTTTTGGGTTTTTTAAATTTTTTATTTGACTGAAACAGCATATGGGCAGAGAGTTAGCCTTTAAAATCTCCCCAGGATGAATCCATACTTAAGGGTATCAGCATGACAAACTATAATTAACACAAGAAGAACTGAAGAGGATTTGGAGAACGTTCATCAGCATAATTAAAAATGAGCATTTGACTGTTACTGATTTCCTTTGTAATTAAAATTGTGGCTTGTTGGAAAAGAAGAAAGGGGGAAAAGCCCACATTTAAAAAGGAGATAACTTGGTGGAATAGTGTATGCTAATGATACAATCCGTATGGTGTTGTTCCCACAAACTACTTCTGTGGGGCTTGTGGTAAAGCAGAGCACAAGGCATCTTCCATATTGTATCTTTTCAGCAAAAGAAAATGTTACATCAAAACACCCCAAATGTTGAATCATAGAATCATAGAGCTGGAAGAGCCAGTTGTTGATGATTTCAAAAATAGATATTACAGTGAATGTCTTTGTTTGGGATATATTGGCCTTGGGTTCTTTTGGCATTAACCACAACTTAATAATACATAAATCAGCAGGTGAAGGCATGGAAATAAGCATGACCAGCTGCAAGTATCTGTGCATATACCTGCTGTTAGAGGAACAGCTATAGAGGTCCTCTAAAAATCTCCCAGCTCTTTGTGTCTTGCACCAATACTCACTCCTCCTCTAAGGCTGCTAACTTTTCAGTGGTTTCCTGTAGCAGTAGCAGAAACAAAAACTGGAAAGCACACATTCCGTGGAATTTTTGCTGCAACATTTCCGGGTGTTTTTTTTTTGTCCGTGCTACCGCGGACATATTGTACAACGGTCTATTGCCATTTCCACACATTCCGTGGAATTTGCGCAGCGGATGTGATTGGCAGCTCTTTTTTTAAAAAACAGCCCCATGCGTCATGATGTGCGTGCTCACGTCATGCCCCGCAGTTCCTCCCACGATGACTCCCTCCTTCATTCCTCTTGCTAGCCGTAAAATAAACCGTGTCGATTTTTTATTTTCGCGCCCTGTCTCGAGGGAATGGTTTTCCGCGCCATAGCTGGTGTGGAGTGCAGTTTTTCTCCCTATCTCTGGTGGGTTCTCGCGCCCGTTTTCTGCTTTTATCTTTCCCTGTGAGCGATGGAGGAAGAGGTGTTTCCTGAAGTTGAATGGCCCATTTTAGCTGTATTCTGGCTTCTTGGAGTTGTGCTGACTGAACTGGAACATCTATGGGCTTAAGAGCGCGCGAGGAGGCGCCGGCGATTGGCCTTTTATTGGTAATGCTGCGGAGGATTTAAGCTTTTCTGTGCCGCTGCTTGGAGGCTTCTCGCGGCGCGTTCCAACCACTGAAGCTGTCTACGCCCACAGCCCGCCCTCTGATTACATCATGCACAAATCAGCACGGTATGAAGGAAAAAACCCCACCTTTTCCACGTTTTTCAAAAAGCCCGCAAGCTGACTGTTGCCGATTTAACCGGGCGGATTAAGGTGTGGAGCTTGCCAAATATGTACGAGCTAGCGCACTCGAACGTGTGGGCGATGTCTGTCAGAGCTCGCACTAACTCATTTTATTTCTCCGGTGTGGAAAAGGCCCACATGTCTGATCAGCAAAGGGAAAGGAAAATAAACTCCATGTGCTTGTAGATGGAATAGATTTTATTCTTTAAGAAGCCCAACACGTACATATATGGTATGTATGAGATTTATTAAATATATAATGGTCTGTTCAATGAATGTGTTTGGATTTTATCTCTGTATTGTTCTTTTTTTTAGTATTTACAATGACGTACCAGTATTTGTTTTTAATACACCCCCGGAAGAAAGCCAAAAATATAAAAAAGAAGCCAAAACACATTGTGCTTTTTAAAAGGATAAAATCTATTCCATCTGCAAGCGCATGGAGTTTATTCTCCTTTTTCTTTCCTGTAGCAGTACCCTTAATGAAGTAAAGATATTAGCTGGCTTATATTCTTGCTATGGAAAGCTCCTGATTATTTTTACATGTTCAAACCCTGCTGGTTGGTTGAACACCTTTCCTTCCTGTACTGTTATCCAATTCACAACTTTTTATTTAAAAAACAAAACAAAACTATTTTTACAGTGAAAGTTCTCTGAGGACTGTCTTTATATTGCCAAAATTGCAGAGCTTAGCTTTCCCTCAATATCTCCGATATATGTGTATATGTATATGTATATATAAAATGGACTACACTGACCATGCAGGTGGAGGGGAGTTAGAATCCTGTACTTTGCACAGTGGCACTGGACACACATAACAGGCAGGTATCAGCTGACTTAAGAGCAGTCCCAGGGGCTTGTAGAAATATTAAACACATTTTAAAAAAAAGAAACCCAAGGAAAGGAGAAACCCCTAAACCACCCAGTGGAGACTGAGCATGCTCATTGGCTATGGAATGCTCACTGTCTGTTGGAGGAGAAGATGAAACTGGATGGAAGCAAAGTGCAGTGGCATATTCTGACCAGGAACACTCCAGGTTGCAACGTTTTATCACAGATCTTTATACTGTTATGATGTTTATTATTTACACTATGGGACTGTGGAACCAGCTGGTGCCCAGAGGGGATACCACCAGTAGCTCCACCTTAGCTGCCCTGCGCTTTTCAAGTTTGGGTAGAATATAGGCATAGTACATGAGATAAAATATTAATAGGCATACGTACACAAATTTGCATTTTCATGAATTTGTATGATGGTGGTGTCCTACATTTGCAAGCTTTGCTTCTCAAAGCAACCTACAGAGTTTTTTGTTGTTTTGTTTTGGGGTCTTTATTGATAGGAATCTGAGGCTAAGATTAGTTGAAGGTTTCACTGTGAGTCTATGAAAGCTTGTGTTTACAGCCTAATTAAAACATCTAGATGTCTTCCTTGAGCGCTATAGGTAAAGATATTCTGGTTGAGTGACACTGCATTCTTGGCATCTATTGTTGTGTACCCTCAAATTGTTTCTGAGTTATGATTATGCTAAGGTGAATCTATCATGGAGTTTTCTTGGCAAGATTTATTCACAGAAGGGTTGTTTCCCACTGGGTTTCTGTTGCAGAGCATGGATTCAAACTCTGGGCCATTATAGTGCTATTATTCCACTTTCAACATCCTGTGGAATTCTGGGGTTTGTTGTTTAGTGAGGTCAAAGAGCTGTCTGGCTGAGAATTCTGAATGCCCCTCCATAAACTTCAAACCCTAGGTTCCATGGGAGGTTGAAAGTGGAATAATAGCACTATAATACTGTAATGCAGAAATGGCCGTGGTCTCCCGCTCCTAGTCCAACATTCAAACCACTATCTCATGCTGTTTTCCAAGCTACTCTGCAAAACTTGGAAGCCTACTTTTTTTCTGGACTACATCTTCTAGAATTGTCCAACCTACATGGTCATGCTGCTGCTGCTGAGAGACTGGCCTTTATAGTCCAAATAAATAACTTTCCCAAATTTTGCTGCCCAGCACTACATACCAGCAGTGGCTGGTGGATCTATTGCCACAGGAGCAGTGCATCTGCCTTTGGTTTTATGGTTGCTCCTCCCTCAGCTGTCCTGAATTTTATGGGATAATATCCTGACAGAGATTTGGCAGTAGGGGAACTCCCATTGAACTCAGAGCATTCCAGAGGATGTCGAAAGTGGAATCATCGCGCTATAACAGGCTAGTGCGGAATGGCCGGAGAGTGGATTCATTATCCCCATGGAACAGAACCACTAGCCTCTTCTGTTGTTTATAATACCATAATGAAATTTCTGTAGACCTTGCATGCATTCAAACCATTTTGCATAATATTATCTTGATTTGACATCTAAACCCCAACACTGAGGTGGATCAAGTGAACCTCTTTCATGATGGACTTCTACTGTTCATGCACTTTTAGAGGGAAGGCCCTGTCCCGTGTAGCTATCTGGCACACACCAGATAGAGACAGCACATGGAATGGGCTCTCCAAAGATTATCTTGATTAATGGTTAAACTCATGTGGAAAAAAAAATCTCAGCTGAGGTAGAAAAGAGTTCTTGGAAGTTCTTGGAAGTAAGTTTGGAAGGCCTTTGACACCTTTGAATCTAAGGGCCTTTCTGCTCTGTTATAATGGTGTTATTTCACTTTCAACATCCTATGGAATCCTGGGGTTAGCAGTTTAGGGAGGAGCATGTAGAATTTTAAGCCAGAGAGCTCTTTGGCTTCAGTAAATTACAAACCCTAGAAATCCACAAGATGTTGAAAGTGGAATAATTGCACTAGAACAGTATAGTGCAGAAATAACCTAAATATCTCTATGCCAGCAGCTTATAAATGAATTAAGTTTTTTAAAAAATACAGAACAAGTGAAAAAATAAAGTCAAAAGCAGAAAAATTACAGACATAAAAAAGAATACCAATGATATAAAGGGCTGAGGAAATAAAAAGGTCCTCTAGGAACCAGAAACATAGCATTATCTAAGCAGGGTGCCTCTGCTAAAAAAAGGCACCTGTTACCTCACGTAGGGAGGAGTCTGAAGGAGGGGCAGACACATGTTGGATAGAGGGCTTCTTCTGGTGTCTGGGCCCCATATGTCTGTGGTTTTAAAGGCAAACATTCGCACTTTGTGCCTAGAAATGAATCAGCAGTTAATTCATTGGTTTAAACACCAGAGAAACATGCTTTTAGTGCCCATCCTAATACTAGACAAAGAGTTGTATTTAAAACTAATTACATTTGCTGAACAATCTTCAAAGGTAGCCCCACATAAAACACATTGCAGCAGTCTACTCTGGAGGTTAGCAAGCCATGGATAACAGTGGCCAGGCTCTTTCTCTAAGGAGAAACATTACAGTTGCCACACCAGCCTGAGTGGATGAAAGAGATGGTTTTATGCCATGGGGGCTGCTTGGTCTTCCAGCAACAATGCTGTCTATAGGAGCACCTCCAAGCTGTGAACCAAGGTCTGTAATGTGGATGTGCTGGGAGTCATCCCGAGCCTATTTGGGCATTATCGTTATTCATTAGAACACAGTGTCTCCACACAGCTGTTTTATTGAGACTGCTCCCAAGAAACTGATTTAGTGCTAATGCTACTGAATGGGAAATAGCTATTGCTTAACCAAGGAGGCGTTAACGTTAGTTGTACTTGTGCCAGGTGGCATAATGGCCATTAAAACAGGTGCTAAAAGAGGTGTCAGGTTCCAGGCTTCGATCCTTTCATATGCAGTATGCCAAGAGAAGAGGCTGATGCTGACCAGATTTTCTGGAGTGATGCCTCAATTGGGGTGTTGTGCTCTTGATTAAGAGTTGAGTTCCTGCTGACTTCCGTCTAACACAGAACTAGACAAAAATATAGAGGTCCCTGCATGCTGGTAGAAAATCTGAAGGAATGCCAAGGCAAGGTAAAATATGTATTGGTGAGATTCTGAGGATTTTTTTGATACAGTATGTGCATTTTTCCTAGGATTACCACTAAGATTTGCCTAAAAATTAATAAGGAGTATAGATGTCGCTTCTAAATTTGAAATGTTGCTTTTGAAAAGTAATTAGGTCCAGTTCTAAAACCCCAAAATACACTTAGTTGTCACTATACTTACACTTTTTAAGTAGCTCCTTTCTTTCTCACTTCTCAAATGTAATGCATGAGTTACTTTCCATTAATAATAATTTAAAAAAACCAACCCTCTACATCTGAATGTTTCTCATTTAACATGAGGAGGCTCATCACAAACCAAGACTTTGGACCTTTCCACACTACACTGTTATAATGCTATTATTCCACTTTCAACATCCTGTGGAATCCTGGGGTTTGGGGAGGGACATTTAGAATTCTCAGCCAGAGAGCTCTTTGGCTTCAGTAAACTACAAACCACTGGATTCCACAGGATGTTGAAAGTGGAATAATAGCATTATAACCGTGTTGTGTGGAAAGGCCCTTTGTTAGAAGACGCAACAGCTTCTGCACTTGTTCTGGCTGTTCTCTTGTCTGTTAGGAATAAAATGGCTTAAACAGAGAGTTTAGGAACTTGACCTTTCTTTTCCTGCCTCCTCTGTCTGCCATCTGTTCTAAAGTATTATGGACAGATTACGTCATCTGGTTCAGCCAGGGTTGCTCAAATCCCTGCCTTTTATTTATTTATTTTTGGCATCGCAAGCCTCTCCAAGTTCCCCTAAACTCCCAGAACTAAGAAAGGTGCTGCAACAATGTGTTTGCAACCAAAATTTTGCAGCAAACAGTTTATAGCAGCTAGCTCTGGGTATAATAATGAGGTGATGGTGGTAATGGTGGCAGCAATGAAACAGTCTACAGGACAATACTGAGTTTCCTCTTTGACAGTGGTGCATAGCCTCCCTAGCAAGACATGTTGAAGAGCTCTCCCCCTCTCACCTGACAACAATATGGAGGACTCTGTCGCATTAAAGAGGGAATTTTGCATTTTCTCTGGGTGCTGAGAATCAGCTTCCTGCTTCGTAAGGAGAAATGTAGCGGGCTCTATTAGCTGCTTACTTCAGTCTGCACATGGATAGCTCAGGTTGCTTCAGTTTTCCTTGATCAAAGTCCTATATAGACCTTAAGAAGTTAGTACTGAGAAACCACAACATTTAGTTTGATGGTATTGCTGGCCACTTGAGTGAAATTTTGTGACACTCTCAAACAAACAAATAAACAAACAAACAAAGATGGAGCGTTTAGACCAGAGGTATCAAACTCAATTTCATCTTCAGCCGCATCAGCGTTATTGTTGCCCTCAAAGGGCTGGTTCTGTCTGTAGGACTATATAAAGTATCTATTCTTTTATCATATTAAAAAATTGCCTCTACATTAATTTATTACTGGTTTTTAAATTGCTTTCCTTCTGCATCAACATTTCTTTCCTTGGACATTTTAGGGCTATGTGATTGTACTTTATGATCCCTATACCTCTGTAAAGTGATATAGAATTGGTCAGTATATCCAAAGTGTGCCACTTCCTGCTCCCCAGACCCTTTGTGTGCCACATTTTGCTCCCCAGACTGCCCCCTCTTCAGAATACCATTAGCAGGGGGCCTGCAATGTGGGGATCGGACTCGCCACGCAGGGGGAGTGCCGCAGCTGCAGGAAGGGTTTGAGGGCCACATGAAATAGCCTGGTGAGCCAGATTCAGCCCATGGGTCTTGTGTTTGACACATGTTTGCCCACTCTGGGTGTAAAGTATCAGGTAGCAGGTGATGGGCAAAACCTCTGCCTTTTGACTAAGCTTCTTTGAGTCAGAATAGACAATGTGACCAACATATATATAAATGCATGTATAATCACATGTGAGATGATAATACTTGAAGATTTTCATGTGTTTTGCCTGCTCTGTTTATAAGAAAGTGTCACCTATGTATGAAAGTTGTGTGTGCGTGTGTGTGTGTATGTACCTTCAAGACTGCCTGTTGACTTACGGTGACCCCATGAATTTTACAGGGTTTTCTTAGGGAAGGAATACTCAGAGCTGGTTTTGCCAGTTCCTTACTCTGAAATACAGTCTATAGCAGCACCTGGTATTTGTGGGTAGTCTTCCATCCATGACCTTGCATATATTCCAAGATCAGAGGGGATCTGGTGCCTTTAGGGTATTTAGGTGCTCACTGTTCACTCCCCCACCCTAAAGAGTAAAGTGGGGAGACACATTGTGGTTCAACTCCAATCCTAGATGAATTATTAAAATGTCACAATGTACTTTCTGTTCTCTCCACAATAGGACTCTGCAGTTCTCAGCAGTTCCTTCTCAACTATCCAACCTAGCCAGTGCTTGGAAATTTATTTATTTGTTCGTTTGTTTGGACAAAAGTTCCTGGCATTGGCCACACTGACTGGGGTTCTGAATTTTGTGGTCCAAGAAAGTAACATTTCCAAGCCTTATAATGATTCAATCCCCTGCACAACCTTTTTTTATTGCTTTCATGTCCATTGAATTTGTGGTGTTTGGGGAGCTTTGGGGGACTGACAGGCAGATCTGGTTGTGTAAAAGTTATAAGTGTTAAATACAAAGTCTCTGTTCAGTTTAGTCTAGGATTCTAGCCCAATGATAAAGCACTTATTTTATGTACTGAAGATCACAGGTTCGGTCCTTGACATCTAGTGGCCTCCATTCTGTAATTCCATTCCCAGGGTTTTGGGCAAGGGTCTAGCACTGTGAATAGCTCCCATAAAGCATAAAGTGAAATCCATCCTAGGGCCACTGTGTCATCAAATGAAGGGAACTAGCCATTTGAGGTCTCTAGCATCTTTAAGTAGGGTTCCACCCTGATGGTCTATCTCTTGCCATTGCCAAATCAGTCCCCTCCACAAGCCACACCTCTGAAATGGAGGCCATCACAATGGCAACTCAACTCCTATAAGGACCTTTTTGAGGAAATCCCCTGAAATACTCTGCTCCACAGTCTCTCAGGACTCTATGGCATATGGTGATGTTCTGCCACCATTCTGGACTACAGAACTGTCCAGTTGCTGCCAATTTTTTCTAAGAACTACAGGAGCAGCTTTGGCAGTGACTACAGAGGAAGAGTGTTGTCCTCAAAAGAGTACATGTTAGACAGTGTGGCTTCACCAACCCAAAGGAGTTGTGCAAACTTGCTCTAGAGTGTTGACCAATATTTCCCAAACCAGTGGTCTTGCTAGCTGAGGGTGATGAAAGCTATAGTCCAATAACCCGGAAAAGACTGGGTTGGGGAAGGCTGGCGTACTTATTACTGATCTAGATGGACTGATGGCCTGACTTTGTAGAAGGCGTATGTTCCATCTGGTCTGTAATCAGAGTTTAACACACCTCTGCTGAACACTTTTGGAAAAGAAGAGCGCATACAGTATTAAGAAGTGATCTTGATGGACTTTAGATTCATTCTGGATCTTAATTGTGGTGATCAATGCACAAGACATAGACCTGCCTCTTAAAAGTTTCACTGATCCCCTGTTCCAGCACCCCCCAGCAGAAATATCTGGAGAAGTGAAAAATAACCATACCCCTTGCCCCAGTTTGCCAAATTTGTAATCCCATTTTTTAGACTTTTAATAGTTCTGTCTTTAGCCATCTGTTGGTCCAAATCCACAGAGCCCTGTGGGTCAGGAATTATACAGAGAATCCTGTGCTGCTCCTAAGGGATTAATATTTAGATATATTTTTATCCATTTCCAAAGCTAAGTGAGAGATTATAAACTGACTTTCCCTTTCAGTTTTTATGCTGCTAACAGAGAATGCCAAGAGTTGGCAGTGAAAGTGATTTGGAAATGTCAGGTTGAGAAGAGAATGTCCCCAAATGTCCGTGTGATCCAGAGTTGAGCCTTGTTTGCTTCAACTTGATATATTTACCATGATTAATGGATGGCTGTAGAATGGGTGGGGAACACTTTGCCTTCAAAATGCTTTGGACTTTTGTTCCAAAAGTCTCAGAAAATGCAACTGAAGGTAAGAGATTCTGGGAGTTGTACTCCTAAGTATCTGGGAATCCAAAGGCTCCTCTTCCCTGCTATAAAATATGGCTTCTAGTTAATTCCAGAAGTCTTCAGACATCTTGTGAGTGACAGGGGCAAGTCTTCTCCAACCAGAGCATGGCAAATTCTCTTCAGACTATCATTGGTATCACAGGTTCAGTAATCCCCCTTCAAAAGCCCCCGACCATGCAACCATATTTATCAAGTGCAAGAGTGTTGCCTTGAAGGTGTAGGTAGCTGTGTCCTTTAAGGTGTAACGGGCATCCAGCTATTAGCCCCAGAAACAACTTAATCAGTGGTAAGGGCTCATGGGAGCTGCAATCCAAAAATTATTGGAAGGGCCCCAGTTGCCTTTCCTTAAAATCCCCCATAGTAGATCCACATCCAGTATGATGTGGATAACTGGCAGCAGCCCTTAGTTGAGAGGCCCTCCATCTCCCCCCACTGGTTAAATGGCAGAAAAGAGGAGAAGAGAATGCTAGGGAATATTTTTTGTCTCCCATGCCTTCACATTACCAGAGCTTGGAAAAGTTACTTTTGTGGACTACAGCTCTTTATCCTCCAGCCAGCATGACCAGTGCCCATTACTTATCTGGCATCTGTACTCTTCCTTCCCTTTTGCTGTCCCATCACTTTGTGTTTATTCCAAGACTGATCAGGACACTATCATTGGCTGGCTGGGCTGCTAACTGTTTTCCAGTTTCTGGTTTATGCCGAATCCAGACCAGTTCCTCTACTGTTCTTGAGCCATATAAACCAAATAAATAAATAGGTATAGATAGATAGATAGATAGATAGATAGATAGATAGATAGATAGATAGATATTATTTTGTGTACCTTCAAGTCATTTCTGACTTATGATGACTTTAAGATGACCTTGACAAGATTTGTTCATCGGGGCTTTGCCATTGCTTTCCTTTGGCATGAAGAGAGTGTGACTTGCTTAAGGTCACCCAGTGGGTTTCTTGGCTGGATTAGGATTTGAACTTTAGTCTCCCAGAGTCCTGGGCCAACACTCAAATCACTGCACCATGCTAGATCTATTCATTTGTTCATTCTTAATGAGTTAATTTATTGAAATAAATATTTTGAAAAATAGAGGAAACTATAGAAATATAGGAAACTGGTTTATACTGAATTGGACCATTACGTCATCTAGCTCAACATTATTTAAACTGATTGCCAACAGCTTTCCAGGGATTTCAGCAGGAATCTTCTCTAGACTTAGCTCGAGATGTCAGGATTGGAACTTGGGATTTTTTTCATGCAAAGCCAGTTTGCTACCACTAACCTATGGAGGTAAATGAATGTACCCCAAACACATCTGGGTAGATTAAAATAAAAGGAAAGGAGGAAGGATAGCAAATAGATTCACATGGGAAGAGACTTCAGGGAAGGAAACATGCTCTGGGTCTACTTTTGACTTTCACAATACAGGCACAGAGCTTGGAAAAGTTCCTCTTTTTTTTGATCTGTAATTTCCAGTAACCTTCAGTCAGTGTGACCACCAGCTCCCGAATCAAGAGTCCTGATATGTTTAGGCAAAGATATGTGAAACTTCTTCCAAAATAAAATAAAATAAATCAGGCGTTCAAAAAATCTGAATAGTTTTTGGAATATAATCATTAAGTTGCTTTCTATTGAAGGCTTGAGGAAGGAAAGGGATCTTCTAACTTCTGTCCTTTTAAATCCTTCTTGTGAGTGTCTACTTTTCCATTATTCCATCTGTCCTTATGGCATCAATCCCAGAGAAAGTGCAAAATCAGAAGGGCTTGACAAAGCAGCTGAGAATTCTAGCCATGCACATGGTGACTTCTGGCTACCCTTCTGCTGGCAGTGTAGTGTGTGTGTGTGTGAGTGTGTGTGTGAGCAAGAGAGAGAGAGAGAGAGAGAGAAAGAAAGAGAGAAAGAGAGAGAGAGAGAGAAAGAGGATTACATAATCCTGATGCCCAAAGAAAGCAGCAGATTCAGGGGAAAGAGCTTCAGACTCCAAGCATTGTGGCATGAATGACTCTGAGGGGGTCAAGGGAGGCCATCCTGCTTTCTTTCAGAACACATGGGCCCAGCTCGTTTGCAGGGACAACTCACAACCTTTCTGTGGCTGAGTTTTAACACTGAGAAGTAATAACACAAGGAGATCTGATTTGCACAGGGGAGTGATGATGAAAAACAAAGCTGTTCTCCCTTGAAACAGCCCCTCATGATGCAACGTCAGGGTGGTGGCTACTAATGGAAAATTACAATTCAGAGATGAGCCAGCCAAGCAGAACTTATAAAATTGCTTACAGGTGGCTACTTTTATATCCCCAATAAACAGGAGAGATTAACATTTAAATCTACCTTGGCATGCAAAAATTCCCATCTTCTGCAGTGCAGACTGCTGCACTCCCTGAAGACATCCTGAGTTACTGCTCCATGCAGTGTGACAAATGGAGCTCTGGATTTCTCAGAGGGTTAGAAAGGACTCTGGGGCAAAACCCTTGGACCATAAGGATAGTTTGTGTCCATATCTTGTCTCTGCAAGGTCCTAGCATTAGGAAGAGTCCGTCAGCTGCCTTGAGTGGCAGGAACTGTGGGGTAGCAGTAGACCCTCGACCATTCCTCTCTATTGAGGAGTGCATCTCTGTTGGCCGCACAACCTGCCCTATACCCTGTGAGCCAATCTACTGCATTCATGCATTGTGGAAGATTCTGCTCAGGCATTAGTGCAAAAGTAAAATCCAACTGCCAGTCTATCTGTACAGATAAAAATGTTCGTTTATTGGACTATAACTCCCAGTGGCCATGCTGGTCAATACATTCTGGGAGTTTTCATTCAAAAAGTAACTTTTCTAAGACTTGATTGAAAGAAACCAAATCACACCATGTTATTGCTGTTACCTTTATTTATAATCCCCTTTCCCCAAAACTGGGACTTAAGGTGACTTACAAATTACTACAAGTACAATATGGCTAAAATATACAAAAGATCGACATGATTTCTGATCTTGTCTTGCCTTAGTAATTTCTGGTGTAAAAAACCTACAATTCCAAATTCAGATATGAAAGCAGATGCTTCCAATCTCCTCTTGTGTGCACTAGAGGAAAGATAAGAGCCTGGCAGTCTCATTCCCACATTGTCAAATGGTTTATTGTTTATTGAAGGTTTATTGTTATCTCCAAAGTGGGGCATTCTCATTTACAGGGACACACAGACAGAATGGGAGTTTACACCTCCTCTTACCTTACACACCATGATGAGTCTTCTGTTGTTCTCTGGTGGGGTTAAGTGAGGGAGACCTAGACATTTTCTTCACCTCGGAGCTGGGGAAGGATTATTTCTTTGGTTGCACTGCTTTCCAGAGAGCTCTGCCTATTTGCAGGTGCACATTGTTGGTGTGCACTTCAGTACACATATCACAATGCTTGGTGCTTGCTACCTATCACCCAGACATTGACCATAAATGCATAAAAGACCTTAACATTATGTGCAAATGTATTTGAGCACATCTGTTTTTTTCTCTTTTGCCTTTCCCTTCTCACTTTAAATCCATAATATCAAATGAAAGCTCCTCAGGACAGGGGACTTCAATGCTGTGGAGATCAATGGAATGCTGAATGGAGTGATTTTAAATTTAACCATAAAGTTGCCATCCAGGGTGTTGAGCCCTGGCCTCAAAATAGGTTCAGCACCTTGGAAGCTCCTTTAAAGCAGCTTCCTTTGATTGAAGTGTGTGTACTTCTGTCTGTCTGTCTATCTGTCTGTCTGTCTCCCTCTCCCTCCCTCTCTCCCTCCCCCTCTCCCTCTCCCCCTCCCCATGACACACACACATGACACACACACACACAATATCTCTCTCCATCGCACACACAGAAGGAATCTTGGGTGGATAGAAGTGGACACTTTGGAAAAACCACAGTGAGTGAGTGGGTGTGATGCTGCTGCTCCAGGATTTTTTCCTTCCTTTTCTGAATGGTGCCATGTCATGGAACTAAAATGCCCCAAATTCACAGGCAATCTGTAACTTTATTAGGGCCTAGTGAATTTATTCAGGCTAGATGTTCTGAAAAAGTAGGGAGGGGAAAGAAAGAAGCATGGAAGTTTAAAAAAAAACGGTTGCAAGTTACATGCATCCCATGAACTATACCTTTCCTGCTCCTGCTGTAGAGGGAGCTCAACTCCATCCTGGGATAGGTAGATCAATCAACTCCCTGACCAAGGAACTACTTTCCTACAAAAAAATTTTCTTTCCAGGATCCCTTTTCAATAGGTTAGCCCTCGTCCACCCACTACTGTCTTGAGGCTCCAGTCTGGGTTTTGCTTGGTCATATCTGACTCAGAGGTAACAGAGAGGTAGGCCTGGATGTCTATGGAAGACATCCTGATTTGATCCGGTTAGAATGCTAAGCAGGTACATAGTACATCCCTACCATTGACTGTTTTCACTCATATGTATTTTTGCAGAGGGATTGCATGATTCGATGAACATTTCCATTTCCCAAGATATGCACATTAATGCTTGTCAACTAAGTTAGAACATACAGGAATGTTCTAGCTAAGCATTCTTCTTGGTTTATTGGACAGATCTTGCCATGGAGAAGAATTCAGATATGCAATCACTTCTCCCATGTGTATATCAGAGGTAGTACAGCCTTGCAAAGTATGTGGTATGTGCTCTGTAGACCATTCAGCTTAGTTTTAGACTGATCCTAGTAACTTGACACAATGCAAAGGTTTCATATATGTAATCCAAGTTTTCCCTTATCTCAGCTGACACAGCCAGTAGGGATCAGTAGTTGGGAACGTATGCAGACAAGAGGGTTTGCTTACCAGTGATGAACCAAGCTCTTACCTGCTGCTGTTTGTCTTCTATTACAGGAATGAGACTGTTTTGCACCAGTTCTGCTGCCCTGCAGCTGATGCTGAGCAGAAGCCTTCATCTGCAGACTCTTCTCCAAGGTTCGTCAATTCATGCCATGTTTGTTCCTTTTTTTCCTGTCATTTTTGCCTTTTCTGCTTTGGCTTGCGCACAGAAAACATCCAAGCTTCATTTCACTTACAGTCTAATTCCTGAGTCTAGCACTATGAAAAAGGGAGCCTAGATGTCAGGAAAAGAGTTCCTCTTTCTTGCTTCAGGATGAAACTGGAGGAAATGTTTCCAGCAATCCTTTGGCCACATCCCAATGCTTCCATTGGCCTTCCTGGGATCTGCCTTCCTGGTATCCTAATCCAACTTTTGGGGGTCTCCCAGATGGGCAGCCCCCCATGATTCCATTATGTAGTGATTTCCTAGATTTTGTACATTTTCCTCTATTTTGGATGGTGAAATGCCTCTCTTAAAAGCTTAGTGACTGGCAGTAAAGAGCTTTAAGCTAAAATATGATGCCATTTGCATCCACCCATCTCCTGTCAGTTCTTGGAAACTGATTTTATTCCATGGCCTTAAAAAACTTCTCTACCATAAGAACAAAGGAGGGATGGGCAACTGATTCAGAAGTCAGCTGTCTGCCCTGGGACCTGAGACTTCTCAAAATGCCAGAAAACAAAACAAAACAAAACAAACACAAAAAACCTTTTTCTCCAGCTTTTTCTGTTGATATTATTGAAACAACTGTTCCAGTTTTGAAAAACTGGTTATTTCAGTGTTATGCACAGAAGAAACAGGAGACACATCTCATGATGCTCAAGAGATGCTTGTTTTATTTTTTTTAAAATAACTTTAATTAATTAATTAAACAACATAACAATACATGACACTACAAAACAATAACACAATACCAAATACATAATAAACATAAACTAACAAACTGCTATATATCATATAGTTTTGAACTTAGTCTATTCTACAGTTAAAATCATAAGTGCTCCCCACCACCGGGACCATTGGAGATATAACCACTTCCACTTCCTTCAAGAAAGTTCCATTCCCCTTCCAAAATTGTAATGATTGTTCATTAGGTTTTCTTCCTTTCCTCTTTATTAAGACATAATCAATAAATTCCCCCAAAAAGATGCTTGTTCTATTAGTGAGAAAGTCCAGTGCATTTCAGCAGTCGTTCGCTTCTCCCACAAAAATGCTTGTTCAAAAATACTAGTCCCTGAAGAAGGCCTTAAGTGTACACACAGGACAGGCTTTCTTACAACTATCTTTTGAGCATTTTGAGACATGTCTCCAGTTTCTTCTGTGGATTCCACTGGATATCCCTCAGTTTCTGCTTCTTTTGTTTTACAGTGCAAAGGCATCCTGCAATCCTTTTAATAGCTGAATTGCCACTGATGGTGGCTTGCTACAGAGGTAATCTGTCCTTTTGCTTGCCAGAAGAAGTGCACTGGGGAGGAGCTAGAGGGGCAAGAGTCACAAAGACAGCACTGGGAATTGCATTGAGCCCCAAGGCTGCAATTTTCCAGGAAAAGAAGAACTCATGGCAGAGAGAAACAAGAGACAGACAGAACAGAATGAAGGAATCATGGGCTGAAATGCACCCTGCCCATATTCACTACCTGCTTCAGCAGTTTTTGATAAGGGGACACAAAAAATGGTGAAAGGTACATGCCATTCGGTATTGATAGTGTTTATACTTCTTGCTGTTGTCTGCTGTCATTTCCCAATACTTAGCATGTGGAAGATGACACAGGGTGAGTAGGAATCATTACTTTCTGTTTCTGTCTCTGTTTTGATTTGGCTTCATGACAATGCCGATGAGGAGTGTAAACACCACCACTGCTAGAAAGAGTAAACACTACCACCACTAAGACAACATAAACAGGTGGTGGCATCTATGAAAAAGGCAAGTCACATAAAACTTTGTGAAACTACCATTTGTGAAGGGTGAAACAATCTATCAGGAAGCCATGCATCCCTCAGGGTGCTTTGCTAATGAATTAAACTTCACTAACCATCACGAAGCTGGGCTCAACCTGTGGAAGTTCTCAAAGTTGCATTTCTCTTTGCTGTACCGATGCTACAACTTGCAGTGGGAGAGGAAGACAAGGAGTCCAGTAGATCCAAGGGCTGGTTGCAAAATGAGCTGCTAAGCAGCAGGAATTCATTCAAATATAGTTGCAGACAGACTGCAGGGAAAGGGAGAAGGTCTTGGGAAAAGGCAAGAGAGGAGAGTCTATGACAAGGAACAATAGCAAACTGAATCCTCTTGATATCATAGCAAGACTGACTCTTCAGAGTGCTATAGCATCAGGCTTTGCCACTTGATTTGTCTGTGGCCCATTGTTAAGTTTTATGGGTATGGCTAGTAATGCTTTATTTAAATATTTTTATCTCTTAGAATCATAGAATCATAGAGTTGGAAGAGACCCCAGGGGCCATCGAGTTCAACCCCTTGCTATGCAGGAACACGCATCAAAGCATTCCCAACAGATGGCCATCCAGCCTCTGCTTAAAAACCTCTAAAGAAGGAGGAGACTCCACCACACTCCATAGAGGCAGCACAATATTCCACTGCTCGACAGCTCTGACCATCAGGAGGTTGTTCCTGAAGTTCAAGTGGAATCTCCTTTCCTGCAGCTTGAATCCATTGCTCCTTGTCCTAGTCTCTGGAGCAGCAGAAAACATGCCCGTTCCCTCCTTGACATGACATCCCTTCAAATATTTAAACATGGCTATCATGTCCCCTCTTAACCTTCTTTTCTGCAGACTAAACATCCCCAGCTCCCTAAGCCATTCCTCATAGGGCATGGCTTCCAGACCCTTCACCATTTTGGTCACCTTCCTCTGGACACGTTCCAGCTTGTCGATATTCTTCTTGAACTGAGGTGCCCAGAACTGGACACAATATTCCAAATGAGGCCTAACCAATGCAGAATAGAGTGGTACCATTACCTCCCTCGATCTAGACACCATACTTCCTATATCAAAAGGTCCCCAAGTGGCATACAAGTAAAATTGGTGTAACCCAGTTAAAATTTTTTGAAAAATTTAAAAAAATGCAATTGTGTTAAAAATACATGATTACCAGGTTTAAAATACTAAAACCATTTTAAAATAATTTGTATTAACAGTTTGAAATAAATCAGTGAGGCTCAAAGGCTTTAATAAAAAGCCATGTTTTTACTTGGTACCTTAGTGAAATTAGTGTTGGTACCAGTTGGGCCACCAAAGGGAGGGTATTCCACAATAGTGATGCAGTGGTTGAAAAGGCCCTCCTCAATATGTCTCACTGGAGGGACACAGAAGAAAATCTCCTCCCAGCACACCTTAGTCTGTGGGCAGGAATGCAGAGGGAGAGGAATTCGCTCAAGTACTTGAATTCAGTCTGGAAGCATATTGGCAGCTGGTACAATTCCTTCTTTTGGCCAGAACTTAGGAGTTTATCACACAAAGCAGGTAAATCACAATTAAAGCAGGATAATAGTGTCTTGGCCTGATAATTATTACATGAAATCTTTCCTCTTCTATTCTCCTAGTGGGAAACAGTTTGGAAAGAGCTTCTTTTACAAAGGAAGTCATTAACATATTTTTTTGTGTCAATAAAAGAAATGCCTTTCAGACAGTCTCCTACTGGGAGAACAACAGAAAAGGAAAGAAATGGTGTGTGATAAATCCCAGCCAAATACACTATTATCCTGATCTGTCTTATGTGATAAGCCTTTTGGTAGCAGCACAAAACTTGAAACTCTGCTGAAAGATTTCAAGTTTAGAAAGTTTTGCAAACTTAACACCTACAGGTCCAGCCTCTCTTTGTACCTCTTAGGGTCAAGGTGTGGAAAGTGTGGCCTGTGGTCTCAGATCCCACTTTGATGGCCCGTAAAGCTGTCTGTCAGTCTCCCAAAGCTCCCCAAACACCCCAAATTCACTGGACATGAAAGCAATAAAAAAAGGTTGTACAGGGAATTGAATCATTATAAGGCCTGGAAATGTTACTTTTTTGAACTACAACATTCAGAACCCCAGTTAGCATGGCCAGTTGCGATGCTAACTGAGGGATGCTGGGAGCTTTTGTCCAAAAAATAAATTTCCAAGCACTGACTAGGCTGGATAGTTGAGAACTGCTGAGAACTGCAGGATCCTACTGTGGAGAGAACAGAAAGTACATTGTAAAATTTCAATAATTCATCTAGGATTGGCACTTCCTCACTGTACTCTTTATGAGGGTGGTGAACAGTGAGCACCTAAATACCCTATAGGTATCAGATTCCCTCTGATCTTGGAACCTAAGCAGGGTCAGCTCTGGCTAGAAGTTGAATGGGAGACTACCAACAATTACCAGGGGCTGTAGACTATATTTTAGAGGAAGGAACTGGCAAAACCACCTCTGAGTATTCCTTGCCTAAGAAAACCCTATGAAATTCATGGGTTCACCATAAGTTGACAAGTGACTTGAAGGTGCGTGCGCACACACACGCGCGCACACACACAATGTGGAATGTTGACCCATCTTTTCTCATCCATGCCCTTAGAATGGCACTTGTCCTAAACCCAAGTCAGAGGGAGTGGTGGGGTAGAAACAGTGCTTGCTGTCTCAAATCTGCTGTCTCCTGAATAGAAAGTAATGTTCTGACTAGAGTTGCTAGAGTGAAAACTGGAGAAGTCTCCTGTCCCTTTCATGATTGTGTAGAAGAGGCAATTTCTGCAAGTGTTGCTTGCCCTGTAACAAGGTAACAAGAAATATGATCGTTAAAGGTATAGGAACCCTCTCCAGTTTTCACTTTGGCAACCCTGGTTTTGACTTGGAACCTTGGTTCTGACTCAGCTGATGTCAGAGAGTAGGCAGCAAGTAAGATGACATCATCATCCTCTACAGTGTTTCATGATGAGAAGTGGGACACCTATAGCCAAACAACATTAGAGTGTGGTCTAGATGGGAAACGTTTTTAATGAGGAGAATGAGACAAGCTAGGAGAGACTGCAGCAGTTTGTTTTTGTCTTGGTCTACTGTAAAGGGCAAGACTCTGCCCACTCGTCTCCCCTCCTGAATCAATTGTTGTTATTCTTCTGTGCCTTCAAGTTGTTTGTGACTTATGGTGACCCTAAGGTGAATCTATCATGGGGTTTTCTGGCAACTTGGAGTGTCTTGACACAGCCAAAGTCACTCAGTGGGTTTTCGTGGCCGAGTGAGGAATCAAATCCTGGTCTCCAGAGTCGTAGGGTCCAACACTCAAAATCACTACACCATGCTCGCTCTTAAGTAAAACCTATTTTTGCACTTTGAACTCAGTTTGCAACAAAGGAAGTAGACTGAGGACAAAGGGGGAAAGTGGAAGGAGAGAAGAGAAACTGAGACATTTTAAAGGGAAGTGAAAAAGTGGGATGATAGAAGGTCAGGATAGTTGGATGGTATGCACCATATGAAGAAGGAAAGGCTACTTCCTGTCTGGATAGGAAGGAATGGAATGGACATTAGTTGTGGGGATTGTTCCCAGCAGCAATGGGGAAAGCAACTGCTCCCATCACCAGGATCACATGAAGAGATACTGGCAATTAAAAAGAAAAAAAAAGGAAGAATGAGGGCAGAGTTAATTTGAGAGCCCTTTTGTCTCTCTCCAAATTAGTTGTTATGATCTCTTTTTGCCCAGCTCTAGGTAGAACCCCACAATAATGAAGGTCAATCCTTTTCTGTTTTCCACATTAGTCTGATGAGTTTTTTGTATCCTCCATAATGGATATGCCTCTTTGGTTTTTGTCTTTATGTGTGCATATTTAAACTATTATTATTATTACTACTACTATTATTATTATTATTATACTATTATTATCCCATATGTATTATCATAGATATTTGTTTTAATTATAAAATTTTGTGCAATATTTCCATATGTAAGTGCACTCATTTGAATAAACTCAGGAGTACAGACAAGGACCAACTCATTGATAATAAGTTCCTCTCATTACGTTTTCTCAGGATTTTGCTGTTAAATCTCGACAACTAGCTCTAGATCAATACTAAACAGTAAGAACTGGAACTCACAGATTCCCCTAGTTGGTGTAGCAATAGGGCATGTTGCCTGAAGGATTCTGGGAGTTCTATTCCCCAAAAAGTAACTTTCTTACACTTTGGTCCATTGTACTTCCTGTTAATCATTTTAAGTGAATTTCTGGGAGTTGCTGTCAGGAATCTCTCCCTGCCGAGCCGCAGCCAGCAAGGGAGGAGGGAGGTCAGGAATACTTTCAGAGACAGTCTGAATATACCAAACACCAGGAAAACACAAGCCAAACCAGGTCAAGGTCCAGTCCAAAGGTTCAGGAGGCAGAGATCCGCCCAGAGAGTTTCAAGGAGCAGGAGACATGAAGGTAATGAGGGCTTGCTAGTAATTTGCTGCAAGCAAAGAGCAGCCACGCCGGCAGATTTAAGCAGCCGCTGTGAACAGGTGCTGTTTGTTATTGTTTCCTCAGCCTAGTCCATGCAGCCTCCCTCTGAGCAGCCCGTTTCAGCCTTCTGGGTGATTGAGGGCTGATGGGCACAGGTGGCTGCCACTCTTCTGCATCACTGCTGGTTCCCTCTCCATCATGAGCTGGCTGGGGCAACTCTGTCTCTGTTTGACTTTCCAGTGCAGGGGATGTTTGCAGGTTGACTTGCTCACTCACTGGTCCAGTCCTCGGCACAGTCAGTTGGTCCTTGATCTCAGAGGCATCATCTGTCCTACTCACTGGCTCGGCCTCATGCACAATCAGTTGCTCCTCAGTCGCAGCAGCATCATCTATCATACTTTCAGTGGGGGGAAGAGAAAGCAATCAAGAGTGAAAGAATTCTTTAAGTGTCTAACCAATGCTACGGTAATAATCAGTGTGTTTCAGAGGAAACCATGACAAAAAATGATATAAAATGGATGCATTTATAGTGTTAATATGCCTTGAATTTTTGGAACAATGCTTTCGGTACATGAGTGTCCTATACAGGCAGATCTTCATGTTTCTCTTTTATTTTCCTCTTTTGCTGCAAAATTAAAGTTGGAAGAGTCATCACAACACAACTTCTCTCTTAATATTTGTGTGATAGATATTAAGTTAGTGCTCATAGATAGTCAGATGACAAATGACTTGTTTACACTAAGAAGACTTGAAAAGCAGTAGAGGCAACTTTTGTGGACTGCAGCTCCCTTCATCAGATGCCCTTATACTAAAGAAACTTGGTTAGTCTTTAAGGTGCCACAAGATCTTCTGAAGTTCTAACTTTTTTAAAAAAGTGCTCATAGGGCACAACGATGACCCCACACAGTTCTTGATGCTTCCACAAGGCCCTGTTCCCAGATCAAAGATAATGATGTGAATCAAGTTATCTTGGATACCATTCAAGTTCCCTTCTTAGACCTTTGCTATCAATTGTACTTTCTAGTCCAGAGCTTGGACAAGCTCCATTTTGGAGCTGCAATTATCAGAATACTCCAGCCAATGTCTGTATTGGCTGAGAGATTTTGGGAGTTGTAATCCTAAAATATTATGTTTCCAATTTCTGATTTAAATTAAAAAAATCAGTTCATTATTTGAGTCATAATCAATATATTGCCAAAATGGTTTCCTCCACACCAAAAGGAGCAAAAACAAAAAACAAGATGGTGCGCTGTCTTCATTCCATGACTGACATTTGAACCTTATCTCAGCAGTGGTGATATAGTGTCTTCCTCTCCACCAGAACCAGTAGGCTAGGCTAGGTTGTGTGGGATACCCAACTCTGTCCTTCTACATAGTGAAAAAGACTGGCAGGCTCAGGGGAAAGAGCCAGAAGGAGGGAACCATTGCTCTCCCCAGTATCTGCCCCCTGAGACTGTTGCCTTGCTTTGCCTAACAGTAGAGCCAGCCCTGAGTGGGAGGTATCCACAGCCTTGGGAGAACCCCAAGAACTAAGAAGTACAAAATTATTTAGGGGAAAACCAACCAAGGGGGCAAAAACAGCAAAGCATCAAAAAGGCCAATGAGGATTGAGCATGTACACTGAATGCTGAATTCTGTGGAGGTATGGGAAATGGAAAAAAACATAAGAAAGAAGGGAAATGGAATTATGTATCCAGGAAAAGGATGTAGCTGACTGTTTGGATCACTCCAGTTTGCAAGTTTTGTTGCAAGTCCCAGTTGTTTCTGACCAGCCTTTGGAGCCCGATGGATTGCCAGTTTTTATAGCCTCTAAGGGCTTGGCAGCACCTTAGCGGGGAATCCTTCAACTGGCACAGCATCTGAAGGGCTCAAGGCATCAGTTTGCCACACTCTTCCAAGCATTACTCCTAGAATCACACAAAACATTGGTGATTATTCCTGGTGTCTCTGCACTTCTTCAGTTTCCTTCAGCAGTGCCAATCTCCCAAGGATGGAATGCAGGGAAGGAGAAGGTGGGTAGACCCCCTGAGGAGGCAACTACAAGTGATCTTGTAATTGGTACGCTGTCTCTTGGGGCTGAACACTGCAACAGCCAAGTTGGATTTGCTATGAAATTGTGGAAATGAAAAAAAATAATAATTACAAGCTATCTTGTAACACTCCCCACTTATAGTTTGCATTGAGGACCTCTTACCAGGAGCCTGGAGGAGTTATTATATAACTTACACATGCAGTTTTTGGTGACCTGTCCCTTTTTAGAGAATGGCTGAAATTATTGGGAACTATGACTATTCAGGAGCAGGCCAAGCCAATTAGGAGTTTAGTGAGCCAACCTGGTATTCTGAATAATTGGCAGTCAGCCACTCAGGGCCAACTGGGTCCTTTAGAATTAGTTCAACAAGAGTCTTGCTGAGGCATCCATATTTGTACAGGAATCTAACTGGCTTTCCTGATGAAACTGAGCCCTGCTTCGGGGGCCTATTTCCTTTTTGCACACCCCCTCTCACTATGGCTGCTCCATCTAGAATTACGTAACCCAGAATAAACTCTTCCCTCTTTTCTTTTCTTTTCCCTGATCAGGCATTTTTGTAAATGAGAGAGCCTGTCAGAAGTGATGCTGCTAATAACTGCCAGCCGTCTAGTTTTAATTAGAGTTTTCTTCATTAATGCCTCAACTCCTCTCCGTGTGGCAGATTAAATAATGTACTCGCAGCTCATTTACACAAACCCCCAAACTGCAGGGCTGAGCTACAATCCTTTAATTAAACAGCCCGGCTGATCCCTACCGCTGCCTTGCCTCATCAGTCTAAGCCGATTAAACAGAATAGGGACTAATAAGGAGTATAAACAGAGAAGTGGCTCTTGCCTCTTCAAGGGACTTGAAGGCCTTAGCAGCTAGGTGGGTGGGCTGGTAACTCCTCCTCCTTGGGAATGTGTGGATGGGGCTATCCTACACCCATCATGACTGGCTGAAGTGGCAAGATTTTTAACAGTCCTCTGGAAAAAAAAATATAAGGAAAAATAAAAGGATATACCAAGCAACTGGCTGATAGATTAGCAGGTGCTTGTGTAACACCGAATATTTTCCTATCTGAAATGATTGTCAAATGCCCTAGACTAATCTCTAGGCATCTCTATCTCTAAAAGAAGCTTACATGGGTTTAATAGCTATTTTGTCTCCCAAGACTGTTCGTTCCATAAGAAGAAAAAGGCTAGAAAGTAGTTCTTGCTTCTTTGTAGGAACCTATGATGGTTAAATACTTGTAAAACCATAAACAAGACACTAGTTCTAAAACAAGAAGCAAGAACAGAAATTGGAATTTTTGGAGACATGAGAGAAATAAAAGTTTCTCCACATTTTGAATCTCTCTTTTTTACAAGGCACTCTCCAGTTTTCAAAATGGAATTTCAAAGTTGGTCATTTGGTTTCAAGAGCAAGCAGTAGTTAATGCTTGTCTGTCATTTAGTGGTGACCTGTAGAATTCAGTTGTTACAAGTGAATGTTCAGCCTTTTTCCTTTGACAATGTAACGTCTACCTTTAAAAGTGTGTCTTCCTTCAGTAATTTCTAGTACAGTACTGCAGTAATGTCACAGAACAGCTGAAATGGCTTCAAAATAATTTCATGCCAGATAGATTTATCAATAGCTATTGGTCATGATCTCTAAACTATACCTTGAGAATCAGTGTGTAGTAATGGTAAGAATGTTGGATGAGGAAAATCCTGGGTTGAGCCCTTAATTGAGTCAGGAGAGTCAGTAGACGAACGTAACCCAGTCGCTTGCTCTTTGCTTGACCCTTCTCACAGCATTGTTGTGAAGGAGAGGAGCCATGTAGCTTTCTTAAATAATGCAAGTTGAGCCTCCCTTATCCAAAATGCTCGGGATCCAAAGTGTTCCATATTTTGGATTTTTGAATATCTGCATATATGTAATGAGGTATCTTGGAGGTGAGACTGAAGTCCTACCTAAACTTAAAATTCAGTCATGTTTTATTTACACTTTGAATTTGAAATTTAAATTGTTGTTGTATATATACTGTTGCATGATCATTGTAAATTATATATTGTTCTTTTGACGTAGGATCTTCTGTCAGTTCTTCTCTTCTGGCCTTCTTTCTGGAGGGAACATTAGGGAATTACAGAGGCTTACCTGGGACTGAGCAGAACATGCGCATGCTGCTTGCAAAGTCTTTTAATTGGCTTGGTATATTTTTCCCTGCCCAGCTTACTTGGGATCATTTGTGTGATTCCAAATGAGCCTCTGTAATTTCCTCATGTTCCATACTACAAGATGATTGGGTTCCGCTTTTCAAGAGTTTTAGTTTTTGGAAGGTTTCAAATTTCAGATTTCTGCATAAGGGAGGGGCAGCCGATAATTAAGAACTAATGAATACACCTCAGAATGCTCAGAATCACCATACTTTCCAGCATTTCTTAGATGAAAACTGGGACACATGTGACCAAGCAACAGCACAGTGTGGTGAAGATGGAAAAAGTTATTAATAAGGAAGAAGAACACATAAGGGAGGAGAGACTGCTTTTGCTTGAACCTACTGGGAAAGGAAAGGAAAAAGACTCTGTACCCTCCTGTCCCCAGTTGTCCTTTGCAAAATACGAACTACTTTTGCATTTTAACTCTGTAACAACTGAAGTAAGCTGAGGGCAAAGGAGGAAAGGAGAGGAAGAGAGAAAAAGTGGGTCATTGTCAGGAGCTCGGGCGTGGTTGCGCCCGCAGGCATCCCCAAGCCCGCTGCAGAGGCTGCCTCCGATGAGGAGGAGGGGGGCCTGGGCGCCGTGGAGGCTGCCGCCGCCGCCGGGGATTGCCTGGATGCTGCGGAGGCCGCCACCGCCGGGGATTGCCCAGACACTGTGGAGGCTGCCGCCGCCGCCGGAGATCTCCCGGGCACTGCGGAGGCCGCTGGCCCGGCTTCCATGCCGGTGGGCATGGCAGGCGGGGACTCACCGGGGGAAGCAGGTCCCGGGCCCGATCCCAGGGCTCCATCCACCCGCGGCTCCGACCCTGAGGAGGCTGAGGCCTCCGCTCCGCTGCCCACGTTCCAGCAGTGGCGGCAGGACAAGGAAGCAAGCCGCCGGTCCCGGCGGTTACATGAAAAACACCTGCGGGCTGAGAGCTTCCAGCTGTAAACACAGCTGGGAGCCCTCAGCCGTGTGCTCGAGCCGGATTTGCTGCTGTCGGCCCAAGGGGGCTATTTAGGGCTGGTGCTGGGCTGGGAGGGGCACGGAGCAACAACTGTCGGCCTACCGTGCATCTGTCGCCCGTGCCCAGTTCCAGCCCAGCCTGTGTCCATGTCCGTGTCCCACCGCTCGGCCGTCCAGGACCACCCCTCCTGCGTTTTGGTGAAGTAACCTCTTTGTGTTCCGGGTGAGGCAACCCTCCATTATTTTCTGTTAGAGCCTGCTGTTTAAGGTGTATTTTCAGTTACGGCCAGTTTCGTTTACTGCAAACCTCTGTGTGCGGACAGCAATAAACGCTGCCTCTCCTCAATCCTCGTCCGGCCTCTACTTGACCCCCGGCCACCGCTGACAGTCATTTTAAAAGCAGCTAAAAAGTGGGATGATAGAGGATTAAATGAGACTGTCCCTGCTGAATTGAGACAGTTGGAGTGTGTGCTTACTATCAGTATGGACATCACCTCCATGCCCTATTTCTGGACTTCCCAGGTGCATTTAGATAGTTGGACTAGAAAGTGGAAGAAGCTGAATTATCTTTGATCTGATCCAGAACAGTAATTTTATGTTTTTGATAATACTTTATTTAGATATATATCTAGGATTATTTAAGTACAAATAATTATTAAATATCCCACAAAATGTAACATCAGTGGAGCCAACATCAGTTTGAAAACACAGGTGATCATCAAATTTGGGGCTCCACCACTACCATGTCCCAAGGTCCAGAAAATTATTTGGTGCACAGGGAGCTGGTAACCCAAGCCTTAAGAGGAATATCTTGCTGTCTGGCTCAGAAATATCGTTAATATCAATGATTATCTGTCCAGATTACAAATATGAACACCAGGAAGAAGACCTTCGGAAGGCCTGGAAAGGCCTTCTTTGCACTCAGTCTTCTTTCCTATAGAAGTGTCTGCTCTCTGTGGAGTATTTTAGGACTGGTAGTTTCATTCCTTGTTAGGAAAGATGCTCTACTGGGGCATATGGCGTTGTCCATTCCATGAGGTAAATTACCAGCTGAGAGGAGCAAAGTTGATGGTCGTCCATGAGGCCTGAGTTGAGCATTATATTGTTGAACTAGGCAGTTCTCTGAACAAATCTATGCCAGAGTGATCCCAATTGACAAGCATGGATACCTGACAAAAAGCTGTGACCATGTTTTTCCCATGGTTAAAGACATTTTACTGAATGAGGCAAAGGACAGGGCCCTATTCTAAATACAACAGTTGACTAGACCAGACAGAGTGATGTCCTGTAGATTGGCTGGTGGTCTACATCATGTTACCCAGAAAGAAAGGAAAAGTTTTAGTCAATGGGCAGAAATATGGTACTGGTTTGAGGGGAAAAAATGCCAGTCTGCCATATCAAATAGTTTAGCACAGGGTGGGTACAAGGCAGGTTGTGTTGCACACACAGTTCTGTCCCCATGGCATATGTCACCTGAAGCTTCTCTTCACTTCGTCTAAGAGTAGAGCTGGCCCTGCCATCCTTCACCAGGGCTGTTGAATATGGACTGTTATTTGACCCAGCCTCATGATTTCAGGAACCGGTGCCTCTATTTCTCTGCCATTTTTATCAGCTAATGATAGGCATCCATCCTGGGATTTGAATAGGCCAGTAATTGCCTCACCATTTCTCTAAGTTTCATGTTGTGAAGTGTAGCATTCTGGAACAATGATCTTTCAAATGGGCCTGGCTGAAACCTGTCTCTAACAGGATTGCATCCCACGTTTCCTTTTGTGAAAGTTAATGGGGCTGAGATGTGAGAGATTCATTTCTATTCTAATAATGAGGGGGAAAGCCTGAAATGACAATGGAAGAGAATGGCACATGCTGTTTTTCCACAGGCTTTTCGTAGTCTGCATGGGGCCCTGCTATGGAAATGGTCAGATCCACAGCATGGAAAGACCCTGTATTCCATTCTTGTGACAGAGGACAGTATTCTGAAATGTGTGACGCTGGAGATGCTGAAGTGGAATTACTCAGTCAATGAACTCTGCAGTCATTTTGAAGAGTCATGTGGGTGAGACAAGGGGATGCACATTAACATTTGCCACAGGTGATGGAAGATCATAAGATCTCAGCTGTTTGCAGCACATCCCAGCTGTCAATTTAGTTTTGTTATTTTGAGTCAACAAGCCCTTTAAAATGTGTTATAAATAAAAATGAATAATATAGGTGTGTTATCAGAAGCATAATTCATAAATAATATGTGTAACCTGCTTCAAAATGTGCAGAATGTTCTTGTTAGTGATACCGTCAGCCAGGCATGCCATCTTCCAAGGCACTGCACCACTACCCCCCCACCCCAATTAGCCATATCACTTTGCATTCAGTGTTGGTGTCACTTTGTAGTTGGTACTCAAAGGTTTGCAATATAGCCAGTGCTTTCAATTTTATTGTAGGTTCAGTTAAGCAGAGGTCTCTAGCTCCCTTAAATTACTGGCTCCAGTCTCCCTTGCTACCCCCTACAGGCTCTTTGAATATATATGTGATAGCAGCTCTCTGCTTTCCTTCAAGTATTTTCTCAAAATTTGCTCTTTCCGCCTGGATTTCGGATGTTTCCCATAATCCTCACTGCCAACTGAAGTACATGCATGTAATGGCAATTGTAAATGTTCTTCTCTCCCTACTCTTTTCTACTCCCTTTCTCTGTTGTATCTTTTTTGGGGGGGGTTGTTTGTTTTTTACCACTATTCCATACTGACCTAGAGATACCAATGGAATTTGAGTTTGGGCATGCAGATATGGTTTACCTGGTTTACTTTAACTAGAGAGGACTGTATTAGTTTATTTCCAGTCTCTGTTATTCTAGATATGTTTACGTATGTCCATTCTTTCTTGTTTCAAAACATACTTTTTCTCAAAACAGAGTTTAAAAATGTATTTTAATATGGAATACTTCTGAAGACTGCATTGGAATTCTTAAAGTGCAAAATCTTGTGGTAAGATGACTTCCAACTTCCATATTAGCCCAATAGACATAAATCAGGTCTGTTGGTATTGGAATTTGTGAAAATCAAATTCCTGAAGCCCATCTAACTTCTGTGTCATTTTCTGGTACCTATCCCCGGTACATGCTTGTTTCTTGACTAAAGAAATGCATTGTCAACGTTTTCCTAATGTATGAGTTGTTGAAGTTATCATTTTCAAGGCACCCTTTATTACATTTCTGTGTCATGGTTCCCATAAAGATGGTAAGTTGGAATATATTGTCCCATCTCCCATTTATTTTCAGAACAAACCTGTGATGCAGCTTAGGCTAAGAGACAGTGAGTCTTCTTAGCTTTTGGGTTCAGTTCAGGTTTGGATGAGTGCAAGATGTCCCAAAAGTCCACTATAAGGGTACAGCCACTAGTTATTAACCAATGATAATGTCTTTAAGTACTTTTGTAATCTTGAAGAGCAATACAAGTTGCCTTCCAGTACTATGTAGCATTCATTGCAGCTTAAGCATGAATTGTAGCAAAATTTGGTCCAGATGCCCTAAGAACTGTTTAAAAAAACAGTTATTGTCATCCAGATTTCCTAGAAATAATAGAAGCTACCTGCATTCTGTCCTAGGCACACTGACTTGGGGGTAGACTATACTGAATACATGGAAGGGACTTTCAAATGCACATTGTGCTTGTCAGAGTCTTCAAATTTAAGGATGTTTCAGTGGTAATGAGTGGGAAAAGTAATTTGCCCCCTTGCTGCAAGTACCTTTGAGTGGCAAAATTAAAAACAATCTGCCTGTCAGTGTTGAGGCCCCCTCACCTTAAAAATAGTTCTGGGGTTACTGCATAGATAGAAAGCAAAATTTGCCACCAGATTAAGGCTTTTGTATTGGAAGGTAGCCTTGCAAGTGATTAAAGTATCTAAATTACATATTGGACTGAGCTGGCTAGTAACAGAACAAACAATTATGCATAGAGCACACTGGACACAAAATCAGTGTTACCTGTTGGGCATGACCACTTTAGGACAGGGTGGGCAACTCCCAGGAGGTTTTGGGGGGGGTACTATTAACCGTTTTAAAATAATATGATGCAAGCAGTAAAACTGGTCTGGCAGGGCTTTCCTAGAAGGTTAATATGTGGGAAGTTACAACTAACCTTGTACATGTTCAATGGATATGTGAAATAATAGCTTCTTTTTGGACAAAATTCAAAGCAAGAATTACTATTAATGATGGATCATTAATAATAAATATTGTCAATGTCTTGGTGTGTCGTATACCCAACCTTTGAAATTTGAAGAATGGACATGGGAAATGGTTCTCCAGAGCCATGTTGAAGGCCAAACATATAGTTTCAAAAAAGTCAAAATCAAGTCACAGCCCTGGTATCAGCATTTCAATTCAAGATCTCCTAATACCAATATCTCAAATTGTATCTGAAATAAAGGCTTGTGAGCTAGTGCTCTGTAGTGGTTGGAATACTGGATTAGGATTCTGGGAGACCAGGGTTCTCACTCAGCCATGGAAACCCACTGGGTGAATTGTGTGCAAGCCACACTCTCTCAGCTCAGGGAAAGTCAATGGCAAATTGCCTAAATCCTGCCAAGAAAACCCTGTCGTAGGGTTCCCATAAGTCAAATATGGCTTGAAGACTTGTAACAATAACAAAGACCTGTGCTCAGCCCATTGGAGCTGAGCCCTTTCTGTCTTCTCCTGTTTTAGTTCTCTTTCGTATTTCCACACATTTTCTTTCCTTCTTTACCTTTTCTCTCATCTCCCTAGACTTCCACGAACATACAGTGGTAACAAGCAAACTGCATTAAATAAAACTGCCTAACAATAGAATATGAAGCTGAATTGCAACAGGTTGATGGGTTGCAGTTCAAGGAGAGAGCTTATCTCAGTTGTATTTAAAAATAATAGCAAATTAAAAACATTGTCCAATATTCTAGATATTACATTTCACTCTCTCTTTTCCTGTTCCGTATCTCTAAATGTCTGAGTGTGTAATGGATGTACCTCATCTCTAGTGCACATCTAGGTAAATGTATATGTAATATATAAACATAAAGGTGTTATGAAGTACACATCCTGTCATTTCTCATATAGAAGCTACAGAGGTATGTGTTCTTGATAATATCTATTTGAACAATCGTGTATTTAACCATCTTGGCATGTGAATAAATGAATGAAGTGCTGCAGAGAACATATACCAAAACAGCAAGTGAAGCAAAATTCCCAGAAACAAGTAAGTACAAGCGAGACCTGGGCAATAATAATTGGTCTAGAAACTGAGCAGGGCTCACAAAAATTACTTTATTGACTATAGCTCCCAGACCCCTGCAATGGATTCTGGGCATTGTAGCTCAAAAAGATAATGTTTCCAAGTTTTGCAAGTTTTCATGAAATGTTGGGGGGTTATTTTGTCTCAGAAGATCAAAGTCTTCTCTTTTCTGCAAAGCTGCACACGTTTCTGATACAGGATGTTTTGGTTCTGGTATGTAGAAGAAAAATTTTAAGCTGTACCTGGAAAAGGTGCCAAAAATTGCAGTCCAGCAGAGGTGAATTTTTAATTGTTTTGAGAAGGAGTACTGGGGGGGGGGGTTGGCTTCTCTGCCCATGGGTTTTGCATGTGTTAGCTTCCTTTTGAAGTTTAATTTTCTCATGTATAAAGTGCTCCTTAGATCAGACTTGAAACATGATCAATGCAACTGGCAAGTGTTTACTTCGTGATTATGGAGCAATTAAATTCCAACTCAATACAGTTTAGGCATCAAACAGCTGTGCACTCATTCCTAAAGTGCCTGCTGGATTACTCAGCGCAGCAACCAGGCTGCTGCCTGCAGCCTCAGCACCAATTAGTGGATAAGAAACATAACATAATCGATTTTCTTAGGTCTCTTCCTTAGACCAGTTCTCTTTACAGTCTTGGTCAGGCTTCTGCCTCCTTCACTGTAACTTTGAATTGCTAAACATTTCCAATACAGGAACACAAACGGCTTTGCCAGAGTAGCCACTGAAGAGTTTGTTTTGATCCTTCAAGGACCCAAGTGTCACAGAAACATTGAGCTAGCCAAGGCTGTCTTTGGGGCAAACCGTGCAGAATGGGAACATTAAGGTGAGCCAACAGGAGAAAAGAATTGTATCTAATGTACGTCAGCTTCTTTGTTTTGGAACAAGAGTGTTCTTAAATGTAGTATAGGGTACTGGCTAGGTTTTTAGACAGGAAGTTTGGAGAGCCTGCTTTAAGTTACCGCTCAGCCATGAAACTCACTGGTCAACCTTCCGACAGCCAGTTTGCAGACTTCAGGGCTAGAAAGAACTTGAGGCTTAAAAAGTCTAAATGCAGGAAAAAGCCGAATTGATAGATTTCCTCATACTTAAAAGGACTTGTGTGTGTCACCCTTTTGGCCAGCTCCTGATGTGGAGCTTGGAAAAGAGGCAACCTGGCTGTCTGTTTATCAGAGACAGAGAAAAAAAAAAAAGTGTTTTCCGACATTAAGCCAACACTATTTTCCATAGGTTAGTGCACTAGTACAAAACAATTTTCCATATGTAGCCTAAAGTACAAATGTTTCATTTCATATACCCATGTCAATATACCCATGCCAACAGATATAGTTGGCTTTCCACTTTTGTGGGTTCAGCATTCAAAGATTTGGTTATTTGCCAGAAGTTGACCATAGAATCTCACTGAATGACCTAGAGATTGCTAGACAAATGTTCTCAGATAAAAGAAAAAAAGTGTCCACAATTTTTATTTTTATTTGCAGTTTTTCCACTTTTGCAGGGGTCTTGTGCCCCAACCCCTGTGAAAGTGGACGGCTACTGACATCCCATGGGATGTTTCTTTTGGATCAACGCTGATAAATGTATAATCATTTTTCTCTCTTCTCTGATAAACTTTATTTCAATTATTGTTTTATATTCCATTTTATTTATTTTTCTGCATTGCTGAATTTTTTTTAAATCTTGGTATCATGCTCCAAATCTCCCTTTAAGTTCACACAAGGGCCAGATGGGTTCACTAGTTCTGGTCTGGATGGAGATGAAGATGCACCAAGCATCATGTCCCACACTAATTGTACTCTCTCTCTCTTTCACACACACACACATACACACGCATGTGTCACCGTCCAGTTAAAGGACCTCCTCAGTCTGCAGACACACACTTCAAGCTGCCTCCTGTGTTTTTACCACTCATAGAATCATAGAATTGGAAGAGACCACAGGGGCCATCTAGTCCAACTGCCTGCTATGCAGGAACACACGTCAGAGCATTCTCAGCAGATGGCCATCCAGCCTCTGCTTAAAAACCTCCAAAGAAGGAAACTCCTCCACATTCTGAGGCAGCATATTCCACTGCCAGACAGCTCTGACCATCAGGAAGTTCTTCCTGAGGTTCAGGTGGAATCTCTTTTCCTGCAGCTTGAATCCATTGCTCTTTGTCCTAGTCTTTGGAGCAGCAGAAAACAAGCCCTCTCCCTCCTCGATATGACATCCCTTCAAATATTTAAACATGGCTGTCATGTCCCCTCTTAACCTTCTCTTCTGCAGACTAAACATCCCCAGCTCCCTAAGCCATTCCTCATAGGGCATGGCTTCCAGACTCTTCACCATTTTGGTCACCCTCCTCTGGACACGTTCTAGCTTGTCAATATCCTTCTTGAACTGAGGTGCCCAGAACTGGACACAGGATTCCAATTGAGGTCTAACCAATGCAGAATAGAGTGGTACCATTACCTCCCTTGATCTAGACACCATACTCCTTTTGATGCAACCAAGAATTGCATTGGCTTTCTTGACTGCTGCATCACAGTGCTGACTCATGTTCAGCTTGTGATCTACCAAGCGTACTGCTATACAGCCGCATGTCCCCCCTCCTATATTTGCACATTCCATTTTTTCTGCCTAAGTGCAGGACCTTATATTTCTCTCTGTTGAAATTCATTTTGTTAGCTTTGACCCAGCTCTCCACATCTGTCAAGGTCATTTTGAATTTTGATCCTGTCCTCTGGCATATTAGCAACCCCTCCCAATTTGGTGTCTCTTTCCTGCTGGGATGTAGGATTGCTTCTGTAATATATCACCATCAGTCTATGACTGGTGAACTGTAAAGCTTACAGCCATATGATCTCCATCCATGGTCCTTACCTTGGTAAATCAGTTGTAAATTGCTTCTGAGACTGCCCCCGTCCTTTTGAATAACATTCTCTCTTTTTCATGCATTACAATTACTGATACCCTTGTGAGTTTCCAATTTCTCTGATGCAGGATTGCTTATTGGTCACCCAGTGACCTGTCTTTTCTTGATATGCCCATCTGTCTTCCATCTAACGCAGTGTAGCTAGCGGCTATCAGCTTTGGTAACGTATGAAAAAAACCAAACCACTAGTGTAAAAGGCTCTTTGACATTTCTTTCTGAAACTGAATCTGTCTGCTGGAATCCTTCTTGATGTTCACTTATCTTCTTAAAAAGGCAATCATCCATTTGCCCTTGAGGTCAGCATCAGATCCTTGTGCCAGTTGGCTTTGTGGAAGTTTATGACCCATTTTTTTTAAAACCCTTTGGTTTGTATGATGTGAATAGCAATAGTAAAAATGTAAAAATACTGTAGGGGTAGGGGAACTGAAACCGAACAAATACCAGAAAAAAACAACTGAAGTTGGGAGTTATAATATCAAACTATGTATGAAAATTAAAAAAAACTTTTCTCTCTCTCTCTTTCTCTCTCTCTCTCTTTGTGTGTGTATGTATGTATATTTTAGGAAACTTACTAATCTATCATATACAATAATTAAATCAATGAAACATTACATGAAATATATATAGTATAAAAAATACAATAATTTAGTAAAGAGAGCCAAAGTCCTGTGGGAGACCTCCAGTCTCTTGAAGTGCAAAAGCTTTGTTGGAGGCAGTTGATGGAGATGAATTGAACTTTCAGATGATGTGCTAGTCCTTCCAAAGGCAAACAACTTTGTAAACCACTTGATAGACAAGAATAAAGTCAACTGATGTCTGTTCAAGTCCATCACTAATTACAGCCAAACGCATTTGGACCATGAGTCTTGATCAGTGGCTGAAATAATTCCTTGAGCTTCCTTATCTTCAAAAATAAATCAACAAGCTTAATAATATCTATTTACTAAGAGAAGCACACATTAAAAATATACCAGTCAGTAATAAATGTTACTTACCACAAATAAATCATTCAATATATAAAAAGGAGTATCCACAGATATTTTTCTGCTTTCCTACAGACTGATCTTTACCATGTAAAAGCAATCACTTAAATAACCAGGTGCAGGTTTCTTATATCTATTGAGAATTTTTCTCTTTCAACTAGATCCTTGTTCTGATGTAACTTAACTAAATATTTTCAATACAAAGAATCATATGGACAACTTATTATAGAATAAGCCTGTATACAGAAATTAAAAGTTGACTTGTAAATATATACATAAAACATGCTTATTTTACAGAATGTTGATAAAACAATGGCAACAAAATATTCATAACAATAGGGGAAAAAGAATAATCAATCCAATTTTACGTAGGATTTTGTATGAGGATGTAGATGAACCCTGTACCTCAAAAACAGCCAAGTCTGTTTGCAAGATAATTGTAGTGATGGCTACTGTATATATGTCTTTAAATAAATGAGGTCTTTTTAAAAAATATATATAAAATGGACCATGACATCCAGAAGGCTCTTTACATAGAGGAGTATGAAATAATTAGATAAATGAATATTAATCTCAGAATTCTGTATTCAGTTTGTTAAATTTATATTGTATTTTATAGATCTTTGTTTGAGATTACAAGACTGCAGATTAATTGAAAGGGTCTACAGTAATACTGACATCCAATCTAACTCATCATTTAAACCTGAAGGAGTAAGGCTATTCAGCTGGTGTATCCAACAGGTGAATAGCAATAGTTCCATGGATATTAATATGGCCTTTTCCTTGATTTCTAGTATACCTAAATAATCTGTTCAAGGCAAAACCTCAGCTCTAGGCACATCTGGATGGTTTCTGAGATTAATACTTTTTCTTAAAATGCTTCTTAACACAGTTCATGGCCAAGGTTCTATACAATAAATGCTCACATATTTTGATGAATCTCACAGTTGGTCAGTTGATTGAGCAACATGTGTCGTGGCCTTGAGGTCATCCATCGTCCAGTTAGATTTTAGATTATTTCCCAATCTGCCAAGTCAAAAGTCTGCTCGTGGATTGGTTGTCTGCACTGGGGATCACATTTACCTTACCTCTGAGAAAATGCAACCAGTTGTACAAGGATTTTTACATTAGGCCATCGGACCTATTTTTGCCATGCCTTTTACCTTTCTCTTACCTTTATGATATAGCAATTACTCTTCTAATATTATGAAAAGCATGTATTTTATAGACATCAGCTTCAAGTAAATGTATGTTTAGAAACATGGTCAGCTTATATCAATCTATATGCCTAGCTCTCATTCATATCCTAGGTGTATCCTGTTCCCCTTTTTTCCTTTCTTTATTTCTCTGTCATTTTTCATTTCTTTTTTTTGTAATCTTCATAATCATATTTTAAAAATCTAATAAAATATATTAGAAAGCCCAAGAGGAGATAGACGACTGATTTTTTATTTTAAATCCACTAAGTTACCAGTTGCGTTGAAATTTGAACTTGGTATCTCTGGGGAAAATTCAGCTTCCAAAACAGATTCAGAAAAAGGCTGATGCTAGTGAACTTAGGCTAAAAATAACCATGTTGATTACCTTTCTGTAGTTAGATGTTTAAGAAAGAAAGATGGGTGAATGAATGAAACTTCTTTCCTTCCATCCTTGTTGTTTTTGAAGAACATGTTTTCCTTTCTTTTGCAAAGCCCTCCTCTGTGACCAGAAGAAGGAGAACAAATTATGCAAAATAATGTCAAACTTCCATAATTTGTATTTGTTACAGAATTCTTCTTTTATTTGAGTGGGTGACCTCAGCTCAGAATTTCGAAATAGGATATATACAACATTGCTTATTGGCACATTGGATCCAAAACTCTGCAGATATACAAACTATAAGGGGTAGAACAGTCATTGCCTAAGAAAGATGCTAGGAGAAGCTGTGAACTTGCTGATCTTCTCTAGCAGAAGATAGCAATAGCAGTAGCATGTGTATTTCTATACTGCTTATCAGCTAAGTGCTCTCTAAGTGGTTTACAATGTGTTAGCTAATTGCCCCCCAACGAGCTGGGTACTCATTTTGCTGACCTGTGGAAGGATGGAAGGCTAAGTGAACCTGGAGGCCAGCAGGATCACACTCAAAACTTTGTGGCTGCAGTACCAGCATTTAACCACTTCACCACCAGGGCAGTGGTTAAATGCCCTGGTGCTGCTGGCATCAATGACCTTTACATTATGGAACAAATGCTGGTATTAAAGCAGGTTTTGTCAGTGAACCTGCTTCCAAATTAACTCCTGCCTGTCAACAAGATGCAAGTAGAGATCATAGAACCATGGAATTACATGTTGGAAGAACCTACAAAGGCCATCAAGTCCAAACCCCTGTTATGCAGGCATACACAATCAAAGCACTCCTGACAGGTGGCCATCTAGTCTCTCTTTAAAAACTTCCAAAGAAGGAGACTCCACCACACTCTAGAGCGGCACATTCCACCATCAAACTGCTCTTACCATCAGAAAGTTCCTCCTAATGTTTGAGGGAATCTCTTTTCCAGTAGTTTGAAGCCAATACTCAATGTCCTAGTCTGTGGAGCAGCAAAAAGTAAGCTTACTCCCTGCTCCATGTGACATCCTTCCAAATATTTAAACATGGCGATTATGTCACCTCTTAACTTTCTCTTCTTCAAGCTAAACATACGCAGCTCCCTAAGCTGCTCCTGATAGGGCATGGTTTCCCAGCCTTTTAACATTTTGATTGCCCTCTTTTGGACATGTTCCAGCTTAGCAATATCTTTCTTGAATTGTGGTGCTCAGAACTGAACACAAAGTTCCAAGTGAGGTCTGACCAAAGCAGAATAGAGTGGTACTATTACTTTCCTTGTCCTAGACACTATACTCCTGTTGATGCAGCCTGGAGTCACAATTCCTTTTTTAGGTACTGCAGCACATTGTTGACTCATGTTCAGCTTGTGGTCTACTAAGACCCCTACATCTCTTTCATATGTATTTTGATCACAAATCTTATTTCTGTGCATTTCATTTTTTTCTACCTAAGTATAATACCTTACATTTCTCCTTAACTTTATAACTTTTTCCCTAACTTTCCAAACTCAGCAAATACATCTCCAAACTTTTTAAAAGAGGATATGAAATACTGAAACATCCACAAGATGAGAGAGTCTTGCACTATGGTACTCACATCACCTGTCTCTTGAAGAAAGGTCTAAGGAAGCAAAATTAGTCCACTTCTTTGGCTGCCATTAAATTAATGTGAACTAACTGTGTGTGTGTGTGTGTGTGTGTGTGTGTAAAAAAGCACAGTAAGATACCAGTTTCAACATGATTTCTGCTTTGCTAGCATGTGTGGTTTATACAACTCTATCTTCATTTCTCTTCTCCATTGAGGTCATAGGAACAGATAAAGGGTTTTTGGGAAAGATTTTTTTAAAAAAGAAACATATCTGATTTGTATTTTCTCCTCCTCTCTGTAGACCTAATCATCCCCTTGGTTTTGAGTATTTATTCATTTCACTTCACTTCATTTCATTTCATTTCATTTCATTTCCATTCTGATGCTGCTTTTCTCCTGGAGTGGGACTGAAGGCAGCTCACAAAAGGAATCAATTAAACCCAATAGTAAAATTTTAAAAACAATTAAGATAATCACACTATAACAATATGAGAAAAGATTGGTGTGGTGGAGGACACTTCATGTGAAACAACAGCATTCAGTTCTCCTAGGCTAAATGGAGAAACTTGTTTTGCCGATGCCAAGGCCATCTTGAAAGATACAGACATTTTGAATATAGGAATTGGGTTAGTCATGATGCTGAGATGGGTGCTTCTAAAAAGTTGTGTTATACAAGGACAGATAATCTCTATATCTAGTCCAGTACTATCTAGCCTTACCTTACTTGAGATGTGTTCATTTATAATTCTCATTATCCACAACCAGCTTAGCCTACCTGTGTTGACTGAGAAAGATGGGGGTAATTGTTAAACCAGACCTTGGAAAGCAGAGAACTGGACACACTGGATAAAGGATTCTAGGAGTTCAAAAGAATAATTTTTCTATTCTCTGAGTCAAACATATCTAGACAATGGCAGCATGGAGAAGACCTGTCAGTTCTGGATGGCAGAAACTCTACAGCGCTTTGAGCGGAAGTCTTTCCCATCATCTGTTACCTGATCTTCTTAGTTGGAGATGTGAGATTGAAGTTGGACCTTTCTGCACACAAAACATATGCTCAACCTTTGAGCTGTAATCTTGACTGTGTCCTTTGCTGGAAAACCTCAGGCTTGTGGCCCAGAGCCAGTCTTCTTTCATCTTTCTGTTATAACTCCTTGATTTATCCCCACTCTACTTATGCCTACTTCTGTTGTGGGATATTAAAAATAAAGGGATTATTTGGAAAGGATAGTAGGATATCCAGATATTATTCAATGCATTGATGTGAGGTGCTGAGTATGTGTTTTTTCCTATGTATTTTAGCTTTAACAATTACCTAGTAAATAGATTTAGGCCAAGAGATAATGGCCATTTCTGCACTACACTGTTATAGTGCAATTATTTCAACATCCTGTGGAATTCTGGGGTTTGTAGTTTACTGAGACCAAAGAGCTCTCTGGCTGAGAATTCTAAAAGCCCTTCCCTAAACTGCAAACTCCAGGATTCCATAGGATATTTAAAGTGTAATAATAGCACTATAACAGTGTAGTGCAGAATAGCCAATGATTGGCTCAAGGTTGCCAGCTGAAATTCATGGTTAAACAGTGATATGAACCTTTGTCCCTTGTTCAGGTTCTATGCTCTGCATGCTTACAAGAACAACCATGATTATATAACAACAACAACGACAATCCATTTCTCAGTCCTTAGAATAGAAAATCAATGATTCCTATGTGGAAGCTTTAGTTCTTTGCAGGGTCTTTCCAAAAGTAGCTGCAGCTGTTTTCATCCTGTCTGCTAGAGAAATCAACATTTGCCCTCAGGTGATTGAAAGGTTTGCGAACAAACTGAGGAGTTCTTGAACAGAAAAGAAAACCTCTTGGTTGCAGGTATAACTCAGCTCTGTCATACTTTCTCTAAGGTGAATCTCTCTCCCTGTTCTTTCCTCCTGAAGAGAAAGGAAATCAATTTCAAAGGCAGTCAGAATATGTTAACAATTATGCTGTGGATCTCGAAAGACTCATTGTGATCTGACATTTTTTGTATGTTTTGTGGGCAACTCACAGTCAGAGCCTCAGGCAGATAAATACAAAGAGAACAATATTGTGGCTGTGAGTTTTACCCTGTTTCACCTTTTCCATCTTTCCCTTACTTTTGAATAACTTGAAAGGAGCTTTCCTTTGTTGCTGTATCTTATTTTCAACTACTTATTTGGGAATATTCAAATAGCATTCTAGGTTTGTCAGATGAAATAAGAGACAGAGTGCTTGGCCCGTTGATGGTTATGTTGAAGAGGGAGTTTCTGCAGGTGTTACTTTGTCATCTGGCAACCCTACTTGTCACTCATGAGTCAAACTGTTGACAGCGATCATAGATTTGTATAAATTATATATAGTATAGAAAAGTAAAACAAAACAAAACCACAGAGCAAGCAAATCCAGACAAATGCAGATTCTCTTATGATCTTGTGTTAAAATGTTAAATTAAATGGAAGATTAAAAGCAGAGCTGCAATGGTACTAGATTAATCAGCTGGAGTAGGGATGAAAGTCGTGTTTTGTGGACTCCATATCCCTTCAAGAGATTTTTCTTGTGTCTCAAGGTGTTTCCCAGCTGCTTAGGATACTTCAGATGTGTTACACATATGCATTCCTGAATCATGCTCACTTTAGGGCTATTTTACACTTGATTCAGAGGTAAATCTTGACCTGAGAAAGAAGATCCTTTTAGACATCTGTTGCCCTCACACAGTTCCAACTATGTGAGAGAGAAGAATATGAGGGCATGCTCCTTGGCCCTCTTTTTCTGTTACTGTCACCAGGCTCATTATTCTCCAGACGCTAGACACTGAACTCTTGCAGCAAAGAGACTTCGTCACTTGAGTACATCACACTTTGTGTGATTTAGGACCTTTCCACACTACACTGTTATAGTGCTATTATTCCACTTCCAACATCCTGTGGAATTCTTTCCAAGTTTCTTCTTTCATGTTGAAATTGTCCATGTGTTTATGAAAGCACAGAAATTCTGAACCATTCTGACAACTATTATGTCAGACTACACAGAGAGGCCATTGAAATCCATAAACAATTTCAACAGGAAAGAAGAAACTCCAAAAGTAAACAAAATTTGGCTACCAGTACTGAAGAACACTAAAATCAAGACTCAAAAATATGCCAATGAACACCACCCAGACTCTGGAGATCCCTCCACGCAGTGGTTCTCAACCTGCGGGTCCCCAGATGTTTTTGGACTTCAGCTCCCAGAAGCCCTGAACACTGACCATAGTGGCTGGGGCTTCTGGGAGCTGAAGTTCACAAACATCTGGGGACCCACAGGTTGAGAACCACTGCCCACAGGAAACAATACAATGAGTTGCTAATGTACTTAATGCGCTGTTATGCATATCCCCTGACTAACAATACAACCCTGGGGGATGTCCCATTTAACAACAGGCCATCACACAGGCCAACTGTAACATATGCAAATTGCTTCCCTCCTTCTGGGGACTACAAAAGTATATATACTCTGTCTCACTTCCATGCCACCTGATCCTCTGAAGATGCCAGCCGCAGATGCAGGCAAAATGTTGGGAGCAAATACTAACAGAACACGCCTCAAAGCCCAGAAAGCCCACAACAACCTATGGATTCCAGCCATAAAAGCCTTCAACTTTACAACTCCTGACTACTTCTTGCCTTAAAAAACCCTAGGAAATTCATGGGTTTGCCATAAGTCAACAAGCAACTTGAAGGCACATACACACAGAGAGACTGTACTATTCAGGAGAAATTGCATAAGAATTATTTGGTTTATTTGCAAACAATCCTTCCATGGTAAATGTTTGAACTACATAGATATATATCAACAAATCATGCCACTGTTGAAGCCTTGGACTCTTCCATACTGGTCTAAACAAATGTGAGCTCTCACAGTGTAGATTCTTCATTTTTGTTGTTGTTGATTCTGTGTCTGCTTGTTCTTTATCAATGTGCTTTTTTTCAATTATTTTTTGAGGTTCAGTTTGTAACTGGGCAGAGCAATTTTTGCATCCTCACTGGAAAGCTTTCAAACTTGATATGTGGTGTGCTGAGATAGCGTTCTGTTCCTATGTCTTTGAACATTTTTGTTACTTTTCCTTGAATTGTAATGCATCAGTGAAAAGGTGAAACAGAAGTTCAGTGCAAAAATACTGTTTCACTGATACACTTTGATGCTGTAACTCTTTAAAAAAAGAAAAGAAAAACATTTTTATAATGGGGAGAAGAGTATGAAAGAATTACTTTAACTTTCCTACTATTCTTCTTAAAATTATGCAGCATGCTGACATTGTAGGCTACTTCAGAACACACAACATTGGGAAAGTGGTCAAAAACTAGCATGAACCATAACAATTGATGTTGACCTTTCAACCTTTCTTGATCCATGGTGTTTTGGAGATTTAAACAAATAAACAAACAAACAAACAAACAAACAGAGGACAGGAATGAAATGTTGCAGCTGTTGCCGGCAATTGCCAGCAACAGCTAGGATAACAAAAATGTCATTTGGGTATATTTGAAGAAGCTTAGTTCATGTTTGTGCACTGCAAAACCACAGTGAATTTTAAAGTATCTGAAATCTTACTTTTCGAGCCTCAGTTCTCCCACTGTTTATCTGTAACGTGGGATCCCCAAAAATGCATCTCACAGGCCAATGTGAGGGAGAACAAAAATAAAATTTAATAAGCACTGTAAATAAAAGGGCCTTGATGGTTCTGTGATATGCTTTACATGTAAGTGTATATTTTTATTGGATGAAATATATTTTCTTCCTTGTTCAGGCATTGCTGCCTCACAATGCTCAGCTCAGCCCGTCGTAATACCGAAATGCTTTCTTATGCTTGGTTGCGCCAGCAGGCTTTTGTCAGCAAATTTGGTGATGTTCAAATCTGCCTGAGGCACCAGGAGCCAAGAGAAATGAGTCAAAGTGGCAGAAAGACTGCTGCTGAGAAGCCAAATTTTTCATTCCCCAGGCACAGAGCAGGCGGTTAACACTAATTCAGGCTGCCATCTGTTTCTTCATTCTGTAAAAGGTCATATTTACCAAATAATGCAAAGGCAAGAGGAGTCTGGGGTTAAAGTGAAAGTAATTAAACCTTGCAGCAAAGAAGGCACTGCCCTCTCTATCTTCTTCCTTAATTTTCCTTTTGTGCTTTCAGACCTCATTGGTGTAGGAGCCCAAGTACTATTCAGGGAAGAGCTCTGTGGAATTATTTGCATTAGCAAACCTTGGAATGTCCTGATTCAAACATGCAGACACAGGGTAGAAAGTGAGGCTTTTACATATGCTACAATTAAAAGAGATCTTAATTCTGCCCATTGTTTCTGTTGTGTGCCTCCAAGTCGTTTCTGACTTATGGCATCCCTAAGGTGAACCTATCATGGGGTTTTCTGGGGGCTGAGTGTGTGTGGTACACCAAATGTCACCTAGTGGGTTCTCATGGCCAAGCAGGGAATCAAATCCTGGTCTCCAGGGTCATAGTCCAACACTCAAATCATTACTCTATACTGCTCATAGAGAATCCAAATTCTGCGTCAAGAAAAAAAACAAATCCCCTAATCTGCCCATTATGCACACTAAGCTAGGAACACCTCCTGGTTTAAAGAGAGCCTCAGCAAAGTATCCTGTGCTGCGCTCTCACATAGACTGGTGGCTCCACAACTTCCTTGATGATGGTAGTGGCAGCCCAGGATTTTAACTTCCCCATATGTTGTGTATTGGTGCACTGTGGGAAATAGCGTGGCCAGTTAAGTTTGCCCCAGGCCTTGAAGTTTCCAGGCCAAAACCTGAGACCTACAGATAGTTCCTGGTGATGTCATTAAGGATTATCCATTAAGCACTAGCCACAGTTGCTCACAGCTTCTCATGTAAAAATGTGTGCATGCACACAGACACAGTACCGCGCTATGCTGCTTTGGTCAGACCTCATCTGGAATACTCTGTCCATTTCTGTACACCTCATTTCAAGAAGGATGTTGACAAGTTGAAACATGTCCAGAGGAGGGCAACCAAAATGGTGAAAGGTCTAGAAGCCATGTCTCATGAGGAGTGGTTTAGGGAGCTGGGTATGTTTAGTCTGCAGAGGAGAAGGTTAAGAGGGGATGTGATAGCCATGTTTAGATATTTGAAAGGATGTCATATCGAAGAGGGAAAGGGCTTGTTTTCCATTGCTCCAAAGACTAGGACAAGGAACAATGGATTCAAACTACAGGAAAAGAGATTCCACCTGAACCTTAGGAAGATTCCACCTGAACCTTAGGAAGAACTTTTTTTTAATTTAATTTTTATAAAAACAAGGGAGTTTATACACAATACATATAATTTACCTTGTTTCGTGTTGTACATCATTCTTACATAAGTCCTCTATTAGTTCTTTCCAGGCATTGTTATCGAGTATTTCTTACTATTTTATGTATTTCAGTCCCTCTTTTTCTCTCCCTCTCTGTCTTCCCCTCCCCTCCCCTCCCCTTTGTATAACCATTTCCCTTCCCTCCCAGTCTTCCCCCTTCTCTCCCTCTCCCCTTCTTCCTATCCTTGTTCCGCGTTTTCTCCACTCCAAAGTCTTTCTTTTCTTTCTAGGAAGAACTTTCTGATGGTCAGAACTGTTGGCAATGGAATATGTTGCCTCGGAGGTGTGGTGGAGTCTCCTTCTTTGGAGGTTTTTAAGCAGAGGCTGGATGGCCATCTGTTGGGAGTGCTTTGATGTGTGTTCCTGCATGGCAGGGGTTGGACTGGATGGCCCTTGTGATCTCTTCCAACTCTATTATTATTCTGTCATACACACACACACACACACACACACACACACAGAATGTGTTTTCCTATTTGGAAATTAAGCCAAAAATCTTAGCTAAATAGGCTGTTCCCAGATTAAGGTGAAATGAGGAGACCATTCTCACTTGGCAAAATAGGATAAGGAACATTTAATTTAGTTTACTTGCTTCTTGCTCAAAGGGGGATACAATGCAGAGTGGAGGGTAAGTCCTGGCATCATAATAACTGGAAGAGAAGCAGGAAGTAAACACACAGAGCTTTCTGGAGAAACTCTGCAAGTTGCAGCAAATAAATAAATTATCTTTATAAATGGTAGCAAGCTGCTACTCTACTAGATGAATTGGAGATCTACACACAGCTCTTTCCTTTTGTCTGAAACTGAGCCCACCAAAACTGGAGAATTTGCACCTTTATCTCCTGCCTAGAAATGGCTCATGGAAACCGGAGACACAGGGACTCTGAAATCTGCAAACCTTAGTGAGACATGAACAGCACTCTTCCTGTTTCCAAGCTGGGGTTCAAAGGCAGATGTCACTTCCCATCAGCCCTGCCAAAATTCTGACACCATGGCAGCTCCCCAAGGATGCTACGAAGATCCTGAAATTGGACTTCAACTAAACACATTTGCTTACCTTGCACTGTATGTGTATAAGGGTCCACACCTGCCTCACCTTCCCTCATGTGAGGTACATTATTGGCAAAAAGACTTACTGGGGCCCATTCACACTACACAATTATAGCACTGTCTTCCTCTTTAACTGCCATGGCAACATGCCATGGAATCCTGGGATTTGCAATTGAGAGAAGTGCAATTAGATTCTCATCTGAAGAGCTCTAGTGCAGTGGTTCTCAACCTGTGCGTCCCCAGATGTTTCTAGACTTCAGCTCCCAGAAGTCCTGAGCATTGAGCATAGTGGCTGGGGCTTCTGGGAGCTGAAGTCCACAAACATCTGGGGACCCACAGGTTGAGAACCACTGGTCTAGTGCCTCCTCAAACTATAAATCCCAAGATTACATAGGATGTTGTCATGACAATTGAAGTAGAATATAATTGTGTGGTGTGAATGGGCCCCAGACGTCCAAATGAACCACATGGAAAATCAGTTGCAGAAATTTGTGATGACTGAACAGAGGATAACCATCAGATGAAAGCAGGGTTTGATGGGTGGATATTTTTTTTAAAACAACAACAACTACAAACCACTCTTGTGCTTGAATCAGGCTGTGGTTGAAGTGAGTTAAGGGAGGAGTGACAGTCTGTGGGAAGGTTAAGGGCCTTTGGTTTGCCTCTTTCACCCCGATTATGCTGTCCTGTAAACTGTTGTTATGGGGTTGCTGTCTCTTTTGACCGAAGTTCACAGTTTCATGGAGAGTCATCGTGACCTCTGTGTGATCTGACAGACTACGCAAAGCCTTGTGGGTGAACCCTTCTAGAGTCTGTTCTTTTTTAGAAGCTATCTCAGAATAGCAACTTTTGCTTTTTTTAGTTTTGGCAGCTCTTGAACAGTTTTCTCCTCTTCAGTTTTTAAAATAAGCCTCGCAGACACGGACTAAGAGATCAGGTCCTCTTAGTGGATCAGTAACTTATTAAAGAACAGGAAGCAAGGGAGACACATGGATGGAGGTAGGTGTTAAAGGTTCAGAAAGAGACAACCAAAATGATTCAAAGAGCATCTCTCTGTGAGAAAGAGCACAAATATTTGGGGATCTGTTTTTTCTTTTTTAAAGATGCTCGAAAGGATGCATTGTAGATATTTATAAGACATTTATAAAATTTCTGTATAGTGTGAGGAGTGGATCAGAAAGGGTTGTGGTTTGTTGTTTTGTTTTGGCTTTCCCTGTCTATAATATTAGAACCCATGATTTCACAATGAAATTAATGAGCAATAGATGTGAGGTGGGCAAAAGAAAGCCTCTTTCATCACAATGCATAATTTGATTTTGGAATTTACTGCTAGCCATTGTGATGTTGACAATTCATGCAAATGACTTTAATGGGAGATTAGACAAATTAGTAGGGGAAGGATTTTTTAATTGGCTGTCAAGCACGATAGGTTAGTGTCAACTTCAGCAACAATAGAAGCATGTTTGCATTTAACTTCTACTTAAAAAATTAGTGGCTACTGTTGAGTGTGTGTGTGTGTGTGTCTATGGAAAGGAGAGAATTATTGAGATCATAGGTTGAAAAGGGGAGTTAATTCTATCTTACCTTACTACAGTCTTTTTTTAAAAAATTATTTACGTTCAAAATTGTTCGCAGTTACATACAATAATGTTCCAGTATAACAAAAGCAGGAAAGTGAAAATGCAGAAGTAGGAAAAGAATAACCACATGAGTTGTAAATTTCTATAAAAGATGACCAAATATCCAAATACAAGTCCATTTGTAAATTTCATAGATACTGCCTTGCTCAGTTCTGACAAGAAGTATTCTAGACCTGCTCTTTGTAGTAGAAAGAAAGCTCCTGTTGTCGCCAAATATGAATCACAGGTGCAAAGGAGCATTTTTTTGCAGGACTACAGCAGAGGAAGAAAGGGTTGATTTTTCTCGCCTGTCTGCTTGCTGCTGTTCTGATATGTCTCCCTCTCCCTCCTCTGTTATTGTGTGCATTTTTTGAAAATGTCTATATTGCAAACAAGACATATAAAATCAGAGAATCAGAGAGTTGGAAGAGACCACACAGGCCATTGAGTTCAACCCCCTGCAATGTAGGGACACACAATCAAAGCACTCCCTACAGGTGGCCATGCAACTTCTCTTTAAAAACCTCCAAAGAAGAAGACTTCACCACATTCTAAGGAAGCATATTCCACTATCAAACTGCTCTTACCATCAAGAAATTCTTCCTAATGTTTAGGTAGAATCTCTTTCTCTCTCCTAGGCCGTTTCCGCACAAGATTGTTATAGCGCTGTTATTCCACTTTCAACATCCTATGGGATTCTGGGGTTTGCAGTTTAGGGAAGGGCCAGCTGGCCCTTCCCTAAACTGCAAACCTCAGGATCCCATAGGATGTTGAAAGTGGACTAATAGCGCTATAACAGTCTTGTGAAGAAATGGCCCTAGTCTCTGGAGCAGCAGAAAATGAGCTTGCTCTATCTTCCATATGACATCCTTACACAAATTTAAACACGGCTATCTTGTCACCTCTTAATCTTCTCTGGAGACTCAGGGTCAGGACCTGAAATCTTGCAAATCTAGCAGGCATACTTTCCACAAATTTGGACCCAACACATGATTTTGTGGCCATTCTCTCTAAGCAATCTTGTTATGCAAAGCAGGGAATACTCAAGTAGGAACTTTCTCTCTGGACTCCAGTTCCTGGAGTATGTGGGAGAATAAGCAGCAGGGAGTCATCTGGCTGGCCACTGCCAATAAATCAATGCAGATTCGATAACCTGTTGTTCTGGTCCATCAGGCCTCCTGTGAAGTTGGAATGCTTTTAGCCCAAAGGCACTGTTGAATACTTGAAACTGAATTTTCTACATCTGTTACATATAAATCCAAAGGAGTCCTTCAGACAATGTGTAAATGATGCTGCCTGGTTAAATTCATTTTAAATGAAGTAAGTTTTTGATTTGAATAAATGTTGCCTTATTGTTAAATAGGTGCTATGGATTTTTAATGGTCCTGTCAACTGATTCATTACTTTTTGCTTATTCATTGTCTTGCTTTCTCACAGAGCTGTTGATGGATAACCTAGCTGAAATAAATATTTTAGCTTCAGTGTCTCACCTTAGGCCATATTTTTATCTAATGGAGCTAGCGCTTTCTCTTAACTGATAAACATTTTAACATAAAACTTAAAAATAATTCATTTCTTTCTTGAAAAATGATTCCAAATGCATCTCAATCTGGAGACATCATTCATGGTTATTAGTAATCATCCATGGTAATATTAATAACAATAACCCAGTATGTCATGTGTTTGCTTTCAATATGAATATTGAAATGAGAGAAGATTTGACACAATACTAAACTAAAAACCCATCATCTGTCCTGAAAGAAGCTCCATCACATATGCCAAAAAGTCACAAAGTGTAGAGACACAAAGTCTAGAGAGACACACAAGAAAGTCCTCCCTCTATCTTGGAACTGAAGGTGATATGGCACTGGCATTGATCCTTGTACCGTACATAGTCAGGCACACCCTCTGTACCTGACACCAGTTCCAGACTGACACCTGGGTCTACAATCCTCAATTATAATTTGCTCCAAATGCCACGGAGTACCTTGGACCACTTCAGATCTGTTGGACTACAACTCCTAAGCTTCTCTCAGCCTACAGGGTTGATGGCTGTGTTGGTTTAAAGTTGATAGGATTTGTAGTCCTAAGCACTAGCTTTAGGGCAGGTTATGTCAGGGTGATACAACACTGGTTGCTCCGGAGTGTTTTGAAAAACTAAAATGGCAGCTCATAAGCATGCTTAGAGAACCTAGGTCGTCTACTGAGGTTGTATAGTGTGAGACTCACACAGCTGCTGGTCAAATTGTAGAATTCACTACCACAAAATATAGTGATGGCCATCACTTTGGATGGCTTTCTAATGGGATGTGGCAAATTCATGTACTAGCACTACTAAATATAAATATATTTATTTATATATATTCTTTAGGTATGCAAGTTAGTGGCGAACATGAGTGGGAAGGCACTAATGCCCATGTTCTGCCTATAGGCTTCCCATAGGCATTTAGTTGGCCACTGCCAATACAGAATGCTTAACTACCTAGACATTTGGTTTTATCCAACCATCTTAAGTTATAGTGTTTTGAATCATGGAAGAGCAATCTTGAAATAAAATATAGACATAAGAGTGACCCAATGTCAGAGTTCAACTCCCAGCCCATGCTTCTCTGTTAGCAAGGGAAGGAAGGCGATAGTGCTTGCCCAAGAGGAGAAGGCAGTGGGGAGTGTCTAATACTAACAATCAAGTAGAAACTCTGAGCTGAGCTGAAGTCCAGGTCAAATCCAAAAAGTCCAAAATGCCGAAGGTCCATCCAAAAAAGGTCAAGAGAGCTGGAACACAAGGGTTGTGGGAGCTTGAGTAGCGATTTGCTACAAGCAAACAGCAAGCTATGCTGACAGACTTATATAGCTGATGAAAACAAGTGTTACTCATCATTGTTCTGTTTTCTCAATCTCACCAAAACAGCTTCCCTCTGAGCTGCTCTTTTTTGTCTCCTCTGTGATTGAAGACTGGGGGGCAAAGGTGGATCTAATTCCTCTAATCATTGCTGGTCCCTTCTCCCTCTGGCACTGGCTGCAACAACTGTGTCTCAGCTTGTCTTTCAGCTGATGGGGGTGTTGACAAGATAGTTTGGTCTATCACTGGCTCTGTTTCTGGCACAATCAATTGCTCATCGATCTCTGAGCCATCATCACACCCACCCATATGGACCTTTGTCCCTTTGCACCCCTCAGACATGGAGACAGCACCATATATTGTCCTGTTGACTCTTGTTCAGTAGCCTTGCAGGTTTGGTAGTGTTTCAGAAGCCTGCACATTCTATGGACGCCTATAATGGATGTTGTTGATGTTTTATTTAAAAATTGAGCATTGTTCTGATTTTTTCATAGAAGTGAGAGCAAAGAACCATGCTGATCGACCAATGATGCTTCTGCAATCAATCTTAAAATTCTGGTTGGCTCTTTGGAAAATGAAAGCTTGAGATGTGAGACAGGAAACTGAGTCTTCTCCTGCAAATCAAGAACAAGCACATTTGTCTCTTCCAGACAGATAACGAGTTTGAGTTGGCATAGAAAAACACTAAGAACTGCACTAACTGGTTGTTAGGCACAGAGATCACAAGAACCTGAATAGGCTAAAAAGGGGGAGTATTTGACTATCAGAGCTGTGTGAGTGAGTTGAGCCGGGAGAAGGGAAGATGGTCGTTGTAAATTCATTTAGATTTATTGAATTTTAAGAGATTGTTTTATATTTCTGGGAGGCCTGTTTGCAATTCTTCAGTGACAGAACAGCAGGGTGGGAAGTAGAAGAATGAGAATTTATCATTTTGGTAACTTGGGTTTTTCCCCCCAGCCATAATTCTGTGTTTTTAACTGTCACCAATTGGAAGATAAATACCTTTTGAAGAATGACATATTTTTATATAACAGAACATATAGGAATGGTATGATCTCATAAATATAAATAACATTATGGCAATTCCTTTACTTTTAAGACAAAAACAACAAACAAACATAGCTGTTTTTGTCCAAGAGCAAAATCCAAAAATAGGCTTGGGCACTACTTTTATTTGATCATTAAAATATTATAGAACTGTTTACTACTTTTAAGGTAGGCATTTATCAGATACAGGCTTCTGGAGTTGTTTTCTTAATAGCTCCTTAATAATTCCTTAATGTCTCTGTTTAGGGATGATTTGTTAAGAAAAATCTTTAGGACAGGTACTTGGAAAACATCTGGATCATATCTGCAACGCTCCACTGGAAATCAGAAGAACTGGGAGAGAAGCAGATGAAGGTTAAACACTATTGTTGTTTTTGTTGTGTGCCTTCAAGTCGTTTTGGACTTATGGCAACCCTAAGAAACACCTATCATGGGGTTTTCTTGGCAAGATTTGTTCAGGGGAGGCCATTGCCTTCCTCTGGGGCTGAGAGAGTGTGACTTGCCCAAGGTCACCTGATGGGTTTCCATAGCCAAGGAAGGATTTGAACCTTGGACTCCATAGTTCTAATCCCACACTCAAACGACTACACACTGACTTTCCTTAAGCATTGTAGACATTTTTTAATGAATAATTGTGGGGGAGTTTGAAGGGATTTAGATGTAGGTCCAGGCTACCATTATAGAGATCAATTAAAAATCAAAAGGGATAGTCCCCATAAAACATGGGTAGTGGAGGACAATAATCAAGAGTGAATGGGGATGAACTATTACCTGTGAAGTTTCTAGACAACCAAGAGTGAAAGGATGGTTTGCACATTTGCATGGGGTAAAGATTAGCATATCCTGCAATTGTTCCTACTTGGCAAGGAGAGACCTGATTAGTCGTCTGTCATCCCACTTTTCAGCTGCTTTTAAAACATCCCATTTTTCTCTCCTTCTCCTCTTGCTTTCCTCCCTTTTCTTCAGCTTACTTCAGTTGCTGCAAACTGAATTCAAAGTGCAGAAATCATTTGCACTCAACTCAGAAGTGGAGAGAGAGGAGAGGAGAGGGCAGAATCTTGCCCTTCTTTGTAGTCTCAGACAAAAGCAAAGTAAATTGCTGCAATCTCTGCTAAGTTGTCTTTCTTTATTAACTTTTACCATCTTGACAATATTCTGATGTTGTCCTGATGTTGTTTGACCACACATGTCCTGGTTTTCTTCTGTGAAATGTTGGAGGTATGGGATGATCACTCTCCTAGAGTGATCAGTTGCATTAATTTCTCATGCAAGCAAAGTGAAGCTCAGAATTCTATAACAAAGACTTTTACCATATATGGAACAAGAAATGCCAGATATCCAAGCTAGATTTATAAAAGAAAGAGGCAATAGGGATTATACTGCAAACATACATTGGATAATGGAACATACCAAACATTTTCAGAAGAAAATCAGCCTGTGCTTTATAGATTATTAGGAAAGGTTTTGATTGTGTAGATCATGAAAAACTATGGAACGCTCTTATAGAAATATGAGTGTACCACAATATTTTATTGTCCTGATGTGTAAACTGTACTCAGGACAAGAGGCAACCATCAGGACAGAATACAGAGAAACAAAACAGGATTAGACTCAGAGGAAGGAGGTGTGAAAATTGGAGAAGGAACATCAACAATTTACAATATGTACATGACACTATATTATTAGCAGAAAATAGCAAAGACTTGGAATGAGTACTGAAGAAAGTCAAGGAAAAAAGTGCAAAGGCAGGTTTACAGTTGAACATTAAGAAAAATAATGACCACAGGTGATTTACATAACTTTGAAACAGATAAGGAAGATGTTGAAATAGATCAAGATTTTCCATACTTTGGCTGAGTCATTCATCAGAATAGAGATTGCAGTCAAGAAATCGGAAGAAGATGAGGACTTGGAAGGGAAGCTATGAAGGAACTAGACAAGATCCTGCAGAGTAAAGATACATCACTGAATACTAAACTTAGGATTGTCCATGCCATTGTATTTCCAGTTTCTATGTGTGGTTGTGAAAGCTGGACAGTGAAGAAAGCTGCTAGGAAGAAAACTCCATTGAAATGTGGTGCTGGAGAAGAATTCTGCAGATACAATGGACTGCTAAAAAGACAGATCAATGGGTCATAAAGCCAATCAAGCTTAAATTCTCCCTAGAAGCCAAGGTGACCAAAAAGAGACTGTTGTACTTTGAATACATCATAAGAAGCTTTGACTCACTAGAAAAGACAATAATGCTTGGTAAGGTAAAAGGTAGTAGGAAAACTACATTATCAATAGATAGACTCAATCAAAGAAGCCACAACCATGAGTTTGCAAGACCTGAGCCGGGCTCTTTATCATAATAATAAATTTTGTGGCACATAACCATAGGTCATCACAATGGAAAATAAATAGCATGAAGACATTAGTAAATAAGTGTCACATTAAAAGCTTATTTAGTATTAAAACTTTCTTGATGTTACATGCCATATATGTGCCTGTCATTGTTGCAGTATGTTGTGGCAGGGATGTTGATAATAGGGTGACTTGGAGATCCTTTGTTCATAGGGTCACCATAAGTTGAAGTTAACTTGAGGAGAATTAACAACAACAAGAGTGGTCAACAGGGCTCTTATACCTTTAATAACTTAATAGCTGTTTATAAATGGGGTTTTTGGTTTTAAGTATAGTTTGTCATGCTGCCCTTGACCTCCCTTCTAACATCCACAGCATTAAGAGAAAGTTGGAAGAGATCACTGCAGCTGATGTCCATTACCATGGGAGAGAGGGTTGACTCCACACAAAGCAGAGGGAAGCAACCAATGGGAGATGATACCATCTTGCTCTTCTCCTTTGGGAGTAAAATATGTTAGGCCAGCCCTGGTTTGAGAGTAGTGGGATAATGGTTAAAGCATTGAAGTGAGACTTAGGAGATCCAGGTTCAAGTCCCCAGTGGCAGTTGACACTCAGAGTTCAGTCATTTACTCCAGCCTGTGCCACCTGACATTTTGTTGGGAGGATAAAGTTGTCAGGAAGAGAGGTAGATGTGCTCTCTTGAGCTCACTGGAAGCAAGATAGGATCTCACGGACAAGCAAATAATGGATGTTAAGGGGCAGGCAGAGAATGTGGTCCTTTCCCCCTTCCATTAGCACATGATACATGTTGCAGGCAAACAAGTGAGCAGCCTATAAGATAATATCTCACTTAATAATATGAGACATTTTGATCCCTTTTATATAGTGAGATGACATGTCACAAATTTTTGACTTCCCTGAAGGGTTGTGCCATTGCATGCTTGTGTGTGTGTGTAGGTTGAAAATATAGAATAAATGTACTGTCTGCCATTTCCCCCTTCATCCCATGAATAAAAGTATAGTATAGGGGAATATCGCCATAAGATCCCTGTTCTAAAAAGAAAAATCTTTGTGAATGCTCCCAGGTAACCCCATAGAGAACTTGAAACAGTATGGGATTAGAAAATTTAAATTTAGCGTGGGAATAACTTACACTGAGAAATGCCTCACAGTGTTGCACCACTATTTGGTTTTTCTCTCTGATTGAGTTGTGACCCTTTCAAAATCCCTTGATGGACATGCATGAACTATTTGGAAATTGAGATGGGAGGGTTTGCTGTACACTTAAGAGCACAGTAAACTGAGAGTGCTCAAAATGAGTAATTACACCTCTTCCCCAATTGCTTCTGATCCCTTAAGAGAAATATATTGGTTCCTAAACTATTGTTTTAAAGAGGACACACCATTTTATAAGTGAAGTTCTTTCAGTCTCTTAAGGATTGCCTTCTACCAATAGCCACTGCAGGAAAATTGTGCTGAAGAGGCTTCCAAGGCCATTTTATTTCAGGTCAGGTCTCTGTGAAACAGAGAGCCAGTGTGGTGTAGTGGTTTGAGTTTTGGACTATGACCTTGGAGACCAGGGTTTGATTCCCTGCTTGACCATGGAAACCCACTGGGTAACCTTGGGTGCATCACTCATTCTCAGCCCCAGAAAACCCTGTGATATGTTTGCCTTAAGGTCACCATAACTCAGAAATGACTTGAAGGTACACAACAACAACTCTGTGAAACAGAGAGCCATTCATATATGGCATATCAAATTTCTCTGCCCAGTTTATGGGTTAAGTCAGGGTCAGTCCTACCATCAGACAGATCAAGACAGCCTCCACAGCCTACGGATAGTTGACGTCATGGGGAAAAAAGTGGAAATCGTTAGTTATTAATTCATTGCTCTTCTGTTTTGTACTCACAAGGCAGAGCTGTTTGCTAGATTGGCTTCCACAAATGCTAAAATAGTAAGGTTGGTCTTAGGTACTATACACATTGAATTGGTAATGGGGAGTGCCACCATTTGTTGCTCTGTCTCTGGCAGCAAGTATTCTTTGATCAACCTTGGTCAAAGATATGATGATGGGGACTTTCACTAATTTTTTCCCAATAATTTCTCAGTGGTGGTGTTGCCATTAGCAGTGGCAGAAGCCTACTGCTACCACCACTGCAGTTGGTATAAGTAGATAGCATAAGCAGTAAGTACAAGCAACATGTCTGCTGTTTTGCATCCTCTACAATGCTTTGGAAGGGCATTGTGGGAGAAATATGGTCTCCAAAAAAAAAAAAAAAGCAGAGGCTATTTTGAGCAAATTGTTCAATTACCTTTGTCTAAGGAGATGAGGAAACCTCTCCCACAAATCTCTAAAGTGGTATCAGAAATATATTCTGAGAATTTTTGGGGTTGGTTAGCTCAAAATATAAATAATTGCAACAAGGTTTCAGAGGTCTGCTCCTAATGTTCTTGTATCTGTTTTAACTTTTGCAAATTTCCTTAGGTCCTGATAATAATGTTCTTGAAATTTAGTGGTTAAAATCAGTGTGCTTTCATTGAGATTACTTTTAAGCCTACAAATATAGAAAAATCATTCCTTTCTTTGAGAATAGGGTTTTGTGACTTTGACACACCTACCTAGAACTAGGGAGGTAAATCTTGACTTATTTCATTCTTGAATGCTGTTATTGTTGTGTGCTTTCAAGTCATTTCCAACTTATGATTTCCCTAAGCCCTGGGGTTTTCTTGGCAAGATTTATTCGGAGATGATTTGCCTTCCTTTGAGGCTGAGGGTGTGGACTTGCCAAAGGTCACCCAGTGATTTCCATAGTAGAGTGGAGATTTGAACTCTGGTCCCCCAGAGTCCTAACCCAATTGTATGAGAAAAATCATGAAATCTCACAACTTGATCTGAGACCAAATGCAAAAAAATCTAGCCAGAGAGATTTTTCACATCCCTAGACAGTGAATTTGTTTTTAACTACTGTGTGACAGGTCGAAATTCAATGAGTGCAGAATTCCTTCTGAGAAAAAACAATTCCTGGGTGTAACTTGTGGGTGGCAGACACCATTAATCATACTTAAACAAGATGTCAGGATACTGTAATGGAGAGCCACCTACATTTATGTGTACATATTTGTTAAAGCAGTCATCTCAGATTAGAAAGGTACTAAGTCTTGCCTTGAAAAGTTTCAGCTGTGGTTTTCATTTTGCCATGGTAAAAATTAAGCAGCATGTTAAGTCTTGATTTGGTGTCTGCATTGGGAAGGAACCAGAGCATTACAGTAGAGGACAAGCTATGCATGCAGAAGATCCCACATTCAATCCCTGAGATATCCAGAGTGGCCTGGAAGAAGGCCCTTCTCTGAAACCTTAGAACTATATTGCCAGTTATTATAGAGTCTATAATATAGAACAGGGGTGGCCAATGGCACAAAGATGGGGTGGGGGTCGTTCCCTCAATGGGCTGCACCCTCTCCCAACAGTAACCAAACAGACCATCTCTGTTGACAGTATCTCAGCCAAAATGCTGACCAGAAGAAGCAGATACCAGGGGAGTAGTAGCATTTTAGCACACCTGGGATGGTTTGGGTGTGAGTTTTGAATAAAAATAATCCCAAACAAGAGGCCGAATGGTCATTTTTCAGGAGTGCTTTAGTTATGTACTCCTACACTGGGGTGGGGAGAGGAGTTTAACTTGCCAGCACTTGTCATCCCAATCTCTGAATGCCACTACTCTTGTTTCCTTTAAATGTGTCTTCACATTTATCTTTTTTTCCCCCAAAGGCTTTTGCACAATCTCTAAGTCCAAATACCCTACTCCAGCCTTCCTCCCTTAGGTACCTTTCAGGATGGTTGGAGATGATGGGAATTCTTGTCTGACATTATCTGGAGTACACCTGGTAGGGGCAAGCTGTGAAATGAATGCCTATTTCTTTTACCACTCCATATATTTCTTTCCTCTTTCTCAGTTGTCTCCCATAAGTCAAATTTAGATTGTAAACCTGTTGGTGGAAGGGACTTACTCCTGTATTTTGTAAACCACCTTGCAAATGAATATACAGTATGTAATTATTGATTCCTATCTCAAAAAAATAAAATAAAAATAAAAATGGGAAGAACAATAGAGCACTGAGAATCTGGTGCAGTTTTCTCCTGGTATTTGAACATCCCAAAATGGGGAGGAATTATCCAACAGAGAAAAACAAAACAAAAGCCTCTTTACTGTGCTGAAAATGAGTAAACAGTGCTTTGGGTAAAAAATCGTGTGTTTTTCTTTGCAGAATAATTCCTCTACAACAATTCAGGGTGTTCAGATGTGGGGAGAATACTGTGAAGGAATATTCATTTTGTCGTCAAACATGTATCATAGTTAATGGCACCACGAAGGCCACCCCTTGTAACAGCACCAGACCAACCCCTTGCAACATCCCAAAGGGTTGTCCATCATCCTCAGGTTTTAGCCCTGAAGTCTCAAGACCTGTGACAGTTCTGACCTGCAAGCCACAATGAAGATGCACTACGGCCATCCTTGGCCCCACCTGCCTGCCCACCCGAAACAGAAGTAAACATAATCATCCCTTCTGCTCCCTAACCATTTGCAAAAGAGAAGAGATGTGGCCACTGAAAGCATGGAGAACATGGTACTTCCTGCCCCATGCCCTGATAAGGACTTGGAGGCAGCTGAGAATTGTAGTCCCCAGGTTGTCATAGATTTGAGCTGTGCAACTTGTTAGTCCCTTTCCAGAAGAAGTGAATTAGTTAATAATTAATAGGAGATTGTTTTAAGTATATTCAAGTATATTTCCTGACAGTTGTCCCATACTTTTTAAAAAACTACACTTTGTTTAATGATATGCTGAGAATAATTTTAATTACTATCTACTTTCTGATATTAACCATAATGGTTTTTATCAGATCAGGTTATAGACATTTTGAATATTCCCCTTATTTCTACAGATTCTCTTCCTATTAAAAGGGACAAAAATGAACAAAAAGTTCTTTGTATTTTACCCCAGTAATAGACACAAATGCATCAGATATTGAAACATCCTTATAACCTGTCTTAACTTGGCCTCTGGACAGCAGCCACATTTTCCTTGTACTTCAGACAGAGGGATCTGTTGACTGAGCAGCAGAAATTGATGAAACTTTTAATTGTTTAGCTGAATGGGAAAAACAAACAAACAAACAAAAGATAACCTAGCTGACAGAGGATATTATATGGTATCCTAGAACTGAAGTGTGGTTAATATTAACTATGACTAGTAAAAACATAATCCATGGCTTGAATTTGCCTTCTTTTAAGCAAACCATAATTAACATCAAATACAGTTTGTTAGCTCTGTATAACATGAAAAGCTGCAGGTAATCTAAACTACAAGCAAAGCTTCCAGACTCTACTTGGCCATATCGGAGGATTAGAAAATAGGAGAATAACCACGTCTGAAGCTCACTACAGTTCGTTATTGTCATCCTAAACTATGGTTTAGAATGGCATCTGAACTGGGTATGTGTCCTTCAAATAGCGTTCATGTTTAACAGAATCAGCTTAATGTGGTTAATTCCATATATTTTTGCCTAATGAAAAGGGTCTTCCCCCCCGGCCCCACTTATTTCTATTCCCTTTTAATCTGCTATTATGACTCTAACTCTCTTTCTTCTCTCTATCAGGGAGACTGCTTGGGAGAGGTGTCCTTCACCCTGTGGCACATTAATATTCTTGTCTTTGTGACGTCATAGTGTGTTGCCATGGAAATCATTAAAGTGTCCAAAAAATTAGCTCTATGGGTTCACTGAAAAGATTGGGGGTAAAATCTGCAGTATGATTTCTGATCTGAATTTCTCTGCCAGTCAACAGTAAGTCAGGAGTGCTCAGTAGGAATCCACTTGAGTTAAGACCAGTTTGAGGCAAAGCAAATTATTTTTTCCCCATGATTTTTTTTAAAACTATAGTTCACACTCTGCACATCAAAATACATGCTTACACCTGGCTTTTTTTTATCCCTTCATTTTAATGGCAGCTGTGATTCTTTCTCCTGCCAAACCACAAATCGTATTTCACGTTGCAAGATTAAAAAGAAGACGACAGTCTGATGTGTGGCAGCGGTGCAAATGTTGGTGAAAACTGAAAAAAGAAATCAGTTTCTTTTGTGTGTGCAAGTGTCTATGTTGACTCATAGCCTTTGGGTGTTACACACAGCGATATGCTTTATGTGTTGATTTTGACAGAGGAGCAGGGAATCTAGATGTAAATCTGTTCTACCAGTTAGTGAGGTCTGCAGGGAGAGAAAATCCATGCTATCAAAACTATCACTGTGCATGGTTATTTGAGAGTAAGTTTCACTGAACACAGTGAGACTTGCCTCTGAGTAAAAATACCTAAGGATATAGTTTGTCACATAGTAAAAGAGCTTGCTAGAATATCATCATGTTTCAGCAACTTTTCCTCCCATTTGGTGACTATGTTAGAAAAAGCTTTAACAGCAGTGGTTTTCTCATTCTCCCAACCCTGGATCTGTCGAACCACCTAAGTTACAAGATGTCTTGCTACAAAACCCTTCTGTTAATATAAGGGAGGCCTTCCCACTCCGGGAAAAAACAGCTAGCACCAAAAGAACAAACCCAATATCCCTAGCTCTGCTATAATCAAATATGAGTTAATATGCAGATGAGGCATACAATCATCCCTCCACATTCGCTAGGGTTAGGGGCACAGGACCCCCGTGAAAGCGGAAAAACCATGAATAACTCTAGCCCCTCCCAAACTGTATTTAACACACAAAAAAGTATGACCATCATATTCAACCCACTGGGGATTCCTTTGACGCCTCAGTGTTCCTTCACAAGGCAGAATTGGGTGGCTGGTGGTGCTTACCTCCACTACTGCCTCATGCCATTTTTAATAGGGACTAACAAGCCTCGTTCACAGTTTCTCAGTCCCATGAGGATTTCAGTCCCTATTAAAAATGGCATAGGGAGGCAGCAGAGGTGACATCAATTCTGCAAATAATCAAATCAGCAAAACTGAAACCCGCAAATGTGGAGAGCTGACTGTGTATGTAATAACTCTTGCACAGTTAGACCCAGAGAAATGACTGTCACTGTTACATGCTGATCAAACCCTTTTCCGTCAGCTCATTTTAAAGCATCACATAAAGACCCAGACCTACAGCATCTGAGAGAGGCCTAGTTCTGATTTGGTCAGGATAAAATAGTTTGACTGGCACACTGAACATGCATACATACTATTTAATAGATAAAGTGAACACAAAGACTTTACTTGGGCTTGTGTCTCAGTTGAAAAGATAGGTTTGTATCTGCCTACCATATCATAGAGTATACCTGGGGACATTAGTGAAGAATGCTCAAATAATTTTAACAATTTTCCTCCTGCTGTGAGAAAATCTTTGAAGATAATGCAGTTTTTGAAGTGGTATTCTCAATTTTGGACTTATGCTGCACATATTTCACACATTTTTTCCCCACAAAAGAATTTTCTGTTCAGGAAACAGCAATGTTATTTCCTGTGTAGAAAATGTTGTCTAGGCAAATCAATCATGTGCACAGTTAGCACAGAATAAACACACAATTGCAATATTCTCTGCATAGGAAATAATATTTTTGCATAGAGGTATTATTTTCTGTGCAGAAAATGCTATTTTATGTGCAAAATCACCATGTATAAATTTTGTGAAGAATAAGTCCTGACCTGTGAAGATTCTTGTCAGGCCAAGATTCTTCTCATCAGGGTTTCTTAATACTTGAAAAACATATTATTGAAGAATTTTGTGAATATTTTCAAATATTCTTTCCATCCCTAGAAGACGTGAAGTGCACCCCCTAATTCAGGTTGCAGAACCTGATGCCTGTCCACTGAATGGAGCCCACCTGACACATATTGTGGTCATGTAGGAACTCTGATAGTTTCCGATTTTTGTAATCCAAAATGGGCTACTATACTCCATATATTTGGCTTGCTGGGCCACAAATTATATGGGCCTTTATTTTATAATGAATAAGGCATCCTTGACATATGCAGTGGACTATAATGGCTGTCAGAGAGGAAAATGTCCCACCAAGCTTCATGGGGCACTGAGCCCACCCTGTGCCAATTTTAATCCACTCCCAGAAGCTCCCTTGCTTCTGCTGTGCAACAGCATGTGCTCTGTGGATATTTGCGAAGCTACTGAGGGCTAGAGAGAATTAGAGAGAAAAAAAAGAACAAATAAAACAAGAGAAACATTGCGTTTTGTTCACAGTGATGATCCCTGCGGTTCAGCCAGCAAGAAACCCGGGTGTGACACGGAGGATCCGAAGGAGGCCGGCAGACACAGTGGCCAGGAAGGCAGGTTCGACACCTTGAAGTTAAAAGCCCAGCATGCGGAGCAGCAGGAAGAGCAGGTGGAGCAGGCAGCGGGGTGCTCCCTTTTGGTGCAGAAGGCCAGCCTCCACCACACGGGTTCCCCCGTGAGAGGGCAGCGCAGCAAAGGGGCAGCCACATGTTCCCATGCCGCTGCCTCTGATTATGAGCTCTCCCTTGACTTAAAGAATAAACAGGTACACCAGCTTCACCTCGTGCCATGGGAGAAGGGACTGGGGTGGGTTGGGGCCATTTCTCAATCAACTCTCTAGCTTAGTTTCCATGTGCATCACCATCCTGCTGACCACTGCCATTGACAAGGATGGGGAGTGGGCAAACATACATGGGGAAGAATCATAGCTCAGTGCTAGGTCACCAGCCAGAGCCAGTCCATGACATGTTGCTGCCTGAAGTGGAGCCACAAATGGTGTCCCTCTTCCTCACCCCAGCTCTCAGCACAGGACAATCAAAGCCAGCCATGTTCTTTCAACAGTTGAGGCAGAGAATCTTACTAGTACTTCTCCCCTCCCTGCAAATGAAAATGACTAAATATAAAACTACCCAAGAATTAATTGCCCTTTTATGTCATCCAAATTCTTCTGCCTAAAATGACCACTTCATTACCTAATGAGAGGGTTGGCTCTTGCACCTGCTTTGTGTATAAAAGATCCCAGATTCAGTTCTAGACATTTACAGCTTTAACCATTAAGTAGCAAGTAATGGGGAAGACTTCACCCTGAAGATCTTCTGCCTTTGAGGCAGAAGGGACCTGATAAACAAATAGTCTGGTGCAAACCTTGGAAAAGTTCTTTTTTTGGATTACAACTCCCCAAACCCCTTAGCCATACTTACAGGTGATTTGTGGGAGTTGTAGTCCAAAAATTAACTTTTCCAAAGTCTGCCAGCTTTCTATATTTAAATATAAATAAATACACCAGGGTGGGCTAATTTACCCCAAGAGAGGCATGTGGCTCTTGGATTCCACTTTTCTGCCCTCTGAGCCCCTTCACCGGTTCCCCAAAAACCTCCATCTCAAAGTATTTTTTATTTCAGCATTTTTTTTTTGCTCCCAAACCATGCAGAAAGCCCCTCAGATGTGTGATTGCATGCAAAACTAGCCTTATTCCATCCCCACAAGACCTCAGAACTCCACACTATTCCTATATACCTTCTTTTTCATCTGCAGACCCTCTCAAAATGGTGACAAGAAATGGTGCAGGTGAGGCTGAGAGGAAATTGGCACTTGGTTCCCACTTGGCAGCCCACCCCTAAAATAAATAAATAAATAAATAAATCCTATGCCATTAGTCTGATTCAGGATTTCAGCTCAAAACTAACATAAAGGTTAGCTGTCACTGCCTGTTACTTTGGGTTCTGAATATCTGGGGTTAAAGGCAGCATTCATCCCACAAACCATTTTAGTGCAATGCCACCTGAGATTATCTTACTTCTATGAGCAACAAATTGAGGATCAAGGCTTTGTTTCCATTACTTTGCCCCCTCAGTAGGAATAAGAGGAGACTGGTGTGTCTTGTCGTCATTCTGCTTTCCTGCTTTTTCTATACAGATTGTTCTTCCTACATTTTCTTTGACCACAGTAGAAAGATAGGATGTGCCATTTCTTTGATCACAAACAGAATATCCATGGATCTAATAGTAAGAGATGCCTGGCAGATCACTGACAGTTCATTAATAGATGATCAGAGTTCTATGGGAGCAGCAGAGCTTGCAAATTTAGATTATTTGTATTTAGGTCTCTCAGTTTCTCACTGGCACAAAGTTCTTTCTTTCTGTAGACTCTCCCCCAAACTACATCATTTTTGGCTGAGCAGTTCACTTCACCATGTATTTTGTAATGTGTTTTTATCTCTTTGTTGTTACACAGATAAATGTTCTCTGCTACCTCTGACATACAGCAGTTTTTCAACACGTAATCCGAGTTATTTCCCTTCCTGAATTCCATACAGAAAATCAATAAGGATTCATGAAAACGTTGCACTACATCCTGTGGGCTTTGTAACAGGCAAATGTCTGGAGATCACAGGATCATAGAATTGTGGAGCTGTTAGAGAGTTCTAAGGGCCATCACATCCACCCTGCTGATGCAGGAAATGAATCTAAGATATAACACTGGTGAAATCAGAGGCCATAGAATCACAGAATCGTAGAGTTGGAAGGGGCCCCATGGGCCACTGAGTCCAACCCCTTGGTCAATGCAGGATCTCCAGCTAAAGCATCCCCAGCAGGTAGCTGTCCAGACTCTTCTTGAAGACATTCAGAGAAGGGAACTCCAAATGATTTCTCTATTATTCATCTGAGATTCATGCCTGATTTTCTTACAATTAAAACTTACAATTAAAAAAGAGTCAAATACCATTGGCAGTTTGGCTGAATTTTCAGGGATATTTTTGATGGTGTCCAAACACAAGGTTCAGTCAGATTTGTTTCTGAATCTAAAGATTCATATTTGAATTAGAATCTCCAACATTTGATCAGGAAGGGATACCACATCCAGCCATTTCTGAGCAGAATGGTTAGATCAGGGAAGAGCCTGGACAAATTGCCAGAATCTTAATTTCATAGGGTTTTCATACCTCTAAGAAAACCTTAATTGATACTGCTAGTAAAAATACAGAGGTTTCCATGATGTCTGATTTCAAAACAGAGTAGTGCTGCTGACAAATGATAGGAAGGGTTTTTTGGGGGAGGGTATGACCCCTCTCAACCATCATAGCCAGTGATCATGCCAGATGGGGAATTCTGGGAGTAGCAGTCCATAAAGTAATATTTCTAAGCACTTTCTGCACTCCGTCTATAGGCATTTCATTTGTTCTGGGCTACTTCAGGCATTGTAGCTGCCATTAAATATACCCTGTGGTTTTCGTTTTTCAACCCCCTCATTTCTGAGCGCCTTCAGAAAGTGGAAGAGAAGAGGCAGAAGTACATATAATGTTCCGGCCAGGCAGGTGACTGAAAGAAGAGACTGTGGCCAGAAGGGAGAGGTACACTTCCATGACTGAATTTGGCTGCAAGTAGGTAAGGTTCCCTGACCATCCTCTTGGCTCAGAAGAGTGCCAGTGCTAGGAAGTGAGATACAGGGGTTGTCCAGGAAGTAGCATGAAGTACTTTTAAAGTCCATGGGCAACAGCAATAGTGCTGGAATACAGTGATTTCGCACAGTTCCCGAACTCTATGGTGATCTTTCTTGTGGATGCTGACTGTGCCACCTATTCCAAAGATCCAGCACAACATTTTGTTGCAGGTTCAACTTCTCAAAAATCAAATTAGCAACCCAAGCCAAGCGTTAGAATGTCTGTAGGACTTTGCCTTGATACTTAGATAGTATGCCCTTCTCAGACAACAATGAACATGGATATATAGAAATAAGCTACTTAACTGTTCAGGTGTGCCATAGCAGAGCCGTTTCCACACGAGTCTGTTATAGAGCGATGATTCCACTTTCAACCTCCTATGGAATCCTGGGGGCTGGCTGGCCCCTCCTGAAACTACAAACCCCAGGATTCCATAGGAGGTTGAAAGTAGAATCATCGCTCTATAACAGATTTGTGTGGAAATGGCCCAGAAGAAGGAAAGGGAATAATAGAATAACTACAGCCTGAACAACTTGCACATTGAATAGCTCTTCTCTTGGCATCCAGGGGTGTGTGAAGGTTCTAAACCTGCATATACTTGTGCTAAACAGTCCTAGTCCAATGCTCAAACTACTATTCCATTCTGGTTCATGCAAGAACAGGCAGATGACAAGGGTTGGGTTTGATCAGTGCATGCAAAATTTGGGGATGCAAAGTCATTTGGCACTGCTTTGTTCACACCTAGGAACAATGTGTAAGATGTAAAATGCCTGAATTGGGGTTTACATTGATAAGTTTATTGTGCAGCTCATACTCTTATTTGGGAGATATGGGGCAAAAGGTTGATTAGTGTTAGCATGGCTTCTGCTAGAGAAAATGAACAATCAGGAAAAAGTACTCTCTGAAACCTGATGTTTCAGTGTACTGCCACCAGCCTTCTACTTCTTGTTGGATCATTCTAAACAGAAGTATCTAGAGACATTCAGGTTTCTCCTCATCAGCTTCTTGATGGTTGGATACAAGGAAGGTTTCTAGATTGGAGTGGAGGCAGTGGTCTGTACTTTGAACAGTTGTGCAGAGAAGGTGGCAAGTGGTGATTTCCCTTGTCCTCACAACCTTGACAAGAACCCTGTTGGTATATTACATGTGTGCATTCTCCTATGAAAACAGTTGGGCAGTTTTGTCAGAGGCACAGTGTCTGCATTCAGTATACTGCTGCCGAAGTGGAGTTGGATATTTAGTGCTATTATAGATACTTGTTTTTGGCTGATGCATATCAGTGAACTCTTGCTGTTGTCAACAGTAGTATTCCGTCAGTTGTACATTCAGTTGAGCATTGGGAAGTACAGTGTTGCTGTTCCACCCAAGGCTTGCATTCCGTAAACAATGCATAACTATGTAAGACGAGAACTAGGCTATGCAGCCAGTGTGCCACAAAAGCTACTTTGTGCTGATAATTTTATGTAGGTGTTAAAATGTTGAGAGAATGGGAGCTCTGTGGTCAGCTGCATCTGTTCACCTTGTTATACAACTGTAACTAGAGGTGGAATTATGGGCCCCACCAGATGTTGGATTGTAAGTCCCAGCAGCCCTAGTCAGCATAGTCAGACATAAAGAACACTGGGAGTTGCAGTCCAGCATATGGAATACTGCATGATTCCCACCCATGTTTCAGTTACTTTTATAAATCTGCAGCTGAGGTTTCATTAAATATCACAAGAATCAAGTGCTGCTGCTTCGCGCTCTGTTGTGGACGTTGAAGCAGCAAGGAGGCGGGGATGACAGTGGCTTCTAGCATCCAGGAATTTGTTTTTCTTTAAAGTAACTAAAAAGTACTCATTTTACTACTGTTAAGAAGCAGGAAAGTATATAACTACTTTTAAAAATTCATAATTACAATGGTAAATAATGCCCTTGTTTTGTTTTTGCTTTGGAACTATTGTTGCTGCTGTTGCTGCTGTGTGCTTCAAGTCATTTCTGATTTATCTCAACCCTAAGGTGAACCTATTGAAGGGTTTTCTTGGCAAGATTTGTTCAGAGGGTATTTGCCTTTGCCATCCTCTGAGGCTGAGACAGTGTGTCCTGCCCAGATCTCACCTCGTGGGTTTCCATAGTTGAGTGAAGATTTGAACCCTGGACACCAGATGCATAGTCCAATGCTCAAACCACTACAATATGCGGGCTCGCTTGGAAATACAGTGGTAAATTACTAATTTGAAAAGCCATTTTCCAAATTCTAAGTTTCAGTCAAACCATAATTTATGAACCTGACTTGTTTTCACTAAGCACAGCCAACCTTAGCTAAGGATTAAATGACATGCTGTGTTAAATGGGTAAAATGGAGCTGAAAGTTATTTTCCTTTTCCTTTTCATTAAGTATATGGGATATAGTCATACGTATATGGCATTCCAGATTCAAATCTCCCCTCTTTTTTAATTTAAACTGGTAGCAGGGGAGGAAAAAAAAAAGAAAACTCCATTGAGAATTTTTGCTCTCTGAGAAAAATGAAAGAGTTCTGCAGTTCTTGATATGTATGATGGAATAAACCTAAAATAAAAAGAAACAACATCCTATCATTTCTTTTCTTATTGCATTCCTTCCTAACCCAGAAAATTAAATATCTGAAAAACTTCAAATGATTTCTTCTGCCCAAGAAAAGATACAATAAGGACACAAAGTGTAATTGGAAATATATTGCATGGAGATTACATTTTAAGAAATGATATGGGTGAAATGAAACAAACCCACAATAAGACGTAGAGAGTACAATACAGTGGGCACATAATGATCCAGATGAAGGAAATTAAATCTCCGGTAAACAAGAGAGCATGAAATCTACTGCAATTCTATAACTCTGTTTCAATGGGCAGTAAAATGATGAAAATGAAGATTAGCAGCATCATACTATTTACATTTACTTGAAATATAGTTGCACTACATTTCATTGGATCTTATTCCCAGGTAAGAATGCACTGAACTGCATCCAATATCAGCTGAAAATAATTCAGCAGTGTTGCAAAATGGTTCTGGAGAAATGGTATCCCATGGTTCTGTAGAAGTACTAATTGTTGTATGCCTTCAAGTGCAACTTGCTCAGGGACACACAGTGGGAGTATGACTTGCCCAAGGCCACCCAGTGAATTTCCATGGCCGAGCAGGGATTTGAACCCTGGTCTCCAGAGTCACAGTCCAAAGCTTGTACTTCTACAAAAGTAGATTGCTTGGAATTCTCACAAAGTTTGGAAAGATTTTTTACTTAATTGCTAAATAAGTCAATACCTACATAAATCCTGCTGAGTCCACCCTAGCTGGGTCTAGCAATTAAAATTAGGCCTTGGTTATTGAAAACTGATATAACATTTACCCCAAACTTAAATTTAAGAGAAAACTTTTACAAAATGTTACATAGATGGTATGTGACCCCAGAAAGATTGCATAAAATAACTAAAAATGGGAATGTGAAATATTGGAAGTGGGATGAAAAGATTGGGTCCCTTTTTCATATGTGGTGGACTTGTGTAAGGGCAAGAAAGTTCTGGAAGGGGATACATGATGAAATTCAAAGAAACTGGAAAATGAACTTTGAAATGATACTGGAATTTTATTTGTTAAATATGTTAGGACAACAAAGGGAGATTAGAAGTCATCAGAAGATATTGTTATATTTGATAACAGCTGCAAGGTTGACATACGCGCAACATTGGGAAGAAAAGAAAGATATTGATGTAGGAGAGAAAGGGAATGGAAAGGAGTTTTGGAATGGATAAAAATGTAAAAGTATATGAAAGTAAAGAAAGAGATAATGTAAAAAAATAAAAAATAAAAGATAATTATGATATTTTTGCTTCAGGAGAAAGGGAATTGTACTTGAGAGATTTTCTGCTTCGGCTGCTAAAACAATGTGACTGACCTATGTACCCTGATAATGTGCAAGTGAGGGGCAGTGTACCCTTCACTTCACAGTTTATCTTCACAAAATTTACATGTTCTTATTTATTGATTTATTTATTGAGTGGAGAACTGTATTGCTAAATTCAGGAAGCATGAAAATTGAAGGATAACAGCATTCTAATGCATATACTAAGCTGGGAAGTATGAATCAAACTGGCTGTCCTAAAAATATGAGCTTAGTGTAATCCTCAAGTATTGCCAACTTGTTAACTGCTACAGAGGCTGGTAGAAGAAGGACAGAGGGTCAGAACAGAAAAGAGTTTTGGTTTAAAGCAGGGATCATTATGAGCAAAAGGGAGAAAGAAACCTCACAGCTGGGCAAAGGTCAAGTCTAAATTTGCCAGCATTTTGAGCTAGCAGTATTCCATGACTATAACAACAAAAGGAGGAGGAGGAGGAGAGTAACTTCTGGGCCACTGGAGAGGTTTATTACTTTTGACTTTAGTAGTGCGACTTTCCTCTTTAAGGCAGGAGGGAAAAACAATAAGGAGTTGTTCCCACTGAGTACACGCAGACCTCTTTTGAAGGAGTGTACCAGGTGAAAGCTTCTAAGGAGCAGGCTAGATCTCTCCTATTCCAAACTGAAATAACTCACATTGCAACAGTGGTATTGTTTCTAGTATTCGTGGCTGGCTTCTAGTACAAGCTTTCTCTGGTTAGGAACCAGAACACTGCCAGAAAAAGGAACTACAGTCAGCCCTCCACATTTGCGGGTTTCATTTTTGTGGATTTGATTATTCATGGATTATTTCTGTCACCTCTGCTGGCTCCCTATGCCATTTTTAACAGGGAGTTTAAGTCTCTATTACAAATGGTTTGGGGTGGAAGTGGCAGCAAGCCCCACCGCCACTTGCTTCTGCCTTGTGAAGGAACTCTGATGCCTCAAAGGAATTCACAGTGGGTTGAATATGGTGATCCTCCTTTTTTTTGTGTTAAATATGGTTTGGGAGGGCCTAAAGTTATTCACTTTTTTTTTTTTTTTTACTTTCATGGGGGTTCTATGCCCCTAACCCTAGGGAATGTGGAAGGATGACTGTGGCTGAAAAGTAGAACCCATGTACTATACTGTATGGAGCATGAAGGGCTTATGAAGGCTCACTTGGAACCAGCTGTGCATGCACTACTTGTAAGGTTCCTAAGCTGGTTTAGCACCTTCCCCCACCCCAGCTTGCTTTGCAAACAGCATGCACATGCGAGCAGTTCCATGCAAGTCCCCATAGGCAAGAGGAACTGATGAAAGAGCAGAACCCCCATTGAATTAATGGAATTTGTTGTTAATTTGGAATTGTCAAAAGACTGAGACATCAGATAGCAGAATGTCAAAAGGTGAGGGCTTCCTGTATTCATGAGCTTCGTGTAGACAAAGGAACACTGAGTTTATGCACACTTTTGACTAAAGTATTTCAGTTTGGCAACAAATTCCTCACATTGAACCTGTTGGCAGCTGGTCTTTAGGTTACACTTGCCAGAGAGATTGTCATCCGTTTGGGAAGTTTCTCAGCTGGTTGGGAAATTTTCTTATCATAGCATGAGACATGGACAATATGCAGTGAATTGTTTCCTATCCCATCTGGCAAATATAGCTGACAAAGGTAATCATTCTTCAGAATATACTTTATATTCCAATAGGAGAGAATATTGGAAATCTGTACAAGCAAGCAGGTCACTCACCCCATTTCATCTAGTCTCAGTGTCACAGCGTCACAGTGTCCTATTAAGTCTGATGATTTGTGTGGTGCTGTATAGTTCAAGTTAGTCATTATATCTCACAGCTTCTCATATGAGAGGCTGAATGACGCCATCCCCTCCACTCTTGGAAAGGTTACTGCTTCATTGCAAGCTTCGGGTAATTATATAGCTGATCTCCTGATAATTGATGTTTTCATGGATACAGTGGGAATTTGATCTTTAATTAACAACAGTATATGCTTTTATTCTGCTTTTTAGCAAGAAGGTGTTGCTTTTGGCCTGTTAATTTTAGGGATGTAAATTCTTAGTTGGTCCACCTCACTGAGCAAATAAATATCCGCTCCCCCACTCTCCTTGCCTTAGAAATCATAGAATCATAGAGTTGGAAGAGATCACAAGGGCCATCTAATCCAACCCCCTGCCATGCAGGAATACACAGTCAAAACACACCTGACAGATGACCACCCATCCTCTGTTTAAAAAATTCTGAAAAAGGAGACTCCACCACACTCCAAGTTAGCACAGACCACTGTTGAATGGCTCTTACTATCAAGAAATTCTTCTTAATGTTTAGATGGAATTTCTTTTTCTGTAGTTTGAGAATCCTTTGCTTCATGTCCTAGTTTCTGGAACAGCAGAGAACAGGCTTCCCCATCTTCCATAAGACATCCCTTCAAATATTTAAACATGTTACTTCTTAACCTTCCTTCTCCAGACTAAACATTCCCAGCTTCTTAAGCCTCTCCACATAGGATGTGGTTTCCAGGTCTTTTACCATTTTGGTCGCCCTCCTCTGAGCATGTTCTAGCTCAGGACTTTCCCAATGGTGTGCTGTGATACGTTAGTGTGTCACCTGAAGTGTGTAGGTGTGTCACCTGCGAACTTGGAAATGTGTGTTATTATTTATAAATCATATATTTTTAAAGATATATGAAAGGTTTTCATGAGATATGTGTTAGGTTGAGGAGCTAAAACAAAGCTCCAAGATGTTCATGTTCTCTGCATGATTAGGAGAACAAAGCTCCAAAATGTCAAAGTTCCTGGCGTGATTGGGTTTTGCCGGGGTTGTCAAAAGCCGTGGCTATATGCAAATCATCCGCGCTTGATGGGCCATGTGTCAGGAGTGCTAATCCTGTCAAACTGGCTTCTCGGGGCAGAGGGCTCTTTGTATATTTTAATGTGTGCATGTCTGGAGGGCTCCTGGGGCTACGTGACAGATTGTTTACTGGCCAGACCGGGTTTTTCCAGATTGCAGCCGTTCGGCTGTGCCTGCCTGCGTGCTCATCCGGGAGACCCTCTCAGGCACATGAAGATATATTTTTAATATTCAATATTAATAAATTGTACCCGGGAGAGGGATAACTACCGCAGTAACAGTTTAACCTATTCCTCCATATCATTTTCCAACCCCAAATTAAAGGAGTTTGCTGCCAAAGGTGCTGTTTGCAGCAAACAGGAACACAAGAAGGACATCTGACCATATCTGCAAAGTTTAATATATCCCCAATTCTTTGAATTTCTGCATAAAAGGTCAGAGGTTTTGATTTACTATATAGATTCTGCCTACTGCATTGATGCTCTATACATCACCATACAATTCTGATCACTCCTAATCTTGTCAGATATTGGAAGCTAAGGAGGGTCAGGCCCTGTAAATAACTGAATGGAAGACCACGAGTATCAGTGACAGACAAACAGACGGACACTTTATTTCAGCCATTGACCAATAAAATAATAAATACAGTCATAGAAAAGTTGGTAATCATTTTTCTTTGAAACAGAAATACTTCTTAAAACACTGATGCCAACACTGACATTAGACCTCTTAGTAAATTTCATTGTGTTATGTGGGCCATGTGCAGGATTCAGCGCATAGGACTACTCTATAGTTTAACAAGATATGATTCATTCATTTTCTATTTTATAAAACCCCTTTTTGTACATGAGAAACTGTAATCTATACGTCGATTTAAATGTTCATAATTGAGTTTTGCAGTGCCATTGGAAAAGGGAACAAGTCTGCATCAGCCCTCCTCCCCCTTTTAAATGATTATCTGAAAATCATCCTAAAATTTTTGTTTCTACCACTCTCATCATATTCTGGATCAATTGGGTATGCTGTGATGTGCAATTCATTAGACTGGTTAAGTGGTGAGAATGGACAGAGAGAGGTCAGTCCTAATTGCTCATGGACAGGTGCTTGAAAGAAAGAGGCTGTAATTATGCAAAAAAAGACTCTCAACCCAGGTTAGCAATTAACTGAACACTGAGCACAAGCAAAGCCTACCTACTAAGGCTTCCCAAAGAAACTGTGAGGAGAGGCACAGCTTCATCCCCATTACTATTTATGTATTTATGTATTTATTTATATGCCAGCTTTTCTCCCAAAGTGGGATTCAAGGTGGCTTCCAAAAAGTTAAAAACTATTAAAAATATTTAAACAATTTAAAACATTAGAAAACATATAAAATTATAAAAACTTACATTTAAAAAAAACCCATATAAGTAAAAGCTCCCCTGCTCACTCATTAAAAGTCTGTTTGAAAAGAAATGTTTTTGTCACTAATCTGACCTAGATTCAGCATTCGTTAAATACAGTTAACGACATTCAACAGGTTTTCCCAGGTGGAAGAGGCATATCAAAGGATGTATCTGATGCACAGATATGCATGTCCAGAGGACTCTTTCATTCAGATGTGCTGAAGTTTGCTTCCACACGCGCATTCCTTGCCATACTGGGGAGATGACTTTCTGTCTTCCTAGTAGCTGCTCATAGATGTGAAGAAGAAAAGTACAAGACTAGATTTAGGGAGCTGAAACCACATTCATTTTCCATTCTTTGTGGCCATGTGTACAGTATATAGACCATAGGATGCTCTTTAAAATGCACAGACAAGACTTTGTTGTCAGTCACTTTCCCAATATCATTATTCCTTTTATCTAGAAATATTTCTCATAGAATCATAGAATCATAGAAATGTAGAGTTGGAAGAGACCACAAGGGCCATCCAGTCCAACCCCTGCCATGCAGGAAAACCCTCAAAGCACTCCCGACAAGTGGCCATCCAGCCTCCGCTTAAAAACCTCCAAAGAAGGAGATTCCACCACACTCTGTGGCAGCACATTCCACTGCTGGACAGCCCTGACTGTCAGGAAATTCCTCCTGAGGTTCAGGCGGAATCTCCCCTCCTGCAGCTTGCATCCATTGCTCCTTGTCCTGGTCTCAAGAGCAGGAGAAAACAAGCCCACTCCCTCCTCGACATGACATCCCTTCAAATATTTAAACATGGCTATCATGTCCCCTCTCAACCTTCTCTTCTGCAGACTAAACATACCCAGCTCTCTAAGTCTGTCCTCATAGGGCATGGCTTCCAGGCCCCTCACCATTTTGGTTGCCCTCCTCTGGACCCGCTCCAGCTTATCCATATCCTTCTTGAATTGGGGTGCCCAGAACTGGACACAGTATTCAAGATGAGGTCTAACCAATGCAGAATAGAGTGGTACCAATACCTCCCTCGATCTAGACACCATACTCCTATTGATGCAACCAAGAATTGCGCTGGCCTTCTTGGCTGCCGCATCACACTGCTGACTCATGTTCAGCTTGTGGTCTATGAAGACTCCTAGATCCCTTTCACACGTACTGTTAGCCAGCCACGTGTCCCCCATCCTATATTTCTGCATACCATTTTTTCTGCCTAAGTGTAGGACCTTACATTTCTCTCTGTTGAAGTTCATTTTGTTAGCCTTGGCCCAGCTCTCCAATCTGTCCAGGCCATTTTGAATTTTGATCCTGTCATCAGGCGTATTAGCAACCCCTCCCAATTTGGTGTCATCTGCAAATTTGATCAGCGTGCTCTCTATTCCTTCATCCAAGTCATTAATGAAGATATTGAACAGCAACGGGCCCAGGACAGAACCCTGTGGCATCCCACTAGTCACTTCTCTCCAGGATGAGAATCTGCCATTGGTGACCACCCTTTGGGTACGGTCAGTCAATTCTCAGTTGTTAGATATGCACAGATCTGCACACAAGCTAAATAACTGATGAAGGAATTTATGAGAGAGCTAAGAGAAGAAATAAATCAAGATATACGAGGAGAATTTGGGGAACTGAAGGAAAAAGTGTCTGATGAATTGAAAGAGGTGAAAGACAAGATTACGGATATAACTAAGGAAATAGCTCAAACAGGAGAGAATACAAATCTACTACAGACAAAAGTTAATAAGGTGGAACAGCAATTAGAGATAACTGAAGGAAAACTGGACAAAGAGATATCTAAGTTGAAATTAGATATAGATACCTTCGCCCGGTCCAAATGTGTGAAGTTAAGGGGATTGAAGGAAAGAGCAACAAAAGAAGAAGAAGAAGAAAAAACAAGCTAAATAACTGTAAGGGATCGGACTGGGAAAGCACCTAGAGATTTCTTGAGTAAGTAACTACAGGATCATAGCTGGGGGGAGGGGATACTTTTTGGACTGCACATTCCTTTTCCAGGCTCTGCTCAGAGGATCACAGTGTAAGCTGCTTGTCTCTATGCATCTGTTGTAAATAATGCTATGATTATTAATGCTGGAGAGTAGCTAATGCTTAATTTGATGTCCATATGCTAGTCTGCTCATTAATTCAAAGCTGATCTCCCTTGCATGGATCTGTTTTTCCAGTTCTGTAGCCCATTACTGTAATTTGACAAACAGCTTCCAGGAAGACTCTGAAGAAGAAAATCCCTTGTCAGGTGAAAGAAGAAACCTGCCTAGGTCTCAGTATATCAACTGTAAATCTCTGTGGGGATAATTAATATTTATCCTTTCAGCTTCCACCACCACTGTCATCCATCCTCTGCTTCACCACCACCATCATCTTCATTGTCATCTTATGGCCATTTGTTGGGACCAAAACTGGAATGATATATACTAAGGACACAAAGCATTCTCCACTTGTTAAACTTTTGTCAGCAAGGTTAACAAGAAGGAGGCTGTTTGTACAAGGATTCTTCTAAGAATCTAGGCAGAACATACAGGCACAGAAACTGCTGGCATGAAATGTCCTGTTTGGTGTTTTTTATCTCTCTCTAATGTGTGCATGTATCAACAGGCAGATCTTTCAGAATCCCTCTTTTCTTGATGTTTATCCTTTGCAACTTGTTTCACATAGTAGAATTAATTTTTCAGACCTTTCAGGGGTGAGGACACTATTTCTTTTCTTCCTTACTGTATGATTTTCCTGTTGTTAATCTGTATGTACAAAAGGGGAAATGAATTAGCTCTAGGAGTGATTTTTTAAAAAATCTATCCATCTATTACTTTATTTATATTGCATCATTCTCTCAGACTGGGACTCAAGGTGGTTTACAAAAAGACAGAATACCATAAAACACATTTAATTAAAAAAAAACAACTTTACAAAATCAAGATTAAAACAGTATTAAATGATAACAGAATTAAAACCAATTAAAATCTTATTGTAAAACAGATTAAAAACAGTACAACACCATAAAATCTATTTTTGTTAAAGTCAGTTTCCAAAAGCTTGCTGCTGTCGAAAGGAAAATAGTTAAGAAGCCCTCCTAAAGGGTTGGAGTTCAAAAGTGTGGGAGTGGTGACAGAGGAGGCCTTCTCCTGTGTTCCCATCAGCCATGCCTGTGAGGGTGATGGGTTAGAAATAAATACCTTCCCTGCAGATCCTAGAGCTCAGGAAGCCTGAGCCTGGGTCACAACTTTGAACTGTGCCCTGAAACAGACCAGCAGTTAGGGGAGCTAGATTGGTAAGGGAGCTGTGTGCACCTGATAACCAACACCTGTTAGTAATCTGGCTGCATCTCCTTGAACCATCTGAAATTTCTAAACACTTGTAAAAGCAGTCCCAAACAGAGTCCATTACAGTAATCCAGTTGGGGTTCCATTAAGGAATGTGTCACCGCAACCAAATCAGAAGTCCCAAGGAATGGGCACAGCTGGTACACAAGCTGTACAAATGCACCCCTGACCACCTGAGAAAGCTGAACGTCCACAGTCAGGACTGAATCCAGGAGTACACCCAAGCTGGAGACTTGCGTCTTCAGGGAAAGTGTAACCCTATCCAGCACAGGCTGAATTCCTATTCCATGATTTGCCTTTACGACTGAGCAGGAGCATTTCTGTCTTATCTGGATTAAGCTTCATCTTGTCTGACCTCATCCAGTCCATTACAGCTTCCAGGACCCAGTTTAGCACAGAAACAGTTTCCTTAGAATTAGGTGGAAAAGAATATTTGAGATGGGTGTCATCAACATACTGGTGACATCTGACCCCAGAACTCTGGAGAACCTCTCCCAGAAGCGTCATGTGTATGTTAAATAGCAGAGGGGACAAAACAGAGCCCTGAGGGATCCGACAGACTGATGGCCAAGGAATCAACATAGGAGTCCTCCAGCACCACCTTCTGGATTAGCTTCTCCAAGAAGGAATGGAGGCACTGTAAAACATTGCCTGCAAGTTCCATCCTGGTGAGGCAGTCCAGAAAGATGTTGGTCAATTGTTTGAATGCTGCTGAGAGGTTCCTCAGAACGAACAGGGATAAATTCTTTCTGTCTAGTTCCCGGCATAGGTCATCCACCAAGGTGACTAAAGCTGTCTCCATTGCATAACCAAGCCTGAAGCCAGTTTGAAATGGATCCAGATAATCAGTCTCATTTAGAAACCCCTGGAGCTGGGAGGCCACTACACACTCTTCAACAAGTGCCTTCCAGCTGCCTCCTTAGGCAGATTGGGACCATGCCTTGCCAGAGAGAGGCATCACACACTTCCAGATCTTAATGGCACTTTATGGTGTGGGACTGAGGAACTATTTGAGAAGGCCACAAGTTGGAGACATATGACTTGGGATGCTCCAACTGTGCTTATGGCCATAACTCTCAGCATTGCTCATCATAAGTATGCTAGCTAGAGATAATGGGAGTTGACATACAGGAGAAACATAGCTGCCTACCTGTCATAAGGAAACTTACCAGAAAATCATTCCCATTGTTTTTGTGCTGTTTTTGTTTTTTGCCCAAAACAGTTGGGATCACACTGTTAGTAACATCAGTTTCAAATTTTCACTAATAGTGAGCCAGAAAGTAGGACTTCAGAAACAGATCTTAAAACTTAGACTTGTAAAAGGACAAGCAGGTGTTCAAATAAGCTGCTCTTAGATCAATGATAGACCTTTAGGCTCAAAGACATTATAACGTTGTTCTGCACTTGGCAAATGCTTCTTTTTGTCTGCAGACAAAAGGCTATCCATTTCCTGCATTCAGATTTTAAAAACATCTTTCATTCCATCTTAAATATGAAGAAATACTGTGAATTTTTGTAATTTCTTCCAAAAGGAACTCTTCCCCATTTGCTACATTCAACAGGTGTAGGTATTCCCAGCATGGAGAAAACCATGCTATAGTTGCACATTTTTTTTTGTGGGGGGGAGAATGAGATGGCAATTGTAATTCAGTATTAACATGACTGATTATACCAAGATTACAACTTAGACTTAGTGTCCAAAAATCTTGATTCTCGATAGCTGAATCACCTAGTTTTGGTTTTTCCCATGTTCAGTTTTTAAAAAAATCTCAAATTCTGTTGCAAATTTTCATATCTTCTTATCAATTGAACTGAAATTAAATTCACAACCATCCTTGCTGACTGTAAACAATAAAGGCCTAAGAAGCCGCACCTAAAGAAGTTGATACATCCAAGAGACTGTTTTTTCCATTATGTCCCACTGTAGTCTTTCAGGTGGCACCCTTTTTGTAACACCATCATTGCCCTAAGTTACAATTCCGCTCACACACAGAGATGCATTAAAGATTGCCGCCTCAAAATCCTACAACTTCAGAACCCAAGAATTCTTAAAAAAAGAAAAAAACCTAAATATCTTCTGACAGTACTGTTAAGACATTGCTTCATTTGGCATAGTATGACAGGGTTTGGATTTTCCCCACTCATTTGATATGCCTCTACCATTTCCTTTTAAAAGTATGTTATTTCCTTCTGGTGCTAGAATTGTCCTAAAATTAAATGTTTGAAATATGTTTAAGGGACACAAAAGGAGTTTCAAATGATGTGAACTCCCTAGGGTTCAATTGGGTTGCATGCCTCCCTTCATGGACGGAACTTGTGTGAATCCCATCCTGCCAATGCAGAATGTTGGCCCCACTATTGTCAGCCTCATATATACTTCTATGAAGCATGTAATGTTCTAATGTTGCCAAGGTATTATAGTTCATAAGCCATGTTCAGACATTCCATACCAATGTGTACATCTGAGGATATCCATAGTAGAGAGAAAGAGAGAGAGAGAGATGTGCACATTCTTTGGCCTTCATGCAGTGGACCTGGAATGGGGGGAAATGTATCATCTGATCTAGGTCCCAGTTAGAATCAGATATAAGTACTGCAATGAAGGGCATTCAGCTGTGAATAAAACAGTTTTCAAAGCACTGCGGTGTAGGGAGAGAGGGAGGACCCACACAAATGCTGCATTGAGTCCTTGACAGTACTGTTAGAAAGTAATTAGTTTGGTAATAGAGGTCATAGAGTCATGTCAGAAATCAATTTTTTTTTTAAAAAAAAATCTTGTTTGTGTGTTTCAGATCGAAATGCTAGAGCACAAATACGGAGGCCACCTGGTCTCTCGGAGGGCAGCCTGCACTATCCAGACCGCCTTCCGTCAGTACCAGCTCAGCAAAAACTTTGAGAAGATACGGAATTCACTTCTGGAGAGCCGCATGCCCCGGCGGATTTCACTGAGGAAAGTACGAGTCCAGAACTCTGAAAGTTTCTCTGCTGAGAAAGCCCTGGTGGAAGGATACAATTTTGTTGGCATCCCCTTGGTGAGATCTCCATCTTTGCCAGCCACTATCAGCGGGGCACTGACTGAACTGGAGGACTCTTTCACTGAGCAAGTCCAATCTTTGGCCAAATCTATTGATGATGCCCTCAGCACATGGAGCCTGAAGACTATGTGTTCCCTTCAAGATGGCAGCTCCTATCAGATAAGAGAGACATTCAGTACTGGTTCAGTGCAGCCAAACCAAGACCTGGAAGCTGAACTGAAGGACCAACAGAAAGAGGAAGGTATGCTGCCAGATACACTGCCAAAGAGCAGCAGCACACTCATGATGGCCTTCAGGGACGTCACTGTCCAGATTGATAACAAGAACATCTCGGTCTCCTCATCTACCTCGGTGTCTATGGCAAACTGCCTCGCCAACAACACCCAGGCTGGGATTACTCAAGCTGCCAAAATAGAAGAAATCCCAGAAGAAGGGGGAAGAGGGCCAAGAGCCTCAAGCTGCTCCAGAAGAGCAGCCTGATTCTGAAATTCTCCAGAACAGTCATACAGAAACTGAGGAGAACATCAACACCAATGGCTTGGGGGGAGGGGAAACGGAACCAGAACAAATGATGGTGCGGAAGCTCGAGTTTGGCTCTAGCAATGAGACGGAACAGAACAAGGCTTCTGAGGCTGAAAATGTGGACAATTCAGAGCAGCTGAGCAGCAGCAGCACCTCCACCTCAGCCAAGTCTGCCTCAGAGTTATCCTCAAAGGAAGCCCTGCAGGCCATGATTTTGAGCCTTCCACGGTACCACTGTGAGAATCCAGCCAGCTGCAAATCCCCTACTCTTTCCACAGACACCATGAGGAAGAGGCTCTACCGCATTGGGCTAAATCTCTTTAACATGTAAGTGCTTAATAATAATGTATCTTTTAATCCTTCCTGGTTTTCCTTTATTCATGACAACAAAAGGCTGGTGAAAATAATTGGGTTAGACTCATCCCACACAGATTGCTTTTATACTTAGGAGCTCATCCAACTAGGGACCAAAGCCCATGTTGTATTTTTGTGAGACTGTTGTATTGAAGACCTGCCACAGATATATCCACATCCACATGATTAGCATCCACAGTGCTTGAGACAGATCTCTGGCTGCCACCCAGACAAGGTTGTGTGAGAATGAGGGATAAATATCCTAGTTACCATCTGTATTGTTGTTTATTTCTAAAGGGGATTTTAAAGAGAAGTTACCTCAGTTTGATGAACAGAAATTCACCACTCTGACCTGAACATTTTGGCTCTTCTTTTTCTTGATGAGACTGATAAAATTTTGCACTAGACTAAGACCAGTGTTTTCTGAATAATGGCTGTAGGTGTGAGGAGGAAAGAAGGCACAGCTGAAAAGCAGAATCAAAGGAGGTAAAAAAAAATTAATTTTGGATTTATGGAAGCAGGCTCAATCTTCTAAAAGGCACTGTAGATCTTTTCTATTGTCTGTCAACATGACCCTCTGAACCTCAGCAAACCTTGTGGAGAACAACCTTATTTCTTCAGGAGTAATCTCTTCAGGGCTACATGATACATGCTGGGGCTGAAGCCAGGGGAGGGGGAACAGAGGAAAAAGTGGGCTGGAACACCATGCAGGCACATTTTTCTTGCCAGAAATCTGAACTGATTGCTTGCAGGGGATACCTGAAATTACACTAAAGTCCAGTGCTACCCACTCCTGCATTAGGGAAGTACAGTGAGCCCTTTGTATATGTGAGGGATTGGTTCCGGGACCCCTTGTGGATACCAAAAATTGTTCATGGTCAAGTCAGCCTTGTGGGACTTGCAGAGAGACTGGGAAACTGAGGCAAGGCTTAAAAGTCCATATTAAAAATGGCATAGGGTAGTAGCAAAGGTGATGGCAAGCCATGGTTGCAAGACACACCTCATTCTTCAGGCTTCCCCAACGCCAGGGAGCATGCCAACTGGATTCCTCAGAGATGAGGGTTCCCAAAGGTAGTGGCACCCGTGGCAGCCAGGGCTTGCCACCACTTTTCCTGCCTCCCTACCTCTTTTTAAATATCAATTTACTGTGTAAACTTCACTTCATGTTCAGAGTCTTTCTGCAAGCTTCACCAAACTTGCAGAGAGACTATGGCCCTTTCCACAGCTTATCTGATTCTGCTGTGGGCGTGCGGGGATCACATGAGCAGCCTCTTGCAAGAGGCACTCGCATTCCCCTCTGCTCCTTCTCCGCAGTAGCTCCCTGCTGGCCGGCAGGCAGTGTGAGGGCTCCACCTCTTCCTTCCGCAGCACAGCCAGGTACTTTCCCAGGCTGTGCTGAGGGAGGAAGCGTGAGGGCTGTGTCTCCAGAGACTCCACACTCAAGGTAAGTGCATGTGGGGCCCCGGAGCAACGCGTGATCGTGCATCTTTTTTTGCAAGAAGCCGAAAATCATATATTGCATGATCAGCACCTGCTGGCCCCGGCAGCATTGCGTGATTGCATCATGTGGAACAGTCCTCATAATCGCACAACGCACCGGAGGCCCTTCCGCATGAGAAATGCCATGCGAAAAGGGCCTATGAAGCCTCACAAGGTTTTATACGTAAGAGGCTTATATAAGAAGCCCCATTAAAAATGGCACCGCTTGCCTGCTTCCGCTTTGCAAAGAAACCCTGCTACCTTGAAGGCAGAAGGGTGGGTTAAATTTGCGGATCTCAAGCTTGCAGATATGGTGGGCCCACTGTTTTATAATATGTCCTTATGTAGCTTCATCGTGGATTTCACAGCATTCCCTTCATCTATCAAGCTAGTAAATCTGATCTCTTTTTATGATAGAGTTACTAGCTTGATATATGAAGGGAATGCTGTGGATGTAGCATATCTCGATTTCAGTAAGGCCTTTGACAAAGTTCCCCATGACATTCTTGCAATGAAGCTGGTAAAATGTATGCTGGACAGGGCTACTGTTAGTTGGATTTGTAATTGGTTGACCGACCAAATCCAAAGGGTGACCACGAATGGCTGCTTTTCATCCTGGAGAGAAGTGACTACCGGGGTGCCACAGGGTTCTGTCCTGGGCCCAGTGCTGTTCCATATTTTTATCAATGACTTGGATGAAGGAATAGAGGGCATGCTCATTAAATTTGCAGATGACACCAAATTGGGAGGGGTTGCTAATACGCCAGAGGACAGGATCAAAATTCAAAATGGCCTGGATAGATTGGAGAGCTGGGCCAAGGCTAACAAAATGAAATTCAACAGAGAGAAGTGTAAGGTCCTACACTTGGGTAGAAAAAATGGAATACAGAAATATAGGATGGGGGACACATGGCTGGATAGCAGTATGCGTGAAAGGGATCTAGGAGTCTTCATAGACCACAAGCTGAACATGAGTAGGCAGTGTGATGCGGCAGCCAAGAAAGCCAATGCAATTCTCGGCTGCATCAATAGGAGTATGGTGTCTAGATCAAGGGAGGTAATACTACCACTCTACTCTGCTTTGGTTAGACCTCATCTTGAATACTGTGTCCAGTTCTGGGCAGCCCAATTCAAGAAGGACATGGTCAAGATGGAGCAAGTCCAGAGGAGGGCGACCAAAATGGTGAGAGGCCTGGAAGCCATGCCCTATGAGGATAGACTTAGAGAGCTGGGGATGTTTAGTTTGCAGGAGAGAAGGTTAAGAGGGGACATGATAGCCCTGTTTAAATATTTGAAGGGATGCCATGTAGAGGAAGGAGAGGGCTTGTTTTCTGCTTCTCCAGAGACCAGGACAAGGAGCAGTGGATTCAAGCTGCAGGAAAGGAGATTCCACCTGAACCTCAGGAAGAACTTCCTGACAGTCAGGGCTGTCCGGCAGTGGAATCTGCTGCCTCAGAGTGTAGTGGAGTCTCCTTCCGTGGAAGTTTTTAAGCAGAGGCTGGATGGCCACTTGTCGAGAGTGCTTTGAGGGTGTTCCTGCATGGCAGGGGGTTGGACTGGATGGCCCGTGTGGTCTCTTCCAACTCTACATTTCTATGATTCTATGATTTCTACAGCTTGTTCTTATTTTATTCATTAAAGTACAACAGCTGAAATATCTCTGAGACTGCTCATTTTATTGATCCAAACATGATGATGATGATGATGATTTTATTCATTTATATCCTGCTTTTCTCCCAATAATGGGACTCAAGGCAGCTAACAGCATATTTAAAAAATTAAATTAAATATATAGTACAAAAATACAAAAGCATTAATAGTATAAATGTAAGATTTAAAAATAATTAAACAATTTATGAAGTTAAAAGAGTAAACATTAAAAATATTAAAATACATGAAAAGACTATATACAAACCTTAAAAACAGAACTGCACAGTATTAAAAGGCCAACTGTGATCAGTTTGTAAAAGCCTGGTGGCAGAAAAATGTTTTAACCTGCTAATGGAAGGAAAGCAAGGATTGGGCCATCCTGGCCTATCTAAGAAGGGAATTATTCCAAAGTCTGGGAGCCGCCACTGTAAAAGCTCTTTTGCTTGCTTCCACCAAACAAGCCTGAGAAGGTAGTGGAACAGAGAGAAGGGCCTCTCCAGACAGTCTTCAGAGCTCTAATTTTATTTCATTTTTATGTCACTCTGAATCAGGGCAGCAAGTACAGTGTGTTTTTCCCCACCATTTTATCTTTGCAGCATTCTCATGTCTTTGAGGTAAGTCAGGCTGAGAGAATACAACTGATCATGGGTTGTCAAGTGAGTTTCATGGCTAAGTGTAGATTTGAACCCAGGACTGCCATTCAAATAGTTTAAACTTGGCATTGAAATGAAAGAAATAACAAACAGCACAGAACAATCTTTAGGGAGATTTTCCCTTCTGCTGGGAGCTGCCACCAAGGATGCCCTGTCCTGGAAAATTGCCCACCTGACCTCTGAGTTGAGCCTTTTATGATGATGGCAGTAAATGGATGGCCTCAAATAATGGGCAGTTATCATAGCAAGCCCAAATTTGTTGGCCTCCAGAGATTGTTTAAGCATAACCCTTTTCAGTTCCACTATTATAAAAGAAGGCATGGAGCACATGCCTACCAGCTTCCAATGATCCTTAAAAATGCTAAATTTTAGCTTGATTGTTCCCATTTAAGTATTTGCACTCACTAAATGTGCTAATAAAGTGATGTTTATCATTTTTAGTTCAGATAGATAGTAGACAGACAGATTGATTTTTACCTGGTCATCCTTTCCAACTGCTATCTCAGAACAAACTGGCCACTTTTAAATGTGTGTAACTAGATCATGCTAGTAGACAGTTTCAGAGATACGTTGTATTGGCTATAAATCTTCTTGGTTCAATGTGGTAGTGGTTTGAGCGTTAGACTGGAACTCAGATCAGGATTTGAATGTTTGCTCTGCCATTGAAACAGACTGAGCTTGAGCAAGTCACACTCTCTTATCCTCAGGGGAAGGCAATGACAACTTGCCTCTGAACAAATCTGGCCAAGAAAACCTGTGGTAGGCTCACCTTAGAGCAGTGGTTCTCAACCTGTGGGTCCCCAGATGTTCGTGGACTTCAGCTCCCAGAAGCCCTGAGCATTGACCATAGTGGCTGGGGCTTCTGGGAGCTGAAGTCCACGAACATCTGGGGACCCACAGGTTGAGACCACTGCCTTAGAGTCACCATAAGTTGGAAATGACTTAATGGCACACAAGAACAACAGCAACACCCTTTAGATCTTTTTGTTCTTTTTATATAGGACAGTGTTCTGCTCCAGTTCTTGAAACTCTGCCTTCCACCTATGATTTTTAAACTTAAAGGGTGAGAAATGCACGACTATTCATTTGATTTTAAAATCAGAAATATTAAAATCATCTCAGTGTGACAGGTCTGAGATGCTTGCTTTATTTGTGCAGAGCATAAAGAAACTGCATATTAAAGGATTCCTTTGCAACTGTGCCTGGGCTCATTGCAAGATATCTTCTTTTGCAATCAAAAGGCACATTCTGATTACTCATTCACCTGCTGTATTCATTTGCTGTGAAAATGTTCAAAAGAAAGGCAACTTATTGTCACCTGAGTGGTGATATTGCAAAGCTTAGAAAATTGCTTTTTAAGAAGAATGAATAGACTGACGTGCCGAAGGCATCTATAACTAAGGAGTGGTAGGATAATGCTCTGCTACTTGTCTGATGAGGGCCAGCGTGGTGTAGACCCTAGAGGCCCTGGTTCAATTCCCTGCTTGGCCATGGAAACCCACTGGCTGACCTTGGGTGCATCACACATTCCCAGCCCCAGAAAACCCTGTGATAGGTTCTCCTTGGGATCGCCCATGAGTTGGAAACTACTTGAAAGCACACAACAACAACAGCATCAAACCTGATACCCTGGGTGTTGGTTTCTAGGGTTCCTCAGGGTTGGTTCTGTCCTCCATTCTGCTGGGAGAGATTATCTGGAGTTCTGGTGTCATCAGTGTGCTGAGGATGCCTAGCTCTATTTCTTACCTAATTCCAAGGAAGCTCTTTCAGTACTAAAACTGGTGTCTGCTGTCAGTAATGGACTGGAGAGAAACAAATAAATTGAAGCGTAATCCAACAAGAAAGTGATCCTGGCTAGCTGAAATGTAGATCAGGAATAGGGATTTAACCTGTCCTGAATGGGGATGCACTCCTCGTGGAATCTCAGATTCATAGCTTGGATGCATTCCTGCTCAGCAGGAATGTATTTGCACAGTTAAAACAAGTGCACCAGCTGTGCCCATTCCTGATGATATAAAATATGATCACAATAGTAGTGCTTTGATTACTTTCTATTTAGATAACTGTAATATACCCTACATGGGGCTCCCTTTGGAAAGGCAGTGGGTCCAAAATGCTGTAACCAGAATGCTAACTGTGGTTGGTTATTGGCAACATGTTTTTGAAACAGCTTCACTAGCTACTTTAGTTCAGGGCACAAATCAAAGTATTGCCTATGACCTTATGTAGCTTAAGTCCGAACTATCTGAAATCATATATTTCTCTATATGAGCCTTTCTCTGGCTTAATATCCTTGGGAGAGGTCTTTCTTTCAGTTCTGCCACCCTCACAAGCCCCTTTGGTGAGGACACAGGAGGGGGCCTTCTCTGCTCTCCTTCTGCTGGAAGGTAAAAGCTCTTTTGATTTAAATAGGCATTTGGTGAGTAATTGATTGTACAGAAGGTTTTTTCCCCCCTAAATACTCTAAAGGCACTTGATCCCATCTGATTTTGGAAGCTAGGTAGGGTTAGCCCTGGTTGGTACTTGAATGGGAGGCTGGAAGATGAATACCAGCCACCGTAGGCTGTACTTCAGAAGAAGGAACTGGCAAAGCCACCTCTGAGTATTCCTTGCCTGTGAAAATTCTATGAAATTTGTGGGGGTCACCATAAGATGACAAGCAACTTGAAGACACATATGTACATACATGTGTGCTTCAAGATTATTTTTATTGTTATGTTTTTAAATTGATTTTGCACTATTAGTATTTTAACATTCTAGCTGATTTAATGATTTTTTAAAAGTTTTTAATTGTCAGGCCTTTAAATAGTATCATTTTATAATCTTGTTGTAAAGTGCCTTCGATTCCATGTCAGGAGAAGGGTGGGATAGTATTTAAATCAAATTATTATTATTAATTAATTTAAAATACCCAGACTTCCATCTTTCACCAAAGCATCATCCTATCACTGCTCAGTTATGGATGGCTTCAAGGGTGTCACAATATCCATTCTTCTTAAAGGTAATTTCCCACGCTTTGAGAGTAAATGGCATTAACACTATTGCGTTAGGAATTACTGCCAACAATTCACTGAAAGCAAAGTTTGTAACAAATTCAGTTTCCTTTCAGTTGAAACATACAAGGAATGTTAAAGGAATCAAGGAAAAAATGTTGAGACTAATGATCTTTCTTTTAGGCAGGAACAATCTCATACTTTACAAAGGACAATTTGCATATGATGATGATTGTTGCTGTTTGCCTTCAACTTGTCTCTGACTTACGGTAATCTTAAGGCAAACCCATCATGCTTTTTTTTTTTTTTTTTGCAAAATTGGTTCGGAGAGGCTTTGCCTTCTTTTGAGGCTGTGAGAGTGTGACTTGTCCAAGGTCATCCAATGCTGTTCCATGGCTGAATGGGGATTTTAACCCTGGACCAGTGATCAAACCACTACATTACCCTGGTTCTGATGTGAAGGTCAGGCCTACAAAATGGTCTGGATGTCAGTGATATGCTGCAGTTAAACAGCTTTGGCCTTGTAGCACCCTGGATTGGTGGATGGTTGGAAACCATGTGCAAACATTTGGCCAGGAGCTCAAGGCATGTTCGGTCATATCTGTCAAATGGTGGGAGTGCTGTTGGGTGTTGGAGGAATGTCAATAAGAACATAACAGCCCAGCTGGATCAAACCAAAATTCCATTCACACAAGAATGAACCAGATGCCTTCTGGAAGTCCCCGGGCAGGAGATTAAATGTAATAGCACTCTCCTGTTCCTATTCCCCTCTAACAATATTGGGAAAGGATATCTTTATCCTCCCAGAATTTGTCCAGCCCCAGTCTGTACTGAATCTCCTACTATTCAGTTTCAGTAGATAAAGCCAGGTTTTAGTATTATGAGGGAGAGAGAAAAGCCCCTTTTCTCCAGACTTTGTATAACTTTATACATTTGCAAGAGTTTTTTCCTCGTTGTTGTGTGTCCTCAAATCACTTCTGACTTATGGAGACCTTGAAGCAAATCCATCATGGTGTTTTCTTGGCAAAATTGGTTCAGAGAGGGTTTGCCGCTGCCCTCCTCTGATGCTAACAGAGTGAGACTTGCCCAGAGTCACGCAGTGGGTTTTTGTGGCCAAGCAGAGATTTGGTTCCAGAGTTGTAGTCCAACAGTTTTCCTTCTCCTTTATATCCTGCCTTTTCCCCAAGATAGTGGCTTACAAATTAAAATGATTAGAATATCATTAAAAAGTCCACAGTGAAATCAAATTAAATAATTAACAATACTAAAGCAAGTCCACTAAGGTTTGTACCCAGGGATTTCATACAGATATCAAATAGTGTTGGAGACAACTTCATGCCTTGAAGCAGTCTGCAGCAAGACTGTCAGAGGGCTACCAGATTGCTGGCCTCTGGAACCTGGTCTATAGATAGGAGTGGAAACATCTCAAAATAATGCCCCAACCTCCAGGCTATGTTCAGTTGTATAAAAAGTCAGAGAGACAGAGTGACAGAGTTGAACTCTCCATGTCTCTCTGCCAGTGAAGGTCTTGGTGACTATGTCCAAATCCATTGCATAATAGGCTGGAACCCAAAACGGAATGGATCTATATAATCCTTCAAAAATATATGAATCTAACATTATCACCTTGCCCCTAAAAGAGGTATTCACCAGGCAATAGTTCCTATAAATGTCTGGGTCCAGGAAGAATATTTTTCTAGAGTGGTTGTACCATTGTCTCCTTAAACAGAACAGAAATTACCACTGCACTCCCTTCCAGGTAGTGTACCACCCCTGAACCCATCCAGTTAACCCCTTCCCAGATGGCTCAAATTAACCATGATGGGCAAGGGTCAAGAAGATATGAACTGAGTCAAACTGCTACAGGTGTCTTGTCTATATACTCAAAAAATCATAGAATAACAGAGTTGGAAGAGACCACAGGGGCTTTCCAGTCCAACCCCCTGCTATGTAGGAGCACACATCAAAGTTCTCCCAACAGATGGCCATCCAGCCTCTGATTAAAAACTCCCAAAGAAGGAGATTCCACTACACTCTGAAGCAGCATATTCCACTACTGAACAGCTCTGACCATCAGGAAGTTCTTCCTGAGGTTTTGGTGGAATCTCAGATTGAAGAAGCTGAAATAACTGAGCATGAAAATGATTTGTTTCAATAGTAATGTTGAGATCATCATGAAGGCAAACGCTTTTCTCTTCAAAATGCCTTGCAGAATTGTCATTACAGGCTTCTGTGAGTGGCACCATCATATGTCCTATAAATGTTTCCCCATCTCCTCTGAAGACGAGTCCCATCTTCATGTCGTATTTTTCTTTATCCACATATGCATCATTGTTGGGACTTTGCTCCTACATAAGCAGTAACTTGCCCTGGGGCTTATTCACATAGAGGCAAATAATTTTTGTGGTAAATGTGTTCAAGATTGGTGGGACCTCTCTTTTACCACACCTCTCATTTTGGATCATAATCACAACCTACATTATGATTCTGCTTCCCCCTGTGGAATTAACTACCTTTTGCATAATGCCCTCGGTGATCATTAAAAATAATGGCTTTGGTTGCCAAATGGTTTTAATGCTATTCCCTTTCACAGTATGGCTGTGTACAGGAGCCTTTAGTTACAAAAGTGCTCCCAACAGAACAACTGTTATTGCTCCCACTAATAAATGTCAGGATCCTTGGTTATATAAACTTTTCAAACAGAATTTAATAACCTCGTTGGTTTACCTACAGTATTGTAACTGCTACCCTATACAAAAATTGGGTCTATTTGGCCCAAGAGGTCTTCTGTGTGGCCTTGTCCTCCATGTCTTCAATCATGTAACTCTCTTATGAACAATTATTGAGTAATATTCTGAACTGTGACAGCCTTCTGTGAACTGACTGTATGCATTTGTGACTCGGCGCTTCAAACGACAACACATTTTGTGGTGAGTGGGTGGAATTCTTGGAATGGAGAAAGCCTCATTATGCAGTGTTGCTCTAATAGCAGTATTTGTGTAGATGGCCATCTCTGTAGGCGGAGGGGAAGCCAGGAGAGCTGAAGGAATTTCACAGCATCTAGCCAAACTCACTGAGCTCCTCAGGAAAATAGAAAGAATCATTCCCAACTGAATCCAGAAACAGTATTAGGGGGAGGTGTTAATCAAATTGTATACAATGCTGAAGGAATATTAAAACCAATATTAGAGCACGGTAACCTACACAGTAGCTCTTGCACAAACTGTGATATGGCAAATCAATTCAGTGACAGAATTACCAATTCAGCTTTGAATAACAATTAATTAGAATTGGCAGTTGGTCTCTTAGCCAAGGCTGGAGTAAGAAAAGCACTTTGATTATTTTGAGAAGAGCCTCTATGAATTAAATCATTTGACCCCTTTAATATGGTATTTCAGACTTCAACCTGAAGAGGACTTGGAAAGTTACTTTTTGAAAGCAAATTATTCCCCTTACTTGTTAAAGCTGAAAGAAGATTCTACCTTGTTCTTACTGATTCTCCTGTTTTAGAAAGTAATTTGCTGTGTTATACTGCTTGTTGCATTTTATGTTGCTTTTTTGTTTTTTTAAAAAGGATAAGAACAATTGTATTAAAATTCCTCTAAACATGCCTAGACATGCCCTTTAAAGGTGACAAAACACCTTGTTCCTTTTCCCATCCTCCATTTATAGCATCATTCCCAAATGCTACATTTCCCACATTTTGAACAGAGCAGTCGCATAGGGATGGGGGGCAATGTGGGTGTTTCACCCTGGGAGGCAATGTTTTGGGGGTGTCCCAGCTCATAGCCATGCCCCTGTGCACCGTGGGCCCTCCCCATGCACTGTGGCCATGCCCCTCGTGCCCTGCAGCCCCGCCCCATGCGCCATGGCCATGCTCTCATGCACCGTAGCCCCATCCCTGCTCATCCCCACTCCACAGACTCCAAGCTCCACCACTGGAACAGAGCTTCCTACAAGCTCTGTTATCTGTAACTTACTACTTTCAAGCTTTAGCTTAAAGCAGGAGAATTCATACTCTCGAATTTACACTTTGGTTTTAAAGCAGGAGAATTCACACTTAGGCCCTTTTCACACGCAGTTTCTATTGCAAGAGGGCCCCTTGAGCGTCGCGTGAATGGGAGCATCGGTCTGTACGACGCACTCCCATTCACATGACACGCACGAGCCTAAAACGGGGCGTGTGCAAATTTTTTTATTTTCGGCTAGGAGCCGAAAATACTGTGTGGTCGCGCAATGCTCCCAGGGCCCTCACACACTTACCTGCTGTGTGGTGCGTCGGACGAGCCGGGCCAGTCGTGCTTCCTCCCCCAGCACAGCCTGCAGCTCCCAGGCTGCGCTGCGGAAGGAAGGGGTGGGGTGCTAGCGCAATGGTCGCGCGACCAGGAAGCCAGCTGCGAGACGAAAGAGCAGGGAAGCGGCAGCGTTCCTGCTGAGGCTTTTCGCACGAGACGCCCTCCCCCAACCACGCAAACGGGTAACGTGCGAAAAGGGCCTTAGTCTCCCCTTGCAGGTCCCCATATATGGAAGCAATATTTTTGTCAGTGGATTGTTGTTAATATTTTCCCTTCCTGGTCTTGCCTAGGTATGCAAACTCCTGAAAGCCCAAAGTCTTTGTTCCCTCTTGTGGTATAAAAAGGGTAGTTGTGCATTTGTGCTCAAGAGGGTCTTTTCAAAGCTGGCACCATGATTGAAAAATATTTTCTCATGTTGTGGTCCTTTTGACACAAAGTGAAGGGCTTTTTATTTTCCTGGGATTTTTCTTCCTCCTCTTTCTCCTCCTCCAAACCTTATATTTCTTCCTTTTAGATGATAATATATTGCACTTGGTGTTTCTTTGGTTTTATTTTGTAACTAGCTTTATTGTTTCTATTATTGGTTTCTGTGCTATGTTTTTATATGTCTCAGTTTTAATATTATTTTATGAACTTCACAGAAAGCTTTGTTGTTGGCCTGTATAGAACAATAATAGAAAGCCAGTGTAATCAGGGGGTTATATTGTTGGTTTGGGACTTAGGGTATCCAGGCTATTTCTCCTACTCAGTCATGCAACTCATTGGGTGCCCTAGGGCCAGTCTTTCTCAGCCTGACCTATTTCAGAGTACTTTCATGAAGATACTTTGGGGAAGAGGAGAACCATATATGTTGCCTTGAGCTTATTGGAGGAAAGGCAGGATATAATGAATGAATAAAGCACTGAAGTAAATACAGGCAAACCTCAGTTAACAATGTCTCTGACAGAGAAGTTCCTTTTCACAAAATCTTTTAATACCTGCTCAACCCCACTTTTTTCTTCCTTGTCAGCTGTTCAGTTGGGAGCTTTTTAGCAGCATCAGCACTGAGAGGATAGTGAAGGAAGACTGGAGAAACAGACCTTTAGTGCTGAGTTGCAGCACTCTATCTGCAGTAAACCTTGCAATATAGCTTGAATTGGGAAAGAATGGGATTCGATTCCAGCTGAACCTACTGTAGCTCTAGCTAGAATAGGCAGCTGCCTCCAGAATCCCTTAGTGACCATGTATGAATTGCAAAACAGAAAGAAAAACTAAGTGATCCTCAGCAAGCTTTTTTTAACAAAAAAGATAGATCTGTAAATTTGGTCACTAAAATGCGAATCATAAAAAACAAACAAACAAAAACAGAAGCTGATGGAACAGAAAATCATCCCTGGATGCATTTTAGAAGAATCTTTCAAAAGGTCGTTAGAAGGTTCAGAATGTTTTTGTTTATTTATGCAAAGCTTACTTGGCCTGGTTGTTTCATTTCACATGTGTGTATTGTTAGTTTTGGATAAAAAGTTTACTGAAACATATTGAACTGCTGTTCATTTTTGTAGTGCAGGAACTTTCCTCCCTATTCTTTCCAAGTTATTTCTGTCTGTGCTGCTATGTGTTCTGTTATAAAAGTAATGCCCAGGAACATCTCTACTTTGTTAACTAAGGTATACCTGTATATAAGTCACCTTTACCTCTCTTCTCATTTCAGAAATCCAGATAAAGGGATTCAGTTCCTTATCTCTCGAGGGTTCATTCCAGACACGCCAATCGGAGTGGCCCATTTCCTGCTGCAGCGCAAGGGGCTTAGTCGACAAATGATTGGGGAGTTCCTGGGAAACAGCAAGAAACAGTTCAACCGGGACGTTCTAGAGTAAGTGTCTCACCCCTACCACCATCTATCATCCATAGCTACCTTTAGTGTCAGTGGTTATAGGAATGGTTGTTATGGTTCACACAATTTAATTCAGCTGTTTCCTTCCCCTCCAAGGTGCTCTTCTCCAAACATTCATTCTGAGAGATAAGTAGATATATAGGCTTCTTTTTGCATCTAGGAACACTGGGAATAATCCCAAGAAATGCACTACAGGAGCAAAAAGAGCTCACCACGTAGTTTGTTTGCATAAATGAATTCAGGGAAACAAATCAAGGAAAACAGGATATAAGCTTGCTTTGGAGAAAAGAATCCACAGCCTGAGAATCAAGTCACCTGGATTTATCCCCCTGTGAAAGTTTGAGAGGCTTGTACTTCCAAATCAATTAGAGACACTTGCACTGTCTACTCTTTGTACATTAATGCAGCCCTGATAAATGGCACAGTCATGACCAATGGTGCCATTAGCCAGGGAAGCAGGCATATGTCCTTGAGAGTGGAAGCGCAGGGCAGCTGTAATTCTGAACTTCAGACTGATGCTTAGTTGTATGGTACTGAAGATGTAAGACTGAGATATGAAAAACAGCTCAGAGCCTGCCTTCAAATGTGAACTGCTAAGCATCCTGGCAAATCAAACAACTGCTGAAGGTTTTTGGTATTGCCACTCTCCACTAGCTCCATCATGCACTTCTGTTGCTGTGTTGTCCTACCTAATTCTGTGTTATATCACTTTTGCCCAAGAGAATGCTAAGGAAACAATTTATATCCCAAGCAGGTAGAGGAAGAAGGAGGAAAGGTCAATAGAAGGAGGCAGTCATATCAAGTGATTGAGCCAGAAGGAAGATGTAGATCTGAAGGACTTTAGCCAGTGTCCAGTTCACTGGCAATCTACCGTTTGGGTATCTAGGACAAAGCCAAATTTGAAGGGGTTCTGTAGGACTTTGATGCCACCCCTGATAATCTTATTAGGCAACAGTGGCCCTGCATCAGGGAGCCAGTCCTTCCTTCCTTCCTTCCTTCCTTCCTTCCTTCCTTCCTTCCTTCCTTCCTTCCTTCCTTCCTTCCTTCCTAAAATACTTTGGCTAAAGCAATAAATACATTAGTAGCAGACAGCATAAGAGAGTGTTTCACCTCTCTAGTAGAAATGTGAAAGAAAGAAAGATGAAGGGAAATTGGCAACCAGTGCTAACCCTCTTGGGTCCCTTGTCCTGTTGTGAACCTTGACATTTGCCTAACTATGTTGGATGTTGACACTTGGCCTGTTAGGTTTGAAAATGAGCTGCGGATGTTCTCTGAGTTCGCTTGTTTTCCTAAATCTGTCTCCTTGATAGATCCCTATTTTCTCTTATTTTTAGGCCCTTGCCTTGTAATAAGTATGCAATGTGTTTTCTGAGGTAGATATCCCTACCTAAGAAATGAGCTGCCTCCTGTAAGGTTTGGACTACAACTCTCGTAATCCCTGATCATTAGCCACGTTGGCCAGAGTTGAGGGGAGTTATGGTCCAAAATATCTAGAAGGTACCAAATAACCCTGTTTCTGGTCTAGGATCTCTAGACTATAAACTTAAATTGGTTTGATGCCATTGTTTCTCCACAGAGATGTCTGAGGGCTGTATTTGGAAGGACATGGCCTAGGGATCACTAGCAGAGAGGTCTCAGAATCTTCACCACCTATAATTTTTAGTATTCTTTGGGAGTAGCCTTGTCAATCAGTATCAATTTGTAGTAATGTTTGCAGTGGGCCCTTGGTGTCTGCTACGGTTTGGTTCCAGGACATCCCATGGATATCAAAATCCTTTGATGCTCAAATCCTTACGTACAATGATGTAGTAAAATGGCATTCTTTATATAAAATGGCAAAATCAAAGTTTGCTTTTTGGATTTTTTTTTTAATATTTCAATCCATGATTGAATCCATGGATAAAGAATCTGCTGATATGGAGGGCCAACTGTATACTGCTCTTGTCATCAGGTTTTTTTCTTTCTGAACCAGAACTTTTGTATCCTCTCTTGCTTATGAGAAGACAAAGAGTATGTTTCTGATTGTGCTAACTTTGTGAAATCTTGCTTGCCTCTCTTGTCCTTTCTGTTCTTCATACAACAAGGCTCATGAATGTCCCAGACTGTTGTACTCTGCTACCAGCTGGCTGGTTAAGGGCACAGCCATATAAACTTCTAAATCATGCATAGACATTTATAGCAGAAACAGCAAGGCTTTGGCTGGGGGCCAATTGACATGATCAAATTATCCTCTTCAAGTGTTCTAAAATTGAGTTAAATAAACATTGTAGGAAAGGGAGTGTGCAAGTCCTTCCCTGTCTGTCTCTAGTTTGGAGGGTGACCTTCTGAGAGCAGGGCCTCGTCTTCCTTTGTGGACTTTCTACACACTGTGCTCCAAGGGAAGAACAGGCTTTCCTTTTCAGAAAGTTGCCCTCCGTGTGTACAGGATGATGATGACATCAGAGAAAGAAAAGCTAGTGAATTCCCACATCACGCATGGTTATCTAACTCACTTCTGCTATGCCCTGAGTAAAGCTATTGTCATAGCATGCAAGCATGTTGGTGGAGCAAATAGTGTACATCACTGTTATTGCAGTCGTATGATTACTTCATTATGAGGTCATCTTACAACTCAGCTCAACTCGTACATACCCCTTCAGTACAAAGCTGCTAGAAGTAGGGTGGTGAGACAAAATGACTGTGTATCCATCAGGAGATTTGAGAGCAGCTTCAGAACATGGTTCGAAACTGTACTGACCTCAAGTTTGCTTACCTTTTAAGCAGCCTACACATTGTTTGCAATCCATATATAGGCTCTTAAGTTTAGCATTATTAGCAAAATATTCACCATTCTCCAAAAAAACAGAATCTCGGAGACATTCATATCCAGATGGATTGAAAAGTCTCAGATTTTGTTCCTAATCTTTCCTGTTTTATACTAGGTTAAAATAAACCGATGTACAGAGCTAGTATAAACGTCTCTGATCATACTGGCAGCCTATAGAAAATATGCTTGGATAAAGAAAACATGTATGGATCTTCAAAATGAAATTGGAAAGAACAGGAACAGAATCTGGCACTTTTTGGTCTTTTTTAGGGTGCATCTAAACTGATTAAAAAATACAGAAAGTCCCAGATTTTGTTCCCATTCTTTTAAATTGTATATGAATGAATGAATTTTGGTAATCCATTCAAATTTTGTTTATCCCAGAATATTTTCTGTCAGAGACTTTCTATGCCAGCTCCCTAGATTGGTTTATTTTAACTCAGTATAAAATCAGAACAGGAGCAAAACTGGGGGTTTTTCAATCAGTGTTGATGCACTGTTAATCAGTCTGAATATGCCCACAATTACTTTAGGCTAATAATACAGAGTACTCTAAAAGAATACTCTTTAAGCAGCTACAGAGGGGGACCAGAGTAGGATGAGAGGTGACAAACAATCCCCTCAAGAAAATAGCTTCCCCATTCCACTTCCCATTCTGGTTACATCCAAAGCCCAGAAAAGTTACTGTTTAAATTGCTTTTTATTTAAATTTTAAGCACATTTACAAACAATATAATACGCCCCCCAAATAGTTAAATTAATACAATTATCTATTACAGTCTTACATATCTTCTACGTAGCATATTTACATCAAGTCCATAAACAACTCTTGGGTCTCCTTCACCAATATGAATCACTGTGTGAAAAAATGCCATTCTAGAACTGCAGTTGATTTATTGGTGATCCATGTGTTGAAGTCATATCTATACTGTAGAGGAGAAATGGTGACCACATTTCTATGATATCATCTTGCTTTATCTCTCCTCTGGGCAATCATAAATGGTAAGTTAATTTTTCAGAGAGGCTATAGAGGAGGCTCTATCCTTAATGAATGACCTTACAGAATTTTCCAAAAATCTGCTATTTACATCCAGGCAGCTACCAGTGATACAGAGATAAGATTTTTATTCAAAAGCTTTCATTGTCACTGTCCGAGAGTAGTAGTGTAACTCTCAACTAGGTGGTTTGGTTAGACATTAAACCCAACTACTCTATTATTTCCTTGCCAAAACTTTTCATAGGACATTCTAATCACGTAAGTTTCTGTGAACCTGTACCTCTGTATCCTCTCCAGGAGGTTTTTTGAAATATCTTTACAACCACTTCCAGGATACCCCACTGGCATGGCTGTCATGTAATGTTTCAAGGAGATGAATTTTCTGCATACTCAGATTTCTTTCCTTACAATAAGTATAGTGGAGCTCAAATAAGTAACAGCAAATGAGTGACATACTATGATATGTGATTTTTGATCTTAAGAACTGTCTGGGGAGTCATGGAATTTATGAACCGAGTGGCTCTGTGTGCTCTTTTTGCTGCTCAGTGAAAGTTCTGTGGTCACAGAGAATATGAAGTATGCATAACAGAATTTCATTATTGATCATGGGTTTTGTGGTTTTTCAGGATGCCTAAACAATTTGCCATTCTCACGCATGGATGTTTTTCTTGTGGATGTTACTCCCCCTTGCAAGATGATTTGCTGTGTTTCCTCCTGTTCATTCATTCATTCATTCATGCTTGCTCACTCGCTCTTGGTAGCAGATGGTAACCATGCCATCTTTTCATTGTGAGACCAGAATTCAGTGCTAGTTGAGTACTGTTCCAGATTAGAAACCCAAGCCAAACTGGGCCAAAACGACAAGTGATCATCAAAGCAGGACCTAATAAGTTGGTATCTTAATTTCAAGGTTCAGGTTTAACGCCTTTCAACCAGTGAATTTGCTATTGATCTTCCTCCTTTCTGTATGTGCCTTTAATATACTGCATGCATATTGATCTGGGTAAACCAAGGGCTCTATTCCTCCAATTTTGCCATGTGGAGCACCATAATTAAAAGTAACTAAGGCAGAAGCCATTGATTCAGGCAAGAAAGAGCAAGGATTGTGTGCGTGTCAGCATGGGAAGCAAAGGAAAGTCACTTTCCCCTCACTAGAGGAGTGAGGATCACTTGGCAGTTGCCTCCCCCACCTCTTCCCTTCTTCTACTTCAAACAAACCTGGTCCTGGCCATCAAATAGAGAATGAACAGGTACAAAAATGCTGAAGCTGTCTTCCCTCTGCTTCAAAGCCAGAATATCATTTTAGGTGTCAATTGCCCTTGAAGGAAGAGCAAAGACATTCTGACTTGGTCATGGGCCAGAGGAACAAAGGCTATGAGGCAGTTGCACTAGCTGTGTCTCAGCAAGAATGCCAAGCAAGCAGTGGTACGGTGGAGAATTTTGAAGTGCCACCTTTATCATGATCGTCCCTATAGCACACCTCATTTGGAGTCCATAAATGCAGGTGTCTATAATGATCTGTATTAATTTTTTTTAAAAAAAAAATCTAGAAGTTTTCATCTCTATCAGGAAGAGGTCCTGAGATCAAGATGAAAGGATTTTGACCACTCAAATCCAAGTCATCCCATATACTTTGGATTACAACAGAAAGAGGTCATAACAACATACTGTTGCTGGGAAAATTAATTTCCCCTCCAGCTCCTGCAAGAATTGCAACAAAACTCAGAGAAAACAGTAGAGTCCATGGGTGTATGCATGTGGCAGAGGATGTCATAATTCCTGCTAATTAAAAAAAATCCTGGTTATTCAGTCCTGTGAGCCCTGCCTCCACTATACCACTGTAACCAAGAGTCAGAAAGACAGCCTTGCCTCAATTGGCTGTAAATACCAATCCAGTTTCCTTCTGACCACTAGTTTACAAAATGGAGGGTATCTCTTGTCTTTTATTTTAATGTATGGACAACACGGACAACACCACCATCTAACTCAGGTCTGTTTTCTCAGGCTTATTATAAAAGCAGAGTGAGGAAACTACCTCAGGTGGCAGATAGGGGGCAGCACTTGGGGCAGTAGCAGCTTCCCAACTGTTTCACCTAATACCCTTGCTCTTCCCATTTATTGGAAGACAGAGTAGTGTAAATGCCACATGACCTCTCTTGGATTCCCTAAACTAGGGGCTTTCCTCACTACACTGTTATAGTGCTATTATTCCACTTTCAACATCTTGTGGAATCCTGGGGTTTGCAGTTTAGGGAGGGCTATTTAGAATTTTCAGCCAGAGAGCTTTTTGGCCTCAGTAAACTACAAACCCCAGAGTTCCACAGGATGTTGCAAGTGGAATAATAGCACTGTAACAGTGTAGTGTGGAAAGGCCCCTAGCCTCAGGAGTAGTAGAGGACACTGTCCCGTCACAAGTGATGTCAAGTCAGCAGATGTACATGAACCAAGAGGGGGCACAGTCTTGTCATTGGCTTTAGGAAACAAAATGTCCTGGGCCATTTCCACCTGTCTTTCATGGCCCAAGCTTACTGGGGGTGGGGTTAAGGTGAGGGCAAAGTCTGGGTTTCGGATAGTTGGAAGCAGAACCAAAGCAACGTTCACTTTGTTCAATGTGAGCAGAGGAAAAGCACTATTTCTGTTTGCTTGGATCCAGGAATTGCCATGTGAATTAGTCCCTCATTCTCTTTCTCCTTCCCCCTCCTTCTGCTTATTCTTCTTGCACTGGGTGAGTAATATTTAGCAGAGCTGCAAGGAGCAAAGGACAGTTGATGGCATGCTTCAAACAGTCCTGCCTCCAGCTACTGTCCTAACATGGCCCTTTTCTCCCTTGTGCTTTTGTTGTCCATGGCAAAGCTTCACAAAAAGCAATATCATATAGATTGACACACATGTCCATTTTTTTTCTCCAGTAGCCAATGTGTGGTTTGCACAAGCTCCCAGACTGAACATCTGCTAGAATCACACATTAATTTAAACTAATGGCAGGAAAAAAAAGTAACTTATGTTTGTGAGGTACTGAGATGCAGTAGCTGATTTGCCTGCATGGGATCCTGTCTTTTGGTTGCTTTCCTTCACAGTGACCCTTGAATAGCTAGCTATTTCTTTGGACATACAGTTGCCAAAGCTGCATGCAATATGTAATGTGATGGAAGCGAAACTTGGAAATTTGTGGATTTTCTGTGGATTTCCCCTCCAATTTGAAGTTAACTGTAATTACATACTCCTCTTTCTGCATAGGTTTAGCCCCATTTCAGCATCACTGAAAGTATTATGTGTCAGTCAGGAATAAGTACTGGAAGCATTGTGGCTAAAGCTGCCCTGTTTAATTAGTCAAACCAACAGGATGAATAATAGAATACCTTTTAAAGAAGCTATGAAACTCTCCCTCCCAGGCCCCCAGACAGAGATCTCTACAGTGGGCAGAAACCCCTGGCATAGCTCTGGAGTTGTAATGGAACAGCAAGTTTATAATAAATAACTAAGAAATCTAGGTGTCTGTTGATTGGAGTCAATAACAGCAGAGTTAGATCAACTAACTCAAGAGGATCCACAGCTCATTGGAAGAACACCTGTTTCATATGCAGAAAGCCCAAACTCTTCTTCCTCTAGTTCAAAGGTTAAGATAGCCAGTGATGGAAACTCTTGGGAGCCTGAAGAAGTGTTCCCATCCAGAACAGATAGTGTTGAACTGAGTGGACTAGTGGCTGACCTGTTGTAAGGCAGTTTCTGCTGGCCCCAGCCATGGTATTAAGAGAAACTGATTTTTTATTTGCTTGTTTGTTTGTTTCCCCAGTAAATTCCAGCCTTGATAATCAGTTTCGGTTTGCAGTGCTAATCTCTTAATTATGATTAAGAAAATGGAAAACAGCATGCAGACTTGGAAACTAGATTTTCCTCTCTCTCCCTTCTCTGGCACAGAGTCTTCTTTCTCATCCTCTATAGTTAGTGTTGCATCTACAGGACATTCCAGGTTCTTTCCTAACCAGGGTTTTCAAACCTTTCAGATGGGAAACCTGGTTAGCATTAACAATGGTTAGATATGTGCAGCTATAATTCTCAAACACAGTTAAGCAGATAAAGGGGGTGGTTGGGTGAATGTATCCTGGAGCAAAAAAGAAGGAGGAAAAAGGGTTGCCTCCCCACAACACCTGCTTCAACTCATCTGTTAGCCATTGTTATGAGATCAGCAATGTTATGTCAGCCCTGCTGTCTTTATCTCTTTATGTACTCATTTTCCTTCAACTTCTCATGTGTCCTTATATGGCATCATTTTTGTTCTTGTCTATTTTCTTTTGCCTTGATTCCATTCACCTTTTGTTCCTTACATTCTGTCTTCAGAATGTCATACTCTCTCAGTCCATTCATAAGCTCTGCCACGTAAGCAATGGATGGCTTGTGCTATGAACGGAGCTGGCAGCATCACTGGGGGTGGGTTGTTTGTTCTGCGGGTTGGAGGATTCTGGGAAGGTCAGACACAACTGTCTTCTTCAATTTGTTTTTAAAGCAGGGGTTATTTTTCTGAATGTAAGAGACATTCTGGTAAATGAGAGCAGGTTGCTTCTTAGATTGGGGGCACTATGTTCTGATGTATTTTCCTGGAGGGCAGGCTAGTCTCCTTGCTGTCCAGAATTTGTAACTTCCCCATCATTGCTGAAAGCAGCCAATCAAGCTAACAGAAAATGGTTGTGTTATGCTGCCTCTTTTGTACAATGTGTAGGAATTTATTATACAGAAGGTATTGTTACCCTGTGAATTGGGAGTCCTGGGAGGGGTGCCCAAATGACCAAACAAACCAAGCAAAGATGGGGAAACTAGCTGGAGCACTTTCTTAAGCTAGCGAGAGGCAGGGTAACTTAGCAGGAATCTTTTACCCTGTGTATACAGGTTCAGGTCAGTGAGCAGTCGGACAGTTAAAGTAGCAACAATGATATTTCTTAACAAGCAGGCAAATTATTAAGAAAACACAACCACACAGCTAACTAGAAATGGGAAATGAGAGTTTTGGAGAGAAATGGGTGATACGACGCCTTTCTCGTAGTCCTGAAGAGGTCCAGTTGAAGAGAGGAAACTTGGAGTTGCGGCCAAGGGAAGCTCGCAGAATGAAGCGACGGCAAGGCGGGATGGCACTCCGAGGTGGTCTGAGGAAGCTGTTGGGGCTTGGGGTTTTTATTAGGGAAAGAATGACTGTGGGCTAGTCTGGTCTGGGGTGAAAACAATGAGTTTTGGGCGAGAGACAAGGTCTCCGAAAGGTCGGAATTTACATGATTGAGTTAAGGTCCGAATTGACAATAGTAGAGCTGGTAAGCAGATGCGGTTAGCTTGGCAGTTGAGCGTCTAGCTCGCCAGGGTGCCTGCTTGGGGCAGGGGTCTGTTTGTGTGAGCATGCATTTTTAACTAAGGTGTTTGTTTCGGGAGGTCTCCTAAAGCAGATCTGGCAGTTTCTGGCTTGTCTTGGTGTATTGATTAATAAGCAGGTAATGACTTTTCACAAGTGTCACAAGCAGCAAGACAACCATGCTTCAGGTTCCCTCTGCCATCTGAGTTTTAAAAACAGAACCATAGGACACTGCCATTGGTCAGACCATTGTTCATCTGGTTTAGTATTTTCTACTTGTTCTGGCAGCAGCTGTCTAGGATTTTAGACCCAAATCTTTCTTTCCCTTAGCTGGAGACGTTGAAGACTGAACTTGAAATCTTCTGCACAAAAAACCTGCAATTAGCTGTGTTGGTTCTTCTCCAAAGAACACTTCAGCAAAAGACTGCTAGATGAAGGCTTTCTCAGTAGCCTCCCTGTGGAAAACCTTGCCCCCAAAACTCAAAACACTTTCAGAAAAATGGTTGAGTCATTCCTATTGAGGAAGGAATTTATTGTGCTGCTGTTGCCAGATTAGAATTGCTTGGATGTCTGCTGCTTGTCTTAATTGTTTCTTTCATTGTTCTTTTGGGTGTCTGTGTATAATTGGCCTACCTTTTATATGGTTCTATGTATTTAAATGTAAGCTCCTTTTCGAGTCTTGTAGGTTAGAAATGTGGGGTAGACATTTTCGAAACAAATACAGAAGTAATCCTGAAATATCAAGAAACCGATCCTGGGAGCTCAAAACAGATGGAGCCAGATTGATTTTCCTTGGGAGGGAGTTCCATAGTTTAAATGCCACTACAGAAGAAGCTGTGTCTCATGTTCTCACCAACTTTGGCCTGTCAGGGTGGTAGAATATATAACAGGGCCTCTGTTGAGGGCCTCAGCTTTCTGGCAGTCTTGTCTGAAGTCTTTGTATATCAAAACCAACACTCTGAATTGAACTCAAAAGTAAACTGGAAGTCAGTGGATTTTGAACTGGAATGTGGTCTCTAAAGCACTCAGCAGACAACAATCTGGCTGCCCTATTTAGATGTAGCTTCCAGATACTTTTCAAGGGATAGTCCCGTGTAGAGTACATTTCAATAGCTTCATCTACATGTAAAGACATGAACCACTATAGCTAAATCTGCCTTCCTTAGGAAGGAGTGCAGCTGAACAAAGACACTCCTAGCTTCAGCAGTCACATAGTTTCCAGGAGAATTGCTGGGTCCAAGCTGTGAACCTCTTCTTTCAGAAGGAGTGCAACACTTTCCAGAACACACTGTAACCTCAGTTTCAGTCTGGCTTTCCTGCTGAGCAGCAGACCTCCTGTCTTGTCTGATTTGACTCTCAATTTATTCACTCATATCCAATCTTTCATTGCATCCAAATGATTCAGGACTTCTGCAATTTCCTTGACATCTCTTATAAAAGATAGGTAGAACTCGGTATCATCTGCATAGTGGTGACACCCAGGCCCAGCTTTCAGATGACTTTGCCTAACAGCTTCAGGTAAATGTTACAAATCAAAGGGGGCATTATTGAACCTTCTGGAACCAGAGCAACTAATGGCCAAGAGACTGAACACCAGTCTCTTGCCAACAAGTTCTGGAAAGTTTCATCTGAAAGGACCAGACCCTCTGAAGAACATTTTGCCCAAGTCTTGTATCAGTCAAATAGCCCACAAGGATACCATGATTGAATAGTGCTGAGAGATCAAGCAGAACCAATAAGAACACTCTCCCATGTAGATCATCCACTAAAGCAGCAAAGATTATTAATATCATATAACCACATCTGAACCAGACTTGAATAGATCCAGGTTAATGTGCCACTTCTCACTCTAAGACCTTCCTTTCAAAAGGAAGATAGTATTAGAAACTGGCCTGTATTTCTTCAGAGGGGTAGAATCCGGGAAGGGTCTTTTCGACAGTGCTCTTATTACAGCTTCTTTTAGAACAGCTGGAACCCAAACCTCTTTCCAAGAAGCATTCACAACCTCTACTACCCAATTGGCCAGCCCTCACCTGGCAACTCTTAATCAGCCAGGATGGACATGGGTTTAATGAACTGAAGGCTGGTGTCACTTATGCCAGGGACTATTTAATTTCTGCATGTTGTGGTGTTTAAAAAGATGCAGAAGCAAGTCATGTCCATGTCATGTCCCATTGTAGTCAGTGAACACAGTGTGCATACATCTGGTGCTGGTGCACACCCATTGCATATTTTGACTATAACAGGAGTGACGCTTCCTGCAACCTCGCATTTGTGTGCGTGGAGGTCATGCCAAAAGGGCACATAATAATAATAATAATAATAATAATAATAATAATAATAATATCAAATGGAAACAAGTATGGTGGCTTAAAATGAAAGGAAGGAACATTTCTGTCTTTAAACCTCTGTCCCTTAGTTTCACTTTTAGTATTAAAGAAACTTGCAAAATCACCAGCAGAGAATAATGGAGGTAGAGGTAGAAGGGAGGGCTTTAACGGAAAATGAAAGGTAGAAAAGAGACTGCGGGTACTGTGCATTATCATGAATAAGTGAAGTGTGATATTTCTTTTTGGCTAAAGAGAAACCACAAGAAAAATAAGAAAGAATGAATTTATAATAAATGTAGTCCTCCCACTCCCTAATCTTTCTCCACAAATATTCAGCTGTGTGAGAGCAGGAATGAAGATAACTGAATAAAAGGAGTAAGCTAAGGCTGAGGGTTGGTAGCAGGCACCATACATGTTGACAAAGGGGCAAAACTATCAAGAGTTACAGATAAAGTTGAGTTGAATGCAGAAACTGCTGAATTCAAGGAACCAACAGAATTAAAGGAAGATAGAGAAGAGACCAATGGTTGTGAAAAGACATCAGAATTAATATAGTGAAGCTCACGAAAGGAGCAAGCGACAAAGTACTGAGAAGGTGGATTATGAACAAGTGTTAGCGAAACAGGATAATGATCCGACAAAGGAAATTCAGTAACTGAAAAGCAAGAGACAGAACAATTCTTATTAAGAATGAGATCAAGACAATTGCCAAGGAAATGTGTGGGTAAATCAAAACAAAACTTGGGCCCAAAAGAAGAAAACAATAAAGAAAGGAAGTGTAAGACAGCAGGATCTTTGGAATCATCCACATGAATATTAAAATCACCCATAATAAGAGTGGGAATTTCATCTGAGAGAAAGTCAATCAAGGATCAGAATCAAAAATCAAAGTTGAAAATGGGCCAGGTGGTAAATGAGTGTAGTCCACACAAGTGCAGAGGTGAAAAGAGTCTCACAGTATGTGCCTCAAAAGAGAAAAACAACATGTTGGTGGAAAGGAAAAAAAAATCTGAAATTGGCATGAGCTGTATAATAGATAACTTGTATGAGAAGAGAGTCCTCCAAGAAGAGGGCAACGGAAGTCAGGAAGCCAGGTTTCAGTGAGAGCAAGAAGGTGAAAAGTCTGGAGAGAGAGAAAGCATGAGCAGTAGCAGCTGTAGGAGCAATTGAGTGACAGTTCAGTAAGTAGCAAGAAGAGGGAAGCTTGGAAGAAGATGATAATGGATAGGTACCAGATTAGAAGAAATGGAAAAAGCAGGAGCCATAACAAAGGAAAAAAATAAGTTGAGGGGACAATTTTAAAAAGCGTTACCAATGTAATGTTGAAGGATTTCTGTCTTTTAGGGAGCCAGGCAACAAAGGAAATGAAGCCAGCAGTCGAGATGGCCAGATTGATGGAAGGACAGCAGGACTTCTTTATCTTTGAAAGTTAGATAGAAGAGAGAATTTCATTCAGGAGAAGGAGCTTTTCTTTGTCCAGCATAACAGGACCCACTTTCTCCCCAGATACGTCAGCCCTGAGTGCTGTCTTCCTACCTTCAGCTTAGGGTTTCCAGAATGAAAACTGGAGAAGAGTCTTTTACCTTTAACAGTTGTATAGAAGAGGTAATTTCAGCAAGAGTTGCTTTTCATGCAACCAGGTAACAAACAACACCTGGTAAAATTCCATCTTCTACAAAACCATTAAAGAGCTCTCTCCAGTTTTCAGTATGACAACCCTACTTGCAGGTCCATGCATGTGCAAAGGAGGGGAGTGATACACATGGTGAAAGCAGACTGGTGTAGAAAGGACAGTGTCTGGATTATTAGTGGCTGCTGTGTGGGGCTTGTTGCCAGCATGGATGCCTCACGGCTGATGCAAGACAAGCTCTCCTTCTCCTCTTTTGTCCTGAAGTTGTTTCCTTTTTCAAAAGAAAAGTGCTCTGACTTATTAATATCTTTGTGTCTTGTGGTTGTAGGAGTTTCCACCTGGCTGCCTCTCCTTGGTTCCCTCCCTGAGTGTGGGCTGTGTGAGTTCATTACAGATGCTTTTAGCTGGAAGCTGGCTTCCGCTGCATTGTCACCTGAGTGGAAAAAGCTTGAAAATAGGTCATTGCGCTTGGCTGAGCAGATCCCGGCCCACAACCGTACAGCTGCTTCCTGCCTTGACCAAATATCCTTGTGCAAGGAGTCTCTGGTGCCACATTGAGTCTTGTTTCAGGTACCTTGTGGCAGAATATGCACTGGCATGATGTCTCTTGATAGAGGCCAGTTGAGGAGGAGGTTGCTCCTGGCTATGCTAGATGTGGGTAGAAGGACCAGCATGACTTTATGGCAGCTGAAATTGCATTGATAGTGATCTTGGTGGGGACCAAGCTCTGGATTCCACATCTCTTCAGAAGCAGTAAAACCTTTATTTGCTTTTTTCCTAGTTTTTTTTTTAAGCTCCAGTGGAACCCAGTGTTAATGAGGTTTATTCTGTATCTTCCATATAGATTTGTCTTGATATGAAAGAAATATTCTGAAAGTGCACTTCTCTGTGCCTGTTAAAAGGCTTCTTCAGTCTAATGAACTGGCATCCACATCACAACTGACTGGTGGAATCATACAGTCATAGAGTTGGAAGAGACCACCAGAGCCATCTAGTACAACTCCATGCCCTGTGGGAATGTACAACTTTCCAGGGAATCATAGAATCATAGAAATGTAGAGTTGGAAGAGACCACAAGGGCCATCCAGTCCAACCCCCTGCCATGCAGGAAAACCCTCAAAGCACTCCTGACAAGTGGCCATCCAGCTTCCGCTTAAAAACCTCCAAAGAAGGAGACTCCACCACACTCCGTGGCAGCACATTTCACTGCCGGACAGCCCTGACCATCAGGAGATGGTCATCCAACCTTTATTTGAAAAGCTTCAGAGAAGGAGATTCCACCATGCTCTGAGTCTATTCCACTGTTACATAGCTCTTACAGTAAAGAATGCTTAGGTGGAATCTCTTTTCTTGTAATCTGAATTTATTGGCCCATGTTCTACTCTTTTCCAGGTAGAAAGGAAGTAGCAGACCAAGGCCATTTCCACACTATTATAGTGGTATTATTCCACTTTCAACATCCTATGGAATCCTGGGGTTTGCAGTTAAGGGAGATGCCTTAGGTTTCTCTTTAAACTGCAAACCATAGGATTCCATAGGATGTTGAAAGTGGAATAATACCACTATAAGAGTGTAGTGAGGAAAGGGCCCAAGACTTGAGCCAGGTCTTCACTAGGCAACATGTCCTCTCCTGTGTACCTTCAAGTCTCTTCTCTTTTCTTTCCTATGTTTGGTGCCTTTTCTTTATCCTTCCCTCCTCTGCTCCATGAGAAAGACCCATGTAATCAACCTCTTAAGTTGTCCACTTGGTTGTATTGTTTAAATGTGGCTCCTAACCAAATAGGAGAGTATCATGGAAAAGTATGGCAGCAAGAACTTTTAAAAGTCAGCAGATTCTCTTGATGAGCACAGGGTAAGCCCCATTGAAGTAGTATTTCCAAGTAGTATCTCCAAGTATCTCTTGGTGTTTCATATATCAAAAAAAACTTGGTAAGTCCCCCCCCCAAATAATTGGGGTTCAGTTATAGTTCCAGTACTGTCAAAAAGTCATTAGTTCCTGTTAGAACTGCAAATTTAAATAAATAACTTTGCATATGTCTCAAATACTTTAAAGTTACTTTTAAAGAACATACTTGGATGCTACCACATTGCACAAAGCAGATTGTCCTGCCATCCTCCTTGTTATCATTGCAGTGCCCCCAAAAGAGCCTAAGACAGCAACATGAGACACAACACAAGCTAGCGCTAGAATCACTTGTTGCTTTCTTTCCTTCCACCCTTTAGTGAGGCCACAGTTCTTAACTATAAAAGTAATTAAAAAGTGGCATGATGTTGTCCTCATAAAGTTATGACCATGTTATAGTTACACCTTTGTTATTGGGAAAACAAACTAATAGCAAGTAACTTGTTTGTAACTAGTTATTTTCTAGCTCAAGAACTACACTGTTATTCTGAGAAACAAAATGTTTTGGTGGAGAAACAAAGCTCACCTTTTATTCCTTGATATCAGGTAGCTCAACTGTTACTGTCAGAGAAGCCACAAGGGGTGCAACCTATGTTTGTTCCCTTCCTCCAGGGACCAATTAAAACTACAAAATTATAGCACTAATTGCCATAGAGTTTGTAGTTTGATAAGGGACTAGAGCTCTCTGCTAGAGAATTCTAGATGCCCTTCCTTAAACTCCAAACCAGAGATCATAGCACTATAACTACATAATGTGATGGGCCACAGAAGTCCTTGTAATACACAGGTAACCACATTATTCCCTCATATTAATTATAGATAATTTTATGTTCACAATGTATAAAAGGCAGCTTGATGTTCCCGTCTCTTAATTATGCTAGATCAGATGTGGGCAAACTTACCAGTCCTCCAGAGGCTTTGGGCTATAACTCAGTCATCAGCTATACTAGCCAGGAACAGTGGAAGCTGCAATCCAGAACATGTGAAGGACACCATTTCCCTTAGCCTTTCCATGTGCACAATGCACCAGAATTTTTAGTGTGGCTGGCTGCCTCCCCAGTGGCGTAGCTTGGCACAAGCGGGGTAGGGGCAAAGCGATGACACGTGAGGGTGGGGTGACAGTGCACGGGCAGGCAGATAAGGAGCAGTGGTGCCCCCCAAAAAGTGCCCCCCCAGAGTGCACCACATCCTTGCCCCCCCATCCCTACATTACTGTGCCTCCCTTATAAGCCTCATAGGGTTCCATCAGCCTGTGAGGAGGGTTATCCCTGGGAAATTGTTCCTTGGAGCCTCCATCATGGTTACTTAGTTTAACATTCACTCACTCATTCATTCGTTCATTTTATATCCCACCTTTCTTCTAGCATGGCGCTCAAGAGGGCTGCCATTACAGATTAAGATGAAATACAATTTAAAGACTTCATTTAAAGAGGTTTTTTTTAAAAAAAAATTAAACAAGCAGCCCTCTTAAACTACTAGATTAGGCATTAAAAATGCTGTTAAAAAGATGAAAGTACAGCATACCCCATTTAGAGACTCTTCTACTACAACTATTTAATACCCAAATGGCCTATCTAAATGAAAAGGGTCTTACCTGCTGGCAAAAAGAAGGCAGAGAAAGGAACAACTGAGCCTCTTGTGGAAGGGAATACTACAGTCTGGAAGCAGTTACCAAGAAGACTCTTTACTTTGTCCTCACCAAATGTGACTTTGACAATGGTGGGACCAAGAGAAAGCCCTCACTTGAAGTTCTTAAAATGCAGGCAGGCTCATATAGATACTTATGGCTTTTCAGATAGTCTGGACCCAAGCCTTTTCGGGCTTTCTGGTTCATAACCAGCATTTTGAATTCTGCCTGAATGTGGACTAATGGGCAGTAGAACTGATGTAGCAACAGAGGTAGTTGAAAGGTAGGGAAGTACAACTCTTGCATTCTTTACCACCCCACATATCTTTGCGTGCTTCAATCACAGTGTTCTTTCAATCTGAGGAGAAAGGCAGGCAATAGTTAGGTGAAGATGCTCTTCTATTCCTTGTTGTCCAACTTCATTGGCCAATGTGCATTTGACTCAATGGTTAGAGAAGTCATAGGTCAGCACTGGTCCTGCAAAGTGTGTTTGGATTTGCTCACTTGTTTTGCAAAGTATGGTTCTGTGCCAGAACCTTTCTTAGGCAAAATTTTAAACAGAACTCCCATGAAACTTAAATTTGCAGTCTTTGAACCACACCCTGTTGGGGAGCAGTTGGCCTCTGATGTTCTTTTGAAGGAAAAAGATGGGATCTGGTGTTCCCATTCTGTAGACAGAGTTTCAAGTTTTAATGGTGTCTTAGTTAAAGGAAGCAGACTGTGCTGAAGCTCTTGTTTTTTCCTCCAAATTTTAAAGTCTCTGGAGGTTACTGCCATGGTGAACCTTCTATTGATTAACTAGGAAGTTTTCTGCAAGTTATCAAAGCAAGGCATTTAACAGCACGAAGCCTTGATGTGACCCCTTGGGAAGAGGAAGTGCATGTGTTAGTAAAATAAAAATAACAAACAGAAAGGAAAAGGGAGAGGCGAAGAGGGAAGGATACCTTTTTAGTGCTCTTTTCTCCTTCTGCAAACATCCTGTGATCTGTCCCCTGAAGGAAAAAAATGAAGTTTTTCTTGGAGGACCAGTCATATTGATTTTTCTCCCTTTATACTTGTGTTTAGTACCTCTGGCATAGAAGGATCCTAGGTCTGTGTGGCTGGAGACATACTTTATCTTTTTCAGACAGTTTAAGAGAATTTGGAAGAAAGATCTTTGGAGGGTTATATTTATCATGCTTTTGCTTAAGGTAAATGGTTTGTAACTGTGAGTGAGAACATTTTGTCCTCCAGATCTTTTAGCCTACTACTCCCGTTGGTCTCATCCAGAATGGCCCAACGGTAAGGGACAGTTGTAGTCCAAAACATCTAAAAAATGAAGGATTCCCTCCTGCTCATTTAGGCAATTTTGTATGTGACTAGAGGTGCTGATAGAAAGTGGAAAGGAGTCTACACTACTGGACTACCATCAGTGCCCAAGCCAAAGATTGATTGTACTTGCCTTTCCACGTTCTTCCCAACTGGGCATACACACTCCATGGCCTTTCGTGGTGGAAAGGTGAGGGAAACATGCAAAGTTAAGCCTAGATCACATCCAATTAGTGTCAACCAAAACCTCCCTATGATCTCCTGCTTTGAGCCATGAAAGTGTAGATGGAGGGAGTGGTGTCTTAATTGGCCACTCACCAGATGACAGTACCACACCTGCCATGGCAAAGCGTGGAGAGTGGATCTGTTGATGCCTGAGTGGAAGGAATAATGTATACACTCTATTGGAAGTGAAAACTCTCACATGATTTTCACCCCTCTTAAAAGCTATTCCTTGCTTCTAGATTTGTGGCAGTTGCAGGGCCTTGTACTTTGTTGTCATGAATTATAGAGTTATAACCCACCAGCACTAATGTAAAACAGGGTAACCCAAAATGGCTTCTCTCATTCCATTCAAGGAAGGAGTGTAGCTTAGGGATAGGGCATATGGAATGCTGCTGCCAGTCAGAAATACAGAGTCAGGTGGTTACATGCCTTGATGTGGTATAAAGAGGCTTCCTAGGTTCACCATATGCTCAAAATTATAGTGTCCTTTGTGCAATTTTTGGAGGGGCAAAGGGGCAAAATGTTTCTAATAGCTCCTGGCCACCCGCTTTCCTGTTACAAGAGATCTTTTTGCCACAGTACAAAATGGTGGAAAAAGGAGGCTTCTGGATTTTGAAAAATGACAGTTGCAAGGAGAAGGGCAGCTCTGATACCACCACCATCCATATCAGTTTGGGACAATTGCAAAAGAACTCCCTCCCTCCCATAACTTACAAATTTTGTAATTTTTTCTTGAGAACTTTCTAGCAAATTGAAAGGGTTATAGAAGGAAGGAAGGAAGGAAGGAAGGAAGGAAAAGGAAGGACGGAAGGAAAAGTGCTGTGTGATATGTGTGCCCTGGTGGATCTCATTCATTTTGGCTCTTGATGTTGTGTTCAGTGGTTAGAATTTTGGGATAGAACTAGGGCATCCTAAATTTAAATACCCAATCAGCCATGGAACTCATTGGATAAACATGAGCAAGTTACTCTTGTTTAACCTGACCTAATTTATAGAGATGTTAGAAGGTAAAAATTAGGGGAAGGATTTAAAGAAAATTTGGGAGGGTTGCTGAGAACTCCATGGAGGACAGGTGAGATCAAGTAAATTCAAGACTTTGTATTGAGTCAGATGTCAGGAGAAAGAGATCCAACAAGAGGTAAAAAGGAAGGAAGATGGTTTGCATTGAAATCCTCTATGATTTTTGAGAAAGAGTTAATGAGGGTCCTGCTGTGACCCTCCTTATGGATATCATAGTCTTACTAAATTCTTACCCAACTCTAAAGATAATGTTCTGGAGAGGACTGGGGGTGACTGTTTCTTTTCCCATCCCCTTAGCTGTGTGGTTGATGAGATGGACTTCTCTGGCATGGAGCTTGATGAAGCTTTGCGGAAATTTCAAGCCCACATCCGGGTGCAGGGAGAGGCCCAGAAGGTGGAGCGGCTGATTGAAGCCTTCAGGTAAGAGCGCGACTGCTATGCAGCAGCATGACTGATCACTCAAACTGATGCAGGAGAATGGCTGTGTCAAGAAGCAGAAAATGGTGTTGCTGGTAAAACTGAGATGGAGGGCTCCATGAGGCTGAAACCTCTCTTTTAAGTTGAAAAAGAGGAGCAAATGGAGCCTTTAAAGTTACCATGCCTTTTCTCTGAAAATTGAGAATCTACATGTCAAGAGTTGAAATGTATACACCCAGAGCACACAATGTCAGAATTAGGTGGATTCATAGGGATAGGGCGTGGGATAACATCAAGGGATGGGCAACTGCCCAGGGTGGGACAGGGGGCCAAATTTTCCAAGCCCCTTGCAGGCCACACCTCCATCCGTTGCATCACTTCCTATCACTATTGTGAAGGGGAAGCAGTGGGAAAAGAAGATATTTGAGAGGTAGGGGGATTGGTGGGTTGAGGAGAGTTTTCTTCTTTATTTCCATGCATGGAGGGGAGGCCCTGATTTTTGTCTCAATTTTTTTTTTAAATTGTGGGTCTCAGGGGGCTTTAGAGGACTGGGGGCCACACGCAGTCTGGGGGCAGCACTCCCCCTCCCCTCATAACAGAAGAAAATGGGGCAAAATTCAGGCACCCATCCATCTTCTCATATACATACACTGAAGATGGACACTAGTGTCACAACAGTATGGAGGATTTGTATATGCACATGGACATTCAGCTGTCGTTTGATCAGAAATATAAGGAACCCCGGCTTTGGTGAAAAGTGGGTTATAAATAAATTGTGTGTGAGAGAGGGAGAGTAGAGAGCCTGTATCTCTTGAATAACAATTCCCATTATGCATGGCTGTATGGGACTAATGAGAGTTGTTCCCACAGCTACTAGAGGCCACAGGTCACTCCTGGGATTGACTATTTGATTTAAATATTGGTAGAAACAGCAACTCTAATTAATTGGGTAGCACATTTTTTTTAAAGTTAATTGTCTTTAATAATAAGTACTTAATAAAATTGCCAGTGGCAAGTGCCATTGATATTGTATTTTTTTTTCCTAAGCTATATCTACTTTAACTTCTGGAAACCTCCCTTAATCCCAGACTGGGGAAAAGGTGGGATATAAATAGTAATGGGCAAAAAGAAAATTCCTCAAGCATCCTATGAGTAAAACAATCACGTTGGGGAGGAAAGCACACATTTTCTTTGTTATTAGATTGTGCTTTAAGATATGTTGCAGCAGATTCTATCTTAGAAGAGATGTGAGAACAGAGGAGGAAAATTCTTCCAAAGTTCTTATTAATACTAGTATTACTAAGTATTATTATATATACTAGAATTAATAAGCATTAATTACTATTGCTATTAATACTAATTAATTACTATTAATACAAAGAATAGGAAATGTAATCCTAGTATTAATAAGAATTTTGAAAGAGGTTTTCATTCTCTGCTCTTGCATGAAAGAGATGTCTCTTCTAAGCCTGAATCTGCTGTAATGTATCTAAAAGGACTATCTAACAACAATGAAAATGAGTGTTTCTCCCTGCCATGATTGTTTTAGCACAGGGTGCTTGAGGAATTTTGTCTTTGCCCATTTTGATCTAAACTGATCTGGTCCGCATAGCTCAGAGTCCCAAATGAATGTATAGTTCAGCAATAGCTATCCATTGAATTTCATACTTCTCCAAATGTTACAACATAGTTTTTAGCTTCCCCAAAATATATCAGAAATGTTTTAAAAGATATGTTTTAGGGGTAAAATACTTCTAATGTGTATTTTGAGAGAGAATGCCTTTGGAATGATGCATTTAAATTTTCTAATCTTTTACAAAGAATATTGCAGCTTAGTGTGGAAATTAGATGGAAAAGCCTAATGAGTGCATGCATCTGAGTAAGTCAGGGATTGATCCATTCATCCCTAATTAGTCATATGCAAATTAATGTAGATTTGCTCAATTAATCAAAAAGCCATTAAAACTCATTTGATTAACTGGATAAAATTTATTTACATGTGGAGGGTCGGGGGAGGGAGATGTGGAGCCATTCCAGGTAAGTGATTTTCATTTTTTATTCTGGAGGACTACAGTGGTCAAATTCAAATCTGGAAAGCATTCATATATGTTGAAACCCTTGATGGAGGCAAGGTGGCCATGGCTTCTCCTGTCCATTCTCTCCCTGGCCCTATTGTCTGTATCTGTCCCCAGCCATCTGCAATTGATCTTACCACCCAACAAGCACAGGAAGAAAGAGATGACATAGTATTGCCCTGTAAATTTAGAAGCTTGTCCCAGTCTTACCCTTCTGTTTAAGGGAATGGCTTGTACATGCTCTAGTACAATCAGGAAGAAAGCCAGTATGTGCCAAAAGCCTCAAATGATCAAGCTACCCTGTGACTATTATCCTATGGGTTAAAAATGGCTGTATGAGTCTTTAGTTAGGATAAATTCAAATTGTGAGTTCTTCATGGTTATTGTGCATATCATGTGTTTGAAACCTACCATGGATTTGCTATTCGTGGGCAAGAGCCTTCTGATCATACAAATGAAGAAACAATCAGTGCAAGGGAAGCTAGCTCATGTTAAACTTATGTTCTCTGGATTTTTGGATTCTCTCAAAGTGAACAGTCTGTTCCTTTGTTCTAAGGTACAGCTCAGGAACTGCTAGTGTAACTTGGATATTTACCTTGCTTGGCAGAGTGTAATTCTAGCATGGTCAGGCAAGTATATAGGCATTCTTACTGACCAATTAAAACTTTTGTTTCTATTCATGTATGTTCCATTCATGTATGAAATCCAGTAGGGTTTGAGTGTTGGACCTCAACTCTGGAGACCAGGGTTTGAATCCCCGCTTGCCCGTGGAAACTGACTGGATGACCTTGGACAAGACATGTTCTCTCAGCCTCAAAAGGAAGGCAAAAGCACACACCCCTCTGAACAAATCATGCCAAGAAAACTCCATGACAGGGTTGCCTTAGAGTTATCATAAATCATAAAGAACTTGAAGGTGCACAGCAATAGCAATAACATATACGTACACTTTGTCTCATTTCTTTTGCAGCCAGCGGTATTGCATGTGTAATCCAGATGTGGTCCAGCAGTTTCATAACCCAGACACCATTTTCATCTTGGCTTTCGCCATCATCCTTCTTAACACAGATATGTACAGCCCAAACATCAAACCTGACAGGAAGATGATGCTGGAGGACTTCATTCGAAACCTGAGGGGTGAGGTTCTTGCTTGAATGAGTGGAGGGCTGAGTTCAAGCCAGTAGTGATATTGGAAATTTAAAACAGAATAGAGAAAAAGAGGTTGCCACCTCCCCTGGGGAGAGAAAAAGCCCTATTTATATAGTTGAATTTATAATATACACCTTTGAAAATGCACACTAGCTAATCATGAAATTGAAATTTATAATTTCTGACCAAACAGATTTTAGTGGTGCTTTACACCAAGAGTAAGAATCATGTGAGCTTCTAGATGTTATTGGACAACAGTCCCCAGCATTCTTCACCATCGACTATGCTGGCAAGTGTTGCTGGGACATGCAGACCAACAGCATCTGGAAGGCTGTATTATTCTCAGTTTTCCTAAATCACACAATACTTCTTTGACCTGAACTCGTACTGAGACAGAAATAATGAGCGTGAGTACTCATGAACAATTCTGGCTGTTTCTTAATCTTTTTCAGATTAATAATAAATGATCATCTGTAAATAGTCCATGTACATCAGGTATGAATCTTCTGTCTATCTAGCTTGTTCTATATTTTTATCTTTCATAGGTGTGGATGATGGAGCTGATATTCCCCGAGACTTGGTGGTGGGGATTTATGAGAGGATCCAGCAAAGAGAACTTAAATCCAATGAGGATCATGTGACCTATGTCACCAAAGTGGAAAAATCAATTGTTGGAATGAAAACGGTGAGCTCTTATGTATCACTATAGGACAGGGTTTTTCAACCAGGGTTCCCCTAAACTCTATTGTTCCATGAGAGGTTGCTAGGGGTTCTGCAACAAATAGTGATTGAAATTTTTTTAAAAAAGCTATAGATATAATATTTTTTTTATGAAGGGTTCCCTGAGACCTGAAAATTATTTCATGGATTCTCCTAGCATTAAAAAGGTTGAGAAAAGCTGCTATAGGTGTCAGCCTGCTGATGGTGATAGTGGAATTAATGGGGAAGATGACAAAGTATACCTTTGTATTGTGTGTCTTCTGCAGCTGATTTTTCTTTAGGAGGATAAGAGACAGCCTTGTACTGGGTCAAAGAAAAAGCAACTGCAGAAGGCACATGATGTAAGAGCGTCATGCAGGAAACACATGATGCAAGGGCATCACTGTTCATCCTTTTAGTCTGCTATTTTTCTATTGTGATTGGGTGCAGATCTGCAGAGTCTGATGCAGAGTGAGTGCTCTCCTGTCACCTGAGAAATGGTCTCTGTCATTGGAAATGCCAGGAACTGAAATAGGTGCCTTCTGCATGAAGAAAATATGTTCTGCCATAGAGCTATGTTTATCCTTGAACATTCCTATCCTTCCCCCCACTCTCCTTTTCTTGTGCTCTTCATTTCTGACCATAGATGCCTATCTCATATTTTCATTTTTTTTTCTTCTGTTTTCCTCTAACTCATGTCTCTGTCTTAATCTCAATTGATAATTATTATCCTATCTCTACTTGAAAATACTCTTGAGTGGATGTATTTGATTTCCTTGGCAATAGTAGTTCTTGACTGACTTATAACTTGGACCTTGGCCTTAGATCCTTTTTAGCACACTGCTGCAGTGTAGTATTCAAAGGTAGTATTCAACCAGTGTACTTATGCTACAGAATGTAACCTGTGCCTGTTGTCAGGTTTGCCATGCAAGCTGGAGGGTCCTGGATGTACTCCCACAGCCAATTAATGGCTGGTGGGGAACAGAAATATACCTGGGTACCTTCCAGCAGTTGTTCTGTAGCTCTAGGATGCCACTGCAAAACAAGGTAATGGATACTTTCTTGCTTAACTTTTCACTTACAATGACTTAGGCCCTTTCTGCACGATGGTAACACGTTGCTGCTGGCCTGTGACACTTGCCATTGCACAATGTCATCGCGGTCCCACTCTTGTCCTGTCCCTAGGTTTGTGATTGCATTGTATACCATTACCAGTAAAAATCTGATAATGACCTCCTTTCCTGCAACAATTGCCTTGGCTGTGTGCATATGGGAAGAGGAGAAGGACTGTCAAGGTCTCCCTTCCTCAGTGCAGCACGGGAAGAGGCCAGCTGCACTATGGAAGGAAGGAGCATGTCCCCATCCACCAGATGCAAAAGGGAGCGTTTGAGTTCTGCTCCCATCCTGCCAACGGCACTGCTGGGATGATGCCAGGATGTTGCAGGATCGTGGTATGGTGCGGCAAGAGCCATAATCTCTGATTATGCCAGCATAAGTGGCCATGAGGATTCTGACCATAATCTATGGGAAGGAATGTTAGATAGGGAAGTTTCTCAAAGCACATGAAGTTTACATTAGCAAATTACTACCGTAATCTTCACCCTTTCAGAATTAGTCCCTAGGACATGGTTCCATTTGCACATCTTTGTTTGCTTCTTGCTTTCTCCCCTTTGTTTCCTCTACTGTTTCCTTCCTATCAAAATTCAGATTATGACCTCCTTGGTGCAGGGTCTATTTGTGTGTTTGCTTGCTTGTTTATTTATTTCACTTACATTACTCTGGAAAGAAGCATACATTGTGATGGTGCAATGGGAACACTTCTCCTAAAAGTCAAGTTAGATGGTCAGTGCTGACAGGATAGGAAGGAATCTGACAAGAGGGAGGCATCAGCATCCCTGGCAGAACCTGAAAGTTTACAGAAGCACAGGTGTGAGAATATGTTGCAATGTATTGTTGTTTGTTCCAATTGTAGTCCATAAGAATTAACATTCTACTCAATCTCTATGAATTTCTCTGCTGTCACGAGAATTTAAAACTTACTCCCACCCTTGTGAACATGCTTAGCTGATTTTACATAAGAAGCATTGTGTCTGTTCAGATTTCTAGGCCTTCCATTCTCAGTAGGTAGGGTGGGGAGCAGAAGAAGGAGAAGGCCCTGAAGTGAATAGATCCTGCTTGCGTTAATTGTGAGAAAGTGGTCCACTACACTAAGTGCCATAGCCAATTTTGTTCTGGTGAAACAGAACATTTGCTCATATCACAGGTTGCGGATGGGATGGTACAGCAGCCACAATGGAGTGACAAAAATGCAGTGGGTTGGGGTAGTAGATAAAGAGGGGGCCGTTCCCACTTAGTCTCTGTCTTCCAGGTCCTGTCAGTGCCACATCGTCGATTGGTCTGTTGCAGCCGCCTTTATGAAGTGACAGATGTGAACAAAGTGCAGAAGCAAGCCGCTCACCAGAGAGAGGTTTTCCTCTTTAATGACTTGTTGGTGGTAAGTAGCCATTGGACTCAAGAATCATGGCATTGTAAAAGGCGAAAAAGCCAGCATTCAGTATAGTTCCATGTGAAATGAGTACACCTGTGGAACTCATGAACTGAATTGCAACTGAAAAAGTACAGCCACATGGTTAAGAGAACTTACACAAATAGTCCCGCTATATTCTGCACTGGTCAGGCTTCATCTGGAGTATTGCATTCAGTTCTGGGTGACTCATTTTAAGAAGGATGTAGACAAGCTGGAGTAAGGTCAGAGAAAGGCAATGAAGATGATAAGATGTGTGGAGAACAAAACACAAGAGGTTGAAGGAGTTGGGCATACCTGGTGAACAGAAGGTTGAGGGGGTGACATGATTGCATTTTTTAAATACCTCAAAGGTTGCCATGAAGAGAAGGGTGCAGGTTTGTTTTCTGCTGCTTCAGAGGGCAGAACTAGGTCTAATGGTTTTAAATTATAGGAGGGTAGATATCAGTTGAACATGAGAAAGAACTTCTTCACCGTGAGAGTAGTTTGGCAATGGAATCAATTGCTTGGACAGGTGGTGAGGTCTCCATCTTCGGATAACTTCCAAAAGAGGCTGGACAGCTACCTGCATTGAGATCCTGCACTGAGCAGGGGATTGGACCTGATGGCCCATAAGGCCACTTCCAACTCTAATTCTATGACACTATGACCAATAGGATTCTGGCCAATGTCTTCTGTATGTTGAGTCACCACCATTCAAGTTTCAAAGGATTTTGACAGCAGAATGCGAAGTGCATAGAAATTCAGAATCAGAATAGGAACAAGTAGGACACAATATGCCAATTTCTCAAATAGGTGATGTCAGATATCAAAAAGGCAGAAATACCCCCTGAAACAAACAGCCAGGTTAGTTCATAAACTAAACTATAAGAAACAAGTGGGTGGATATATAGTTAGAGAATCTGGTTAGATGTTTCACTACATACAAAGTGACAGCAAAAGGCATGACAGAATAACAATGCATCACCATCTGGAACCTACTTTGTTTTATTGAAGCTTAGTGAAGCCAGTGTCTATGATACTGACAGGGTGTATTTGACAGAACTCCCCGGAGACTAGATAAGAACTTTCTCTACAGCATAGTTCTCACTACATTCTCTATACGATATTAATATTTCTAGTTATGGGATTTTAAAACTGTATCATTTTGTTGAGCCAAAGTAGATGGAAGGTCATTCACAAAATTAGTGATTGCATGATTAAAAAAAAAAAAAGGGCACAGTGAGCATGATCCAGTCTAGTACAATAGTGGATGGTATTGAGATTTAACTCTTTGTCTCCGATTGGATTCTCTGTTCAGATTATCCCTCTCCATATCTGATAGTTGCATTGGAAGGAATGGTGGCACTGGTATATGCCTTCCATTGTAAATAGCAAGTTAATGGGATGTTATTGATCTGATTCAGCAATCTGGAACAATTCAGCAAAGAGGAAAGGATTATGGCCTTTCCACACCCTAGCAGGGTCCAGATCTTGACTAGGCACCCTAAACACCCTCTTTCTTTTGTTTTTTAAGTACATGCAATTTGCATACATTGTTAAGTCCATGAATAATGTTGTGTCTTGTTTAGCCCAAAGTGCTGAAACACCTGATTTTCTTATTTAGAAGTACAGATGCAGACCCATTTGCAAGTAAGCAAAAGAGGAACAGGCTTTTTTTTTTGATCCTGTATTAAAAATATGTGGCTACTATTGATAACTCTGTGGGTATGTGTGTGCTTAATGTATGTACCGCTTTAGTTAAGAAATATCCATGCCTTGAAGAATACAGATCCAATATAATATAACAAATTAGATTAGAATACTAACACTGTGCCATGTGCCATTAAGTTGACTCAGACTTATGGTAACCCTGTCATAGGGTTTCCATGATCAAAGGGGGTTTGCCATTGCCTTCCTCTAAAGCTGAGTGTCCCCAAAGTCACCAATGGGTTTCCATGGCTGACTGGGATTTGGAACCCTGGAATCCTAGTCCAACCACTGTATCATCTTGGTTCAGAATATTAATACTTGGCCCTAAAAACAATAAACATACAACTGGGAGCTTTCCAAGCTCTGTTGTATTGCATGGTAGCAAATGCTGTAGTTTTATTACACTGTCCATGAAGAATTATTTCCTTTTGTCTGTCCCATTGCACTTATCATGCAGTTTCATCATATCAGCCTAGATTCTAATATTAAGAAAAAGGGAAAAAACTCCCTGCCAACTTTCTCCATACTCTGCATCAGTTGGATTGTACACAGTAGCCTCAGGAAGTCTTTTAGAAGACAAATTTCAGAGCTGGTAATGTTGCCTATTGACAAAGAAGGAGCTACTGCTGTTTCTAATTACTGATGTAATGCTTTGAATTTGAAATTTACTTTATGGTTGCACAACTGTTCCCATTTTGCAGGTCAGAAGTTGCAGCTGGAAGATAGTGATGTGGCCAAAGGCCAATTAAATTATTTCATATTGTGTGGGAAATGGTGGGATTGGAGGGCGGCGGCTTGGACATGATGCTCTCTGTACTCAAATCCAACTTCAGTTCAGTCTTTGCTGGCTACCAGTATCTATTTTTCTGCCTGTCACTCTCATTTTCAAAGATTTTTACAAGCATGCAGGCATTATAGCTGGAATTTGTTATTGCAGTTATGGATGCATAACCTTGAGTTATGAGCCTGTAACTGATCTGTATTTGTGACGCTACATAGTCATAATTATGGCACTATCATCACAACAATGAATATCCTCACAAATCTACCAGACAATTGCTAGATTAAGGGATGGAGGTCCATTGAGCTGATGACTGAGGCACAGGAAGGTGATGTTTCCACTCCATCAATGAGGCTGCAACAATAAAAAACAGGACCTCTCACACAAGTGCTGGTGGGAGTGGGGTAGAAACTTCATCCTCTTGCGCCCTGATTGCCAGCTGAATGGACCTTTCGCTTGATCTGGCAGCTGCCTGGGAAAGTAGGTGGGGAATGTTAGGCCAGGAGATGCTACTTAGTTACGTGTACATGCCTAAGCAGGTGATACAGAATTCCAACCTCCATTAATAAGTGATGAGTTGTGACTCCTTCATTCATATTGTGTGTGTGTGTTGTGCAGAAAGTGGACAAAGGTTCCTTCTTACAGGAATCCCCCACCTTTTGACACCGTGTTGTCTGACAACTCGCTGTTTTGACACTTCTAAATTAAGTACAAGTTCCATTAATTTGACAAGGGTTCCACTCTTTCATCTGTTCTTCTTGCCTATGGAGGCTCCTTGGAACTGCTTGCATACACATGTTGTTTGCAAAGCAGGCTGAGAGGGGGAAAAAAGTGCCAAACCAACTGAAATACTTGCAAACAGCATGCAAGCAGTCAGTCCCAAGCGAACCTCTGTAAGTCCTTCATGCTGCCTACAGTACAGTACATGGGCTCTGCTTTTCAACCAATTCTGTTTCTTGACAGTGCTCTGGTTTCTAACCTATCAGATAAGTGGGGGTAGCCTGTACTGGCCTTGTGTTTTCTGATAGATGTTAACAGAGCAAAGTGAACCAAAACTAAGCAGAAACTAGTCAGATGTTATATGAAATGTTCTTAAATTTAAACTGTAGAATGGAAAGCCTAGCAGTACTGCACTTATACTGCAAGGTATAAATTTATCATGGGGCGGGATGAGAATGGGCAAAATGGACAGAGAATATGTGAATATGCTTGGATGAGAGGAACTGGTTGCTTCACACATAGAGCTAGGCCATGGTTCTTGTATTATCAGGGCAGGAGTAAAGAAGCTCTCTTGCTTTTGCCCATGTGATGGCTTCAAGTGCAAAGGAAGAAATGCCAGGAATGTAGGCTTGTTAGAGCAAATAAAAAGGCACCTTTTAAAAGATGATGGATGGCATAAAGATCTTTGAATGCTCCTGTGGGTGTAGCCTAAGCACCAGCTGTTGCAGCTGATGGGAAGATGAGAGAACAGGCGGGCAGAGGATGCTCTGTTGCAGGTTCCCCTACCATTTGAAGTATGGCAGGCAAGGACAGGATTTTAGGCCTTCCTGGTTAAAGCATTCACCTATAAATTTTTGTCCAAAGAAAACTTCCTCTCCAGTTCCCTCTTCATCTTTTAGATTTAAATTGGACTGACAATTTTATTGGTGTGCCCTGAAACCTAATTTATGCATACTGTAAGAATCTGATCATTGACTGGAGATGATAGCCAAGATCCAGTTGACTAGTATAACTATGCCAACAGAAGGGGGGAGGCAGAGAAGGATGTGTGATGGTAGAGGAAAAGAGGCCATGGTGCTGAAATGACAGGATAGAAAACAACAAGAGCTACCTCTCCCCCGGGAGCTGGTAGGGCAGCTTCATTGGACAGGGACAGCCTTTGCTGATGTTCCTCCGCCACCACTGTGACTCAATTGAATAAGGTTTTATATCACCGTAAGTAAGACTTCCACTTGTGTTAGTCACCATGATAGAAGCTGCTCATCAGCTGGTTGAAGAATCCTGTGAGTCATATCTGACATGTGGACCAGAGCCCCTCGTGCTTGCATGTAGAAACAGGGAGGACTGGGATTGTTTCCATAAGTCAAGGCAAGAAAATCACCTGACAGATATTCTACAAAACTACATTGTCAGGTATTGGCAAGGCCAGGTAAGCCATTTCTTCACTCACAATCATAGAATCTTAGATTGAGAGAAGCTGCAAGAGCCATCTAGGCCCATCCCCTGCCATGCAGGAATACACAACTACAACACTCCTGAAAGATGTCTACCCAACATCTGCCTAAATACCTATCGCGAGTATTTATGATGGTTTCACTCTTTTCCAGAATGCTTTGCTTGTGCCTTTGGCTTTACTTCTTCCTTTTTCTGTATGCTTTAATAGATCCTCAAGCTTTGCCCCAAGAAGAAGAGCTCCTCTACTTACACATTTTGCAAGTCAGTCGGTCTGTTAGGAATGCAGTTCCATCTCTTTGAGAATGAATGTAAGTCTGTCACAGTCTTGGTTACCTGCCAGATGATGGACAGAGGATGGGATCCACAGTGTGGGTTTTCCTGCAATATAAACCTTGGAGGATGTAATGAGAGCTAATTGGAGGGTGTAATTGCTGCTAATGTAATTAGTAGGGTTGCAGTAGCTTGTCTTCAAGCAGCTCAGACTATTTACCCATCAAGACTAGTTTTGTCTACTATGACTGGTAGCTGCTTTCTGGGATTTCCAATCTGGATCTTTGTTGTGATACACTAATCTGTCCCTTTTAATTGGGCATGCCAAGGATTACAGCCAGATCCTTCTGCATTCAAAGCATGTGCTGTATCACTGAACTACAGACCCTTTCCAGATTTCTTCAGTCTTACACAAAACCTCACAACATGTGTTCTATGTCTCCGCTCTTTCTCTTTCTTAGACTATCCCCACGGCATCACCTTGGTGACTCCAGTTTCAGGCTCAGAGAAGAAACAGGTACTCCATTTCTGTGCTCTGGGTGCAGAGGAAATGCAGAAGTTTGTGGAGGACCTAAAAGAGTCAATAGCAGAGGTGATGGAGCTAGAGCAGATTCGAATTGAATGTAAGGCTCCCAGCGTGGTCCAGACTCCATGCAGTCATTCTGTCTGTATGTACATATGTCTGTGTCTCATGTATTTCTGTGTCTGTTATTAGCAGGGTGCCATTTCTTCTTTCAGGAAGAGGGCAGGGGGTAAGATTCCTAGCAAGGTTTGGAGGTTCTCTTTCAAACAGGAGTAGGCAACTACCTGAGGTCTGGTGGAAGCTGACATCTCCCCCCAGACCTGGGAGGGCACATCTCTTCTCAGGCCACCCCCTAATTATTATCTTGTAACTCACATAATCCCTTGTCTGGGGACAATTTCTCAACATTTGGGAGCTTCTGGGGCCTCTCTAGGGCCCTGAAGAAGGGAATAGAAGTAATTCCCAACTTTGGAAAAAGGCTTCCTACACCAAAAAAAGCTGGCGGGAGGGAGGGAAGGAGGGAAAATAGGAGAAATTGCTTCTCATAGCTCCTAGAGACTGATGAAGGTGATTCAAAATGTGGGGTTAGGGCATGGTGTGGAGGGCCTGATTCAGTCATAGATCGTCCCTTTGCCAACCTTGTTTTAAATAGTCAACATTAAAATGCCAAAAAGGTACTGTTAGTTAAAGAGCATTTTCGTGATTTTTTAAAAAAAAGTCATTTTATGCTTTACAATAAATATTAATCCCTGATTAATCAGGCATCTCTCCCTTAAACACACACACACACACACACACACACAGAGTTGGTACCCCCCCCCCTTAATTGTTTATTGCAGTAACTATCACTGCACAGAGCAAGAGTGGGAAGCCATCCAAAAGTTAATTAACTGCTGTTCCCACTATCCTTCACCATTCTGACAGTGGCAGATGAGTATTAAAGTTCAGCGTTTGGAAAGCTGCAGATTTCTCATTCCTCGTTAGAACCGGTGAGCTTGCCAGAGACATATATATTCGTAAGGAATAACCATGCACGGCCTGAATTACCATGTCTCCAGCCCTAGATGTGGTTCCTTCACTGTAGGACTGGGTGGGTGGGGATTTGTATCTCTCCTCTGACTTATATTTAACAGTGTATATACACAGTGCACTATAGTCTATGCACATCTCATACAGTATGCTTTAAAAAAGTACACATATGGGCTCTCACTTTGCCTGCTAAATCTCTTGTTTGCCCAGTTGCAGAAACCCCTGCAGAATTCCTTCTACCTCAGGAATGGGGAAAGTGTGACACTTTAGATGCTGTTGGACCACAGTTTCCAGCATTCCTCACCACTGATCATGCTGGCTAGAATGGATGAAAGTTGTAGTCCAGCAACATCTGGAGGGCCATTCTTTGCTCAGCCCTACACTGCATACTAGCATTGATCTGTACTTGCTAGATCCTTGCCTCCTTAGCAAGCTCCACGCATTTCCAGATGAGCAGTGGAAGAACACTTCACTTTTGGCTATGGTTGTCTACAGAGGTACTAATTATAAATCATTATAAAATGAATCCTGATAGGGCTAGAAATGGATATTTGGTTTGTAAGTCAGACAAGAAGCATTTCTGTGTCTAGTTACTTCGTGCCTTTAGTTTTGATCACCAGGCACAAGAGCCAGTCCAAGCAAATGTATGGATTACTGTGGATTACCTGTACAACTGTAGAATTTGTATTTCCTTGGCAAATAATGATAATATTTTTCAAAGTACAGCATAGGCACAGTCCTGCTGTGTGTGTCTGTGTGTATGTTACATATGATACAGGCACTAACTACTGTTTCTGTGCCTGTCCCCTGTGCTTTCTTCTGTCTCTTTGGCCTTACCTCCATATCCTTTTTTGTTTTCTCTCTTTGTCCTTGCTGCACTTTCTTTTCATCTCTCCAATTACTTTAAAATGTCTCTCTCTCCCTTTATCTTAGGGGAGCTGGAGAAGCAACATGGAACAAAGAATATCTCTTTAAAGACTAATGGAGCTCAGATGGAAATGCAGTCCAAACAAGGATCTCCAACAGGTCAGAGGCATGTGCATGCATATATATATTCTTCACTTCTTACCACGACAGTTGTAGGAACTGGGGAGAAGAAACCTTTTCAGTTACTTTGAAGAACAGTTTCTAAAGAAGTAGATAAAGAAGGACATCTGGACAAAGAAGTACCACAATGAAAAGCACAACTTAGTCATTTGAAGAATAGCCTTTAAGAACTGATTCTTGAAACATTCTAAAATAGAAGGTGTTAGACTTTTTTTTTAAGAAAGGAGGTTTTGTATTTCCTAATGAATACATTTATGAAATCCTGTTTTCATTATAATCAGTGAACAGTGAACAGAGCTTGGGCAAGTTAATTTTTCTTGACTGCAACTCTCACAGTCTATGTCAGGATGACCAGCATGGAACTGTAGTCCAAAAAAGTGATTTTTCTAAATTCTGCCCTTGCAACAAACCTATAGTTTCCTGAATTGGAAGTTTGACCTAGAAAAACAAAAGGTGCATTTTTTGGCTACCTCTTAGTATAAAATATGGATGAGGAAACTGGAAAACTGGTCAATTTTCCTTTCTCCTACATTAAATGTTTTAAAATCTTCATGTTCTTTCTGCCTAAGATATGAAAAAAAAACCTGCATCAAAATTCTCCTCCAGCTGTAAATTCAATAGGTACACCTGTTCCATGAGCCACCATGGTGTAATGGTTTGAGTATTGGGCTATGACTCTGGAGATGAGGTTTTGAATCCCCACTCAGCCATGGAAATCCTCTGGGTGAACTTGGGTAGGTCATATTCTCTCAACCTCAGAGGAAGGCAAAGGAAAACCCCCTCTGAACAAATCTTTCCAGGAAAACCCTGTGATAGAGTCACTTTAAGGTCACCATAAATGAGAAACAACTTAAAGACACACAACAACAACAACAACAAATTCCAGCATGGGGAGCATCATGCCCCCATTCCAGGACCCAGACAGGACCCTTCCCAACAACCACAACAGAAAGACATGAAAAGGACAATACTTACGGCAGCCAGTGGAGGTGAAAAAGGGAGAGCCCAGGAGACTTAGAATATTTATATAGTAAAGACGCATCAATTAGGCAAACAGCTGGGGGAGATTGCCAGCCTATATAAACAGGGACAGAGATGAGAAGAAGTTGTTGCAGCCAACTGATCTTATCAGTGGAAGTAGCATACCTCATATCTGGATCCCTTGCTCATGTTCATGGAAACCTTGTCCCTCACTTTGTGTACGGACTTTGCTATTGGACTGTTGCTCTTAATTTACCACAGACTCAGACTGTGAAAACAATGACCTGTAACAAGCTGTTATTAACTTTGCTCCTGGCTGCTGATAAATGATTTTAATTAGAGAGCTGTAAACCCTGGCTGGGTGCCAGCACAGGGAGATAATCATGTCCTGATGTAAGATGATAACATCTTAGAAAAAAGAGGTGGCAATTCTAATTCAATATTAACATGGAAACTGAATTAGAATTGCCTCCTCTTTCTTCTAAGATGTTTATCATCTTACATCATGGATAGAGCCAGCGGTGTGGTGGTTTGAGTATTGGACTATGACCTGGAGACCAGGGTTTAATTCCCTGCTTGGCTGTGGAAAACCACTGGATGACCTTGGGTGCATCACACACTCTCATCCCCAGAAAATTCCATGATAGTTGCCATAAATTGGAAATGACTTGAAGGTAAACAAGAACAACAACAAATTAACATGGATGGAAGGATTCCAATCTAGATATTTAAAAGTTAAGCACACAAACCCTCAGTCTGGATAAATGAATCTGTTAGCTGCAACTTCTCCCACATTTGAATCATTTTTCTTATCAAGCTCTTTCTGTTCCACATATGAAGAAATGGTTAAATATTGATTTTCTGAAAATGACCTAAAACAGAATTCTCGCCAGAAACTTCAAAACTGTGCACCTCCTGATAATTGCATTGGCTATCTGATGAATTAGTTCAGTCATCTCTCTGATGGAAAGAACTATGAGTTGGAGCTGACCCGCTAACAACCCAAGGAACTCATGGTCTTTGAGCTATCTGTTTCTGATTTTGTTAACGCTGAAATGTGGAAAGTGGGTCATCAGATCCCTGAGCAAGAAGAAGCAAAGAGAAGAAAATGATCACTGTAGAAGAACTGAGGAATGGAGATGCTTCTTTGTGACCTTCTTGTGAAGTCTTAAGCCTGGCTTAAACTATGAAGAATGGCTTTTTGTGGCAAAAATATAAGGAGCTTTCATTAATCTGGCAGTATTGCAGTCAATGAACTGTATACAATAATAAATCTTTAGAAAGCCGATGAAGACCTATACTGAGTTTTTTAATTTTCTAGGCCATGGCCTGAAGGCATCTGAGGTAGCCATTTTCTAAAGCCATGCAGGTCTGAGCCTGGTTAATGTATGGATGGGAGACTGGTGTTCATGGCGTTGAATTCTGGGATGGAAGAAAAGTGGGATATGAATGTATAAAATAAGTGCAGATATTTCAGGTTAAATGGACAGTGCGATTTTTAAAAACGTACCACACTTCACAGCTATGTTGATTGTTTATTCCCATCTTCCCATGAAACCCAAAGAACTGTTATGTGCTGGTAGGAGGACTAAGGAATTCTAGAAATCAAATTAAGTACTTCGCAGGAAGCCATAAAAAGGGAAATTGCATAAAGCTGATACATCTGTAGCATTGATATCCCAATAAGAAGTGGGCAAAACCACCTCTGAAACTAATAATAAATAAATTTCATAATTCAAACCTATCTTTATTTTGAACTGTCATAGTGCAACTGGATGCTTACATCCCAATTTTTTAAAAAAATGTCTTCAGATTATTAATACATTTCCTAAATTATTTTTCAGTTCTGATAACTGGCAGTCCATCCAATGGCTGGCTAGGAGAAGAAAGACAGAGGCAGGGCAGTTGTAGAATACTGAAGAATGTCCAGTCAGTGAGGGCTTTGGCTTTAGAAACTTCTGACAGAAAGCTTATGTTTCACCACTAAGGAAAGGATCTCTTTTGTTTTCAAAGGCAAAAAAGATTTGGGAGAGAAGGTCCCGGACAACACAGTGGAGGTAAGTAGAATGCACAGCAGCTGAGGTAAGTAATTCTCCCTCAGTTCAGCTCTTCTTACATTCTCTGTTGTTTCTTTTCTCAGGTTTTAATCAATGCCTCCCCAGCCAGACTGACAATTTTACCAATTTCCAGAGATACAATAAAAAGTTACTGCTAGGACGGGTAATACAACTTTCAAATCCAGATTAAACTTCAAAGCATTTTTTTCAAGCCGTTTCTATAACTGTTAACACATCCTTCATGGAGCAAGCGCCCGAACTCTTGGAGACTAACCTGCTCCTTCCTCATCCCCACCCAACACACTTCCAGGAGAAATCAGAGACGCAGCTGAGATGAACTCCCCTGGCAGGCCACCGCCATAACAGAAATCCAGCTAAAACTCACCACTGTGATCTTTCCCCATAGGCTCTTCTGCCCTAGAACTGGTGTTTCTGTTGGGGCCTAGAACATTTTGAATGAAACAGTTCATGTGTTGGAAGCTCAGTTTAAAAGTATCCCAACTTGGGATAAGTTGCTGAGAGAACTTTATTGTCTGCCCTTGTTTGGGAGACAGGACTCCATTGTAAAAGGCCTTTTATGGCGCCTAGCTTACCAGGAAAACTCTAGTCTGGGAAATTCCTCCAGAATATTTAATTTGCCCTGTTTTTTCTTTTCTCCAAATCTCTTTCCCCCACAGATATCACCCATCTCCATCTCCTTCCAAGTGCTATTTCTCATGGGGGCAAGAGCTGCATTCCTCCATCAACATCCATTTCCTCAGAAACAACCTCCATTTCTAGGCATATACCCTGCTCTGTCACTTTTTTCTTGGTTACTTCTGTTTAGGCCTCTGCTCTCTGAGGCTGTTTTGCCCCACAGCTTTCTGCTCCACAGCCTGTGAGAAAAATCTGCAACCACAGATGGGCATGTTCTTCAGCACCTGCCCGTGATGAAGTACTTTTGTCAAAGCTAACTCATTACTCTGCCTACTGCTCCCGCTTTGAGAAGGTGGGACAGGCATCTCCATGGCTTCATATGCGCCTTTTGCATCTGCAGAGGCATAAAGGAATTATCACTTCAGGGGTACAGAGTTTTAAGGAGGCAATTCATAAATAATGGCTTCCTTGAGGGAATTCTAGAATCAAACAGAGGGCTCCACAGAAGAGATTCTTCTCTTCTTGTTCCTTTCTATTTTCCTTTACCCTTCCCCAGTATCCTGAAGAGCCACACACTTCTGAAGCTCTATTTCTAGAGGTTTTGCCCATTGCCCCAAAGATACTCCTTCCATAGAGAACTTCATTCCATTTTAGTTCCTCTTTTCAATCAGAGATTGAGAAATCCTTTGAGCTTCTCACTGAAGACACGTCAAGCCCTTCTTCCTCCCTTCTCCCTCCTCTTACTTCTCAGCAGAAGCAAGCATCTCCATTTTCTCTGAGACTACCTGATCTGCTGCCATTCCATCAGATTTCTGTTTTTTTTTAATTAAAAAATCATTATACAAAGCTGGATGGGTAGTTTGTTTTTTACTTTTACTTTTTGGCATATGTAAAATCATTTTCTTTCACTTGCAAACCATCGAGTGGATCAGAGCGAGCTGCAAGTTTGCTGAAATATGTCAGATTTCTGCTTGTGTGTGTATTTTTTCTTTTCCTTTTTAATTTCTTCTTTTGTAAGCAGATTAGTGAGTCATGTGTGCACCTTCCTGCTCAGAAAGACAGGAGCTAGGAAGAGCTCAAGTCTTTCTTTGATTGTCAGCAACTCTCTTTTTTTTCCCCTCTCTGCAAATATGTGCAACCTCAATTATCCTCCCCTTTTCTGCCTTGTTGGCTCATGGATTCCATGATGGTGTAGGACATTGCAGGAGCTCCAGTCACAAAAGCTCCATTAAAAAGGATAACCGTAAAGCATAACCATAAAGCAAATATAAGAGCATCTTTATCCATAGTTGCTTTCATTCTAAATAAAAGACGGTGGTGTTGGAGAGCGAGGGGGATAGTGGATATAACTGAAAACAGTTCTAAGCAATTCTAAACAACCATTTCTTGGCCTGAAAAGCAATGGGCTCAGATCATCAGCTGCCTATACCTTCTCAAGTTAGAACCTCTGATGCATTCTAGGTGCTAGTACTTGGCTGAATTTGCTCAGTTTGGATAGTTGAGGTTGTGCTGTATGTGTGGAGAGGAGCATCACTGCCTTTGCTATAATGCAACTCTTTATTTCTAGATGAAACTTTCAAGGGTGATGTTGAGGGATGGGGTGGGAAGATGCTGCATACTGGTGGGACAGAAGGGTGAAGTTTAAGGTGGGCTGTGGCTTATGGGGAAGAGCACTGGATGGAGGGTGGAAGGGAAAAGGGCAGCCCACAGTAGCAGATGGGAAGAAGTCTTGTAACATTTAATGCTTCTTTGACTGTTTCTAAACTAGGTGTCAATTCACAACAGGCTTCAAACGTACCAGCACAACTCTGCCCCGGGGCTCGAGAGTGGAATGCAGCCCAGCACGCATCCTAACATGCCACGGGAGAGGCTGGAGACAGCATTGGTGCCCTCTTACCCTGCCTCGGCAGGGACACTTGTACAGTGCCAGCAGATTGTCAAAGTTATAGTCTTGGACAAACCGTGCCTCGCTCGCATGGAGCCGGCCCTCAACCAGACTCTAACACGCTACGTGTCCTCTGATTCCTGCAGCTCCACCCCTTTGCGCAGTCTAGGCAGCGGGCTCCAAGGCACCCCGGTGAAAATCATTCATCAGCCCCCACTTCCACCTCCACCACCACCCTACAACCACCCACACCAGACTTGTCCCCCCAGCTCCTTGCTTCAAAGACGCAGGTACTCCAGTGGCTCACGCAGTCTAGTGTAGCAGCGCCACCAGCACTAGCCAAACAGCACAGACTTACCCTGGGACCCTTTTCTGTCTTCAGAGAAAATCTAGTTTGTGATTTATTTTTTAGTAAAACCAAACAAAAAGAGAGAGGGTGACTGAGGAAGAAAAAAAAAAAAAAATAGTAATAACGAAATAAATTACAGTCTGTACAATGAACATACCTAATTCCTTACCGTCTCTCCTGAAATGATTCTTTTTGCAAGGAGCCAGACCTGTAGAAACTGCCTGACCGCTTTGGAAGATGTTTGCTTCCCCATCTTCCACCCTTTTAGCTGCACACATGCACCTTTCTTCCCCCTGACACATATGGTCATGTTCTTCTCCCTACCTCTGATGAGCTTTGTTGTCTTCGGTTTCCTTTGCTTTGGGTCTTCAGTTCCTCTTTCTAGCTCTCTTTCCTTACCTCTTCTACTACCCTGTTTTCTCACCATTACCAAATCCCACAGGTTTCTGACCAAAACAAACTTGACTGAGCTTTTGGGGGCATTGATTTTGGTAGTTCACCTTGTTGGGGCTGAAGAGCCGCTGCTACCGCTGCTGACACCATCACTGCAGCTTGCTAAATTGGAGCTGAAAATGTGTGCCATTCATCACACTTCCTACTCATTGCCTTTTGTGGGGGTACCCAGTTTTCTCTTGGCAAGATGATTGCACAGGAAATTGAGAGAATGAAGAATGGAAGAAGGAGAATGCTGCTCCCTATTCTGCAGCCAAACACAAAGATGGCCTCGCTCTGGACATCAAAAATCTGCATTGTAATGAGAAAGCTTTGCCAGATACCAGCGGGAATGCACCACTTGTAAATACTCACCTTTATGGTTGAATGTGTGTGGACTCCACCTGCTAATGGAAGAACTAGGCTGGGCTGGGGAAGCTTGGGAAAAGATAGACACTGGATGCAGAAATCTTCCTGGCATGGTCACTTTTTGAAATTAATAATCTTGGAAGGTTGTTCCTTTCTAGTGTTTTTATCTACTTATTGATTTTATTTGTATATTGCTTTTCATTCTGTCCCAGCTTATATCCACAGTACACAATTATATCAATTTCATACCATCTCAAAGGTCCTGGCTCCATTTTATGGAATCCTGGGATTTGTCGGTTGTTGTTGCTTTTTAACTTCTCTGCCAGAGCGCTCTACTTCTGTAGCTCAAGGGAATGTATTAAAGAATTCTAAGTCCCTTGCACAACTACAAATCCCAGGATTCCATAGGAAGGAGCCATGGCAGTTGAAGTGAGATCAAAGTGCTATAATTGTGCAGTGTGAAAACACTGACAAATCTGCAACTCAGCTCACCAAACAGGGTAGCATTGATTTGTCTTCTTTATTCTCTCACTGAACAGTCACATTTCCTTCACAAAACATCCTATCTATGTTGCACAAAAAATTTACAGCACCCCCACCCCGGGTAATGCACATTTCTTTCTATAGAGGTAACCTGGGCTTACAAATGAATTCCCCTTCCATCATTGCAGTATCCCTCATTGCACCTGAGAGCAGCAGGTTAGTTTATCATAGAATCATAGAAATGTAGAGTTGGAAGAGACCATCCAGTCCAACCCCCTGCCATGCAGGAACACCCTCAAAGCACTCCCGACAGATGGCCATCCAGCCTCTGCTTAAAAACCTCCAAAGAAGGAGGCTCCGCTACACTCCGAGGCAGCATATTCCACTGTCGGACAGCCCTGACTGTCAGGAAGTTCTTCCTGAGGTTCAAGTGGAATCTCCTTTCCTGCAGCTTGAATCCATTGCTCCTTGTCCTGGTCTCTGGAGCAGCAGAAAACAAGCCCTCTCCTTCCTCTACATGGCATCCCTTCAGATATTTAAACATGGCTATCATGTCCCCTCTTAACCTTCTCTTCTGCAGACTAAACATACCCAGCTCTCTAAGTCTATCCTCATAGGACATGGCTTCCAGGCCTCTCACCATTTTGGTCACCCTCCTCTGGACTTGCTCCAGCTTGACCATGTCCTTCTTGAATTGGGGTGCCCAGAACTGGACACAGTATTCAAGATGAGGTCTAACCTACACAGAGTAGACTGGTACCAATACCTCCCTCGATCTAGACACCATACTCCTATTGATGCAGCCGAGAATTGCATTGGCTTTCTTGGCTGCCGCATCACACTGCCGACTCATGTTCAGCTTGTGGTCTATGAAGACTCCTAGATCCCTTTCACACATGCTGCTATCCAGCCACGTGTCCCCCACCTTATATTTCTGTATTCCATTTTTTCTACCTAAGTGTAGGACCTTACACTTCTCTCTGTTGAATTTCCTTTTGTTAGCCTTGGCCCAGCTCTCCAATCTGTCCAGGTCATTTTGAATTTTGATCCTGTCCTCTGGCGTATTAGCAACCCCTCCCAATTTGGTGTGATCTGCAAATTTGATGAGCATGCCCTCCATTTCTTCATCCAGGTCGTTGATGAAGATATTGAACAGCGCTGGGCCCAGGATGGAACCCTGTGGCAGAAGTTTAGATGCAAGACAGGCTGTGAATCACTCATGGTTTTGTCCTGCAATAGAGAGGAATGGCTATCACCACTTTAGGACATAACACTCCCATCACCTGCTGCCTCAGGCAATTGCCTCATGTGGCCTAATGGTAGAGCCACCCCTGATGTGTACCCAGAGAAGGAGCAGGACATAGGGCAGGGAAGAAGTAGGGCGACAACTCCATCCATTTAATAGTCATAACATGCAGTATATGTGTTTTCAAATAAGCTGCAGGTTCTTCTCTCCGTACCCACGTTCCTGTCTGATTCTCTCTTTCCCTTCCGAGCTGCTTGTACTAACTAGTGTCTCAGAGGTTTATTTAGGGACATTATCTATGTTTACATTGTCAGGAAAACGCACTATGTTGGGTCATGTTCTGGGTTATTCTGCCTGCATTTGTTGAAACCCTGACCTTACCCTGCCTTAGCATTTATAAGAGAATGAAATGAAACACAGTTTATCAAGATGAAGCAGAAGTGAGGCAATGAGCACCTCATTATTTGAAAGTCATCTTGTTTTGCTTTTACGGATATATAAACAAATCAGATATATTGAAAATCAGATATGTTAAAGCACTGTTAGTGTAGCCAGTCATGTAAGCACAAGCCTATAACAAACCAGATTAATAATTCTTCCCTCCATTCCTTCTTTCTCTCTTTCGCAATGCTCCCCCCACCCCACCCCAAAAATATATGGCAAGGTGGGCAGGGAAATCCAGGAGGGAAGAAATGAAAAAGGGACTCAGCTCCTTGCTGTTATCAAAGATGCCGACGTGCAGAAAGATGGTATTAAAATGGGTTATGGCTGTATTTTTAGAAAAAATATCTTCCCCACGCATGAGGGAGGAGCAGCATTAATTAGCTTAAGGGCTTTGCTCTTGCTCACTCTGTCTCCCTATGAGGCTTAAGAAGATCAACTTTAGGATTTGGAAATAGGGCAGAACAAGTTTTAAATCTCTGTTATTTATGTTTTAAAAATGTGTATGATTGTTTATGTATGAGAGAAGAAGAGCAAAGGATTTTCACTTTCTGTGTGAAGTAGGAAGAAGAGCCTTGTACTGGTGAGCCTGAAGCCTACTGGAGTGGGAAGGCCCCAGTTTAAGTTTATCAGGGTACATAGTAAGGCTCTGGATGTATCCCAAAGAGATTTCTATTGTGAAATTTTCCTGCCACATTCATGGAATTTTACAGAGAATCCAGCCATAGGCACTTTCCATTTGTTATGTCTTCTGACCATGTCTTCCCTAGGAATGGAATGGTAATTTGCCAGTTTCTCAGCTGAGGTCAAATGTGGAGTTCCTGTGCCCTGAGAAGCTTGTGCAGGAATTAAAATGGCATGCTGAAGGATCCTGCAATTTGCAGGATTCTAGGGAGTGAGGGGTTGGTTCCTGGCATAACATAAACTGTGCCATTTTTGAAAACTGCAGGAGTTTGAGAAACTTTGCAGTAAAAACCTACATTTGCAGTTTTCATGCTTCACCTTTTCCAGTTTGAATTTTATAAAGCCAGAAAAGAAACTTGGGCTGACTGAAGCGGCAGCCTTTGCCAGTTGGAATGTTGCACCATTTCCTTTCTGTGAGGAAAGCTGCACATTTTTCCATTTCTGTGCCAAAAGCTGGGCAGTTTCCAAAATGAACAAATGAATGAATGCAGTTTTCTGGGCAAACTGCACAGCTTTCATAGAAAAACTGCATGATTTCCCATCACTGCAGGGGAAAACATTCCCAAGCACCCCAAGGCTACAGGACATACAATACCATGTCTCAAGACCTAGAGCTATCTAACTGATTTTTGGGGAGAGGAGAGAATGTTATTTCGGACTACAGTTTGGATTCTGGATGTTGTAATCCAAGGCCAAGATCCTGTTTGATGCTAGTGGAGATGGGGGTGGGGAGGCTGCTTATTTTTCAGTTGAATGGTACCCAAATACATCTCCAGAACCAATCAGTGACCCAGGAGCAGAGCTAGGCACAGGTGCAGTGTAGTTGTCATAGTTATGGAAGAAGGCGCAGCCTTTGGTCTCCTGGACCTTCCCCAGCCGTATGGCATTTTGTTGCCCGTGGCCACTAAGTAGTTGGGCAGTCACCCATTTGCCATTGTGCAGCTGGGGAAAAGATAGTGTGCAAGGAGGTACTGGATACCTCCTTGTGTAACACCAGTGTTCATTCCTTGGCACAATGGGGGGTGAGTGGGATTATGGCAATGTAAATTTGCAAGAGTATTTTAATCTGCAAAATAACTTCCATGGTCTGCTTTAAAATGGCCACAGCTTTGGCCAACTATATGGTTTCACTGAAGGCCTGCAGAGGCATTTGCTTGCTCCTGTGTAAGGCTATAATGGGAGTAGGGAAATGGACAAATATGACCTTGCACGCCCAGCAACATTTGAGGCTGTGGCACATTAAACCTAAAGGATTGTGTAATCTTGTTTGCTGAATGTCCACCCCTGTTCCCAACCATGGGAATATGCAACTGTGTTGTAGGAATAACTGCTAAGTTTATGCCCCCTCCTCGCCACCCCGTTCTGTGCTGCCACTTTTGGCATCTTCTGCTTTCCTGGAAGGCACATCCATTTCTGCACGGTGCATTAGTTAAAGCATGAAAAGATTGGTGTGTTAGATAAATAAATTAGATTTTACTTGACATTTAACACAAAATGGCAACAAAAACCTTAAAGTATTTGATGAAATAATTGTTTTTTTAGATGAAATATTTATGAGAGCTTGAGGTTCCTGGAAGAGCGAGAGCACCAAGTAATTAATAATAGATTTGGAATGATGTGAAGAGATTCATCACAGGAAGTATTGCTAGAGATGCCTCTCTCTTCCCTTCCTCTGTTCTTTTTAATTTTTAAACTAAAAGGTTTTGGAACTTAACGATGCCTGAATATGAGAGCCTCAGATCAGGAACCATCCTTTGCTATCCCACATTGTAGTATTTTGGTTACCTGATTGACAGACACTATTTTTATTAGATAGAAATGGAGAAATGACCTGGACCTTTCTTTTTTTAGCATTTTTGAGGAGGGTGATATCTCTGTTTTTTTCCTGAGAATTCTCCAAAGCCTGGAAAAATCTGTTTTGGTGGAGCGCTTACTTTTTCCATGAACTCTCTTGCTTCCATCACCGCCATCACCCTGTTCCAGTTTCCCAAACATACAAATAGCTGGGGCCAGAGAAAAGAACCAAAAATAGACAGCAAGAGTAGAGCTCAGCAGATTCTTTATGAACTTGGCATTATTTTTTAGTTATGTTTAATGTATACCTTGAGAAAAAAGCAGGAGTTTCTAGATTGCTTCAATTACACTCAGTCTCATGACTGCCTATGATAGTTTGCAAAAAAGCTGAAATAGTAAACTGTGAAAGAAAATCTGATATTTTCCCAGATCTTCAGGCCTGAAGGTCTTGGTTTCCACATTATGCATAGCAATACATCTCATAGCTGCTTGATCTTTTGAGGTTCCATGGGTCCATGCTAGGCATGTAATTATTTGCTAATTATCTTCTTGAAGGAAGCAAAGACTAATTTCAGCAATTTTCTTTCCACTGCAAAATCTTCAAAAATTGCATTGTTTTTGAAAACTATTTACAATTCAGGACATTCTGTGTAAAATTCATGTGGCAATTTTGCAGCGAAACCAGCCTTTTCTGTGCAGGAAACATTTTCTGCAAAGAAAATAACACTTCTGTGCAGAAATATTATTTCCCATGCACAAAATGGTGTTTCTTGCACAGCAGATAGTGGTTTCTGTGCAAAGACATACAGATTTTGCACAGATTTAAATTCTGGGCCATGAAGACAATCATCGGTGCTAGATTTTCCAAAGATTTCCCAACGCTTGAGGAACATGCTTTTTAAACATTTTTAAAAAATGTTTTCAAATATTCTTTCCATTGCTAGCCCATAATTTCCTTGGGAGTTTCTTAAAGCCCAAGTTAATCAAGGCCCATGTTTAAAGGGGAATGAGTGCCTGATCAGTTGTTAGATAGTAGACATTCAACACAGTGCCTCACCCTCCTAGGTATATAGCTCCATCCAAGCTGCTTCTAAATGGATATGTCTCAGTGCTATCAATATTTTTTTAAAAAAGCCATTGGACTAAACCTCCCTCCTTCCTTCCTTAAAGGATTTTCTATTGTATAAAAAAGATGGAGGAAGCAGGTGGAAGGAACATGGGGAAGTTCCAGATGTCTGGATCTCTAGATATTCTGTCAATGAGGAATACAGACCGGTAGCATAGTGGGAGCCTTGTTGGGCGATGCTCACACACATGCATGCACACACACACCCCCATCTAAATCTCTAGCTTTGTGCAGTTAGAAAGATGGTACACAAAAACATATTAAATTGGTGGTGAACTTCAAGACCTGCACTTGCTATGTGTGATGATGTTGCCCAAAGCAATTCACAGGCATCAGAGATTGTGTTTTTGCTATGGTGAGAACAGCAGGGAGCCTTCTGGTTGCAAGTTCAGGCAGAGAGTTTTGCTTAAACAAAGTCTGCAACCCAAACTGTATGGATAACTTTCAATGCTCATCATCCTGTTGTTGTTTTTTTTAAAGAAATACACACTAAATGTCTGGACAAAAAGGCTAGTGTTGTAGCTTGTGCAGCTCTGTCCCTGAAATTATCTCTTAGGTGTGTTTTTTTTTTTTGCTATATCGTTACACTTGGCTATATACACCCACAGAGATCAACTGGTTTCAATGGGACTTAAATACACATAATTGAACTGGATTATCACTTTTGTATGCAAGTTGTTAACATGCCTTTCCATTTTATTTTAGCAGTCCTCTTGCATTAAATTATAGATAGATTACAATGATTTGATCAACATTTGCAAAATGAAGCACACCCTAGAACAGTTGTCTCCCTTGCTGTGATAGCACCAGAAGTGGCTGGAGATTATGTGAGTTGTAGGTTAACACATCTGGAAAGGGCCAAGTGGGAACAGCTGGTCTAGAAACATGGTGCCTAGAGGAAGGATTAATTCTGTCAGTCTGCAGTCCTTTGCAATAACCTAACCACTTTTTGTATAAAGAACACTTACCCAAATAAAAGGTGTCTAACTAGTCTAGAAGTTTAACATGAATTTCCACTTCTTAAGAAACCCTGGATACTACAGTATGTCAAGTAGGAGTACAGTAGGGATATGAAGCAGAGAACTTGTGTCTGTCTATGTGTCTACAAGTCACCTGTTAACATGGTGACCCCATGAATTCCATAGACTTTTCTTAGGCATGGAATATTCATAGGTGGTTTTGCCAGTTCCTTCCTCTGAAATACAGCCTACAACAGTCTCCCATCCAAGTACTAACTAGGGCCAAGTCTACTTAGCTTCCAAGATCAGATGGGATCTGGTGCCTTTAGGTATTTAGACCAGATAACTCTTACAAAACTACAGTTTTGGATCTCTTCATGGGGGAACCATGAGACTTGAACTGGTACTTAAAAAAATGCAAGTTTGTAATCTAGGTAATCTCCAGGGATTGTTCCAATGGATGTATTATGTGGCAGACTAGTTACCCTCTTAACTCAGTAGTGTCAGTCACAAATGATGATGAAGAAGGATAGTCTTGGGAAAATAATTTTTCTTCTTCGAAATGGATATCTGGAGACTCAAAGTACAACAAAAGCTTTGTTACTGGCTTTTGTTTCCTCCCATATTGAGAAGTAAAATTCTACAACTTGAACCACTGTTAGAACTTTTTCTGTAAGAAGGATTGGCAGGTGGTGCCCTTCCAGACGATGTGGGCTGAACCTCCTATCAGCCTTTGGTGAGGGATTCATGGGAGTTACCATGTACAACCCTGTACACTCTGACACATTGACTGGCATTCTGATCAGCAATTGAAAAGTCGTAAGTCTGACATAACAACATCAAAATTCACTTTTACACTCATCATGCCATTTCAATGACCAAAACCCCCACCCAACATACCATTTAAATCATGCAACACCTCCCCTTTTCTGAGTTGCTGGAGAGCAGGGGGGTGAGTGATAATGCACCCAGCCCCTTTCCTTTAGCTAAAGAAAGAGGACTGGAGACAACATTGCTCACCCCCTTTCCAGGAATTCAGAAATAGCCAGGATCAGTCTGGGGATGGGCTGTGCTGCTTAAAAATTAGGTATTTGAGGAATAGCATCAGGAGATGTAGTTATCAGCTGTAGCTACATTTCCATATGTACATCTCCCAGTGTAGGATCACAGTCATTTTTAATGCATTTTCACCCACCCACCTCCGCTCTCTTTTTCGTTTCTAATGGCTTGAGACTGAAACAGATACATCATCTTTTCTTTTCTTCTAGAGGAAAACAGCATTACTCAGCGATGCAGGAAAGTGCTTCCAAACCCCAGTAGAAATAGTGCTTATAGTCTAACAGTGTTATGATCATCACGTTATATTATTGTCTTCAAGCAATGTTTCTTGGAAGTACGAGGAACATCTGGGAAAAAAAGCACTGTTCTCTAGATTTCTGGAGTTGATGCCTGCCAGGAAGATTCCATCCTTTAAAAAAGGAACTGAAGGAGGGGAGGGACAACTAGAGAGGATTAATATTAAATTGCTCTGCTGGGCCATCATAGTGTATTGTATTGCATCTGCTGTAACTTTACCAGTGAGGACAAAGCCTAGGACTGTTGATAGTAGCTGTTGAGTGATGATGTTTGTAACACTCTAGCAACTGTCTAGTTTGTCATGTCTTCACTGCTCCTTAACAGCAACGCCTGGGTCAGAAGCTTTAACAAAAAATCTCTTGTTTCATTACATTTCTCTTCACTCAGTTAATCTCATGCAGCACCATGCCACCAAATGTTTTTTTTCATTCTCCAAGCAAGAAAACAAATGATGTTACTTAACCTATGTGTGTAGGCTGTTTGAGAGCACCTGTCTGTCTGTCTGTCTGTTCCGTTTTCCTGCTGTACATATTCTCAAGAGAAGCTTCCTTTGGGAACAGCAGAGTGCTCACATCTAGCAAAGACTCCAAATGGCTAATATTTTGTAACAGAAATAGACAAGATGTATTTTATCTGTTCAATTAATAGAGTTTTAGAAATTATATTGAGATATGTCACTTGTGCCAGTATGTCTTCTTTGCCTCCGCCACATCTGGTTTCTTTCTTTCACTCTCTCCCCTACCCCCTTTTCATCTACACTGCCACAATTAGCACAGGCTGGATGAAAGCAATTTAAAAAAAGCCTTTCAGGGTGCACCCACACTGCACAATTATAGCAGTGCCGTTACTACCTGCCATGGCTCCATACTATAGAATCCTGAGATTTGTAGTTTGGTGAGGGACTTACACTGGATTCCAAGTAGTTCAAGGGAGTGCCATAAGGGCTTATAAGCCATAGCTTATGGTATCAAACTGTTCTAATAGAGCCGTGTGGATGTATCTCTGGGTCAGACCAAAGGCTTATCCTGGCCAGGCTCCCTCTCTGCCCAAGATTTCCCCTGCTGCTGTTCTCCAGTAATTCCGTGATGGGCTGCCTGAAATCCTGGAAATAGTGTACAGCCATTATGACTTCTGTCCATCATGAATTTGACTAACAACTTTCAAAAACTAGCTAGATTCCAGGACTAAATCCTGTAGGAGTGAAATCATGGTTTAAGTATGTGCTGTTTGAAGAAATCTTTGAATCTACCAGTGTCTATCTTTTCTGATTGACCCCAGATTCTGATATTGCTGAGAAGAATGGAACCTTTCCCTATCTTCTTCAGACCATGAATAATTTTAGAAACTTCTCTCATGGTTCCCAACTCACTTTTCCCCCTGAATCTAAATAGATCCAGACTAAATCTTTTCTCAAAGGGGAGTTTATCCAGCTGCTTGCTTATTTTGGTTGCTCCTTTCTACTCCTTTTACAATCTACACCAGAGCTTTCCAGACTTTTCATGTTGGTGACATTTCATGACTCAGTAAATCAGTAAGTAATTCAGTAAGTGGAGGCAGCCCCTTCCCCCTGGGCCTGGCCTGCTGCCACCCTTGCTGAGGTCTTCCTTGGTCCAGGGCAGCAGGAGAGGAAGCCCCTCCACTAGTTACATTCATGCAACACACCTGCAAACTGCAGCCGACAAACTAACATGTCGCGACACACAGTTCGGAAAGCTCTGATCTACACCATGTTTTTTAAGGCACAGTGACCAGAACTAGTACGGTTGCACTATCTGTTGTTGTTATGTGCAGTGACATAAATTCCATTTTATGGTTGTCCTATATTAGGATTTTCTTGGTGAGCTTGGCTTAGGGAGGGGGTTGCCATTGCCTTCCTTTTAGGCGGAGTGTGTGTCTTTTAGTCAAGATCACTCAATAGGCTTCCATGGCTGAGTGGGAGTTTGAACCTTTGTCTCCCAGAGTCCTAATCTGATACTCAAACCATTATACAACACTGGCTCCTATACATTTGTATAAAGGCATTATGGAACTGGCCATTTTATTTTCAACTCCTTTCCTACTGATCCCCACAGAGAATTTGCCTTTTTCACAGCAGCTGCACACTGGACGAAGGTTTCCATTGGCTGTCCACTATTATCGTTTTTCTGGTTCTCATTTATCTTGATGTTTTCTTAGGAAGACTGGGCAGAAATCATTGTTTTGAGTGTGTATTTTAGAATGCATGCATAAATGACAGCTGGGCTCTTGAGATCACTGCATTGGCAACAGCTGCTATGCACAGAAGAAAAGATGGCTGGAATTAATGATTGCAGTTACAAATTAGTATGCATGATTCTTATTCATGATCCCTACTTGTTCATTAGTTTAGGGAACATGTAGGGATCATAAAAATGCTCCAGTCTTGACTTGGCAGCTGCCTCTGTGAGCAATGGGAGTCTGTTCTTCTGTCAACTGGGATGCAGCAGACTGATGTTTCCACCCTTCTCCCACAAGCAACCTCTGGTGAAAGGAGGATCAGGGATCCTGTTTCTGACTATTGTACCTGAGATCACTCATGAGAGGGGGTGGAAACATCCCTCTGCTGCATCCTGATTGACAGGAGAACAGACACCTGATGTTTGCAGCAGCTGCTATCTAGTAAGTCAAGACTGAGATGGTTGAGCCACGAGATGCTATTTAGCAAAGCAACTAAGGTAGATATGTAAATAAATAGCAAATGTAGCAAATTCCTGGTAGCTGATCACCTGATGGAGCCTGAAAGTGAAAGGACATACTTGAAATGAGACTCCTTACCATCTCAGATGCTGCCAACCAATAAGAAACCAGCCAGCTTTTTGCAAAAGTACACCATTATTTGCATACCATATCATGGTAGCTAGACTTTACAGAAATGGATTTCATTTCTAAACAGATACCTTCGTTAAATCCCATACTGACATTTTCTGAAACCTTTAAAGGACTTTTTAGAAATATGGGCCACACTCAGCAAGAACAGCCCTCCTGTCAAAGTGCCAGTGGGATGAAATGCCCTGTCCAAGGGGGCTCTTCTAATTCCGTTCCACCCACCAAGGCTCTTGAAAGAGGGAAGAGGTCATAACGTGCAAGAAGGTTGTCAATCTACCTCTCCTTAATCTGGCAACCTCCATATGTGCTGGACCACAGCCTCCCTCATCCTCAGAGGCTGCAAGAGGGAGAGAAGCTGCCATCTAAAACACCTGAAGGTATCAGACTGTTGTCATATCTTCAGTCACACTAAGGTTATTTCTGCACTACAGTGTTATGGTGCTATTGTACCACTTTCAACATCCTGTGGAATTCTGGGGTTTGTAGTTTACTGAGGTCGAAGAGCTCTCTTCCCTAAACTGCAAACCCCAGGATTCCATAGGATGTTGGTAGTGGAATAATAGCACTATAATGATGTAGTGCAGAAATGGCCTAAGTTTGACCTATGCAGAGATCCCAAGGGATGATGGGAGTTGTAGTCCAACACATCTGGAAAGAGCAATGTGTTGAACAAAGCCTTTCTCTGGTTCATGCATCCCAGCTTCTCAGCTCTCTGCACAGCAAGGAAGGTTCATAACCATCCTAGCTCTGCACTTAGTCTTACTCTTCTCCTATTCATTTGAATGATGATTGGCAGCTTATGTCCCGGGGTCTGAACATGAAAACCCCTATGGGGTATTTACTGGTGTATTTAGAAAAACTGGTATCCTTTTGTGGTTCACAGTGAGTTTGGGTTGTACTGTATTGTTTTCCTTCTTTCTTTCCTCCCTCTTAAAAGTTATTTTTCCCTCCACTTAATGTTCACACATAACCAGATATTTCAAAGCCAACTGTGGCTCCCATTCAAGTCAGCAGGGAGTTTATCCACTCAGTGGGAGCCATTCAGAGCTGGGAGAATTGTGAAAGTAAATATCAAAGAGCTCTTTACAAATATTTCCATTGGCAGCTTGATGATCCTTATCACAGCCTGAAGCAGCACGGTATATTTTGTAACAGTCACATGGACAACCACCAAGCCTCACATTTCCTTTTGTCAATTACTCATAAACACAGAATATGTTGTTGCCGGCCCTCTCATGACTGGAATCAAGGGAAACCAACCGCCTGGTAAGCTTCATCGCCCCGCGTATGTCACCAAGCTGAAAAATGGCGTAGCTCAGGTAATCCAGGATCTCCACTTTAGTAACTATTGCCTCTTCACACCGGTCATGTTGCTTCAGTGCCTGTTCCATCCTCAGGACAGTGTGGTAATAATCTCCATCGTTGTATGCTGTTTTTCTCATGCCAAAGCAGTCATCCACGGCCTGATCTGTATTTTGTCCCTGGAAATTCCCCTCTTGAAATTGTTTCAGGATCCAGCTTGTAGGTACCTTGCAAGCACATCAGTGCCTTAGCCGCTCCTGTCTCATCTTCTTCATTTGGGAAGAACTGATGCTGAATTGTGAGATTTGCAATAAAACCCTTGGTTGCATCTTCAAGAACCAGATTCTCTAGTTCCAACCATTTTGTATTTAGGCACTTCACCAGTTTATAGGCATTGACAGGATGTGCAAGATAGCCTTCTGGACCTGAAGTGGCTTTGATAGTTAGGGATTCCATTTTCTCTGCCCAATTTTTAATTTTAGCCAGCTTAGATTCTTCTTCTTGAATATAACCCTTTAATGGCTGTACCAAGTCTTTTTCTGCATAGATCAGGTTTGTCATCTGGCCTATAAAAGTGAAAAATTCTGCTTGTGTTGGTCCCATGCAGATAAAGCAAATTAACAGGAACAGCTTAAGCCATAGAGTCATCTTGAACCAATGGAATATCTGTGGGAGGAGGAACCACCACAGAGAAAACACTCGCTCTGGGTCTGATCTCTTGTCTGTAACTGAGCTGCCCTGAGCAGCGACTCCGAACGGTGGCGGAGGCAACGGAGAGGCAACGGCCAGTTTGAGTGGCATCAGAGCAATGTGGGAGAAGCCCGCGGGGCGTCCCTTCAGCCCGTCCCGCCTGCGAGAGAGACACCTCCGGCACCTTGCTTAAGAACACACCGCCTCCCCATGCCACGTTTTCCAGAACAGCCCTGGCATTTCCCCACAGAATATGCACAGACAGATTACAGTACAATCCTTTACATTTGTATCCAGAAATTAGCCTCAGGTGAGAGTTAATGAAACTCAATCCCAAATGTGTATAGCTGGGGTTCTCAGTTTTTGATGCTCCTGGAATTTTGGACTTGGATTTCCAGAAACTCCAACTGGAATGGCAAATGATCCAAGATTCTAGTAGCTGCCCAAACGTCTGGAAGGCCAAAGGTTGAGAGTCAATGACACATAGAATTGCAACCTTCATTACTTTCCAATGGTAGTGGACATTTTTTTTCCTACAAATATCAGAACCCCAGTTTAAAGTAGAACAAGTGCATGTTAAGTTCTAGTGCAGAGTGAGGGAAATTTGGCCCTCCAGAGGTTTTAAGTTTCAACTTACAGTAGCCCCAGCCAGTATGGTGAATGGTAAGACAATATGAGAGGAGTAGTTGAAAATACTGGGAGGATAAAAGCCTATTTCTATTCTAGTAAAACAACTAGGAAAGATTTAATGCAGCTAACTTATCCTATTAGTTTAGACAGCTTTAAATTAACTGTAGCACAAGCCCTTTGTCCCATTAATTTTTGCTAGGACTAAAACAATCTAACTTATGAGTCCTGATCTAAACAAAGTTGATTGTGATTAATTTCTCTTATTTTCACATAAGCTTGAGTGTAATTGGATAATGAGTGGTCCTGGATATGTTGTAAGACCACAAAATGTGCCCTGTTGGTCCAGGGCAAAGGCCTAGCTGTTTTTGTTACCATAGTGGCTGACTAGATACCTAAGAGAAACAGTAAATGATTGTAATAGTACCCGTTCTCTCGTGTTTCCCAGTAAAGTAGTATACAAAGGCATCCAGCCTCTGATACTGGAGCTAATACATAGAGATAACAATTTGTCCTAACTGGAATCTTGGTTTGTGAGCCCAGGGGAATTGCTAACAATTGCATTTAGTAAGAAGTCTACATGAGCTTTGACAGGTCAGACCTAGCAATGATAATCTTTCTTGCTTTCTTAACTTAAAGACTTAGAATCATAGAATCATAGAGTTGGAAGAGGCCCCAGGGGCCATCCAGTCCAACCCCCTGCCATGCAGGAACACCCATCAATGCATTCCCAACAGATGGACATCCAGCCTCTGCTTAAAAACCTCCAAAGAAGGAGACTCAACCACACTCCGAGGCAGCATAGTCCACTGCCAGACAGCTCTGACCATCAGGAAGTTCCTCCTGAGGTTCAGGTGGAATCTCCTTTCCTGCAGCTTGAATCCATTGCTCCTTATCCTAGTTTCTAGAGCAGCAGAAAACAAACCCACTCCCTCCTCAACATGATATCCCTTCAAATATTTAAACATCCCTATCATGTCCCCTCTTAACCTTCTCTTCTGCAGACTAAACATACCCAGCTCCCTAGGCTACTCCTCTTAGGGCAGTGGTTCTCAACCTGTGGGTCCCCAGATGTTTCTGGACTTCAGCTCCCAGAAGCCCCAACCACTATGGTCAATGCTCAGGGCTTCTGGGAGCTGAAGTCCAAAAACATCTGGGGACCCACAGGTTGAGAATCACTGTCTTAGGGCATGGCTTCCAGACCTTTCAACACTTTGGTCACCCTCCTCTGGACATACTCCAGCTTATTGATGTCTTTCTTGAACTGAGGTGTCCAGAACTGGACACAGTATTCCAAATGAGGTCTAACCAAAGCAGAATAGAGTGGTACCATTACCTCCCTTGATCTAGACACTATACTCCTATTGATGCAACCAAAAATTGCATTGGCTTTCTTGGCTGCTGCATCACACTGCTGACTCATGTTCTGCTTGTGATCTACCAAGACTCCTAGATCCCTTTTACACGTACTGTTATCCAGCCATGTGTCCCCCATCCTGTATTTGTGCATTCCATTTTTTCTGCCTAAGTGTAAGACCTTACATTGTTATGATCATCGTAATGTGATTTACATTGGCCTGCCCTTGATGACAAATAATTGTTGTAATTGTCTTTTGGACACAATACGAAGTGCTGGCATTGCCCAACAAAGTGAATTGGGTCTGAAGTATTCAAGAGATGGCCTGTGTTCTATGACCAAAAACTTGGGATCCATCTTATCAAGAGGAGTAAAGTATGAATTATGACTGCTGAATAAATAAGATGACTCCTCTTCCCCATGAAGATGTGCCTGAGCTTGTACATGTTAAGATGAGGCTGAGCCAAACAGAGTGGGAAGCAATTAAAAGACTGTTGGGAAAAGGTCAATATCACAACAAAAATAAGCAATAGGATCCCTCATGTGGGCTCATCATTGCACTAGAAATCTTCAACTCACACATCTCTCTATGCACAATACAGTTATGTTTGTGTGATCTCTAGATACTTAGGGAAAAGAGTGGATAAGAGGTCTTGTGGCACTTTTAAGACTAACCAATTTTTTCAGCATAAGCTTTCATGGACCAAGATAAATGGTGAAAACAAATGGTTTTGTTTTAAAGGTACCACAAGACTCCTTTTTCCTTTCCCATTTTTATTTGGAAGCAAATTAACATGGCTCTCTCTTTGAAAATTATGACAACCATGTCTGTCTTGCAGATAGGGACTTAATAACTTATCCTTCCATGGGAATGAAAAATGTAATTGGCTTAAAAATATCCCTGTCCCCACTGTCCCTCTTCATTTACACTGTCCCAGCAACCCACTGCACTTCTCATGATCTGGCTTCCTGGTCACTCCCATTATAGCAAAGTGAGAGCAAATGAACGTGTTTGTACCTGCCAGCATATCGGTGATGAAACACACAGAGACACAGTGTTGGTTTGTAGAAAGACATGCCCAATGGGATGAATGCTTCCTGCAAGCTTGTATCAAGAGCAGCTAACACATTCAGCTGTTTTGTTTTGTTTTTTTAAGCCCCAGGTCTGCCCCTGTCCCCTAGGGACACATCAGTTTTAACCATAGAGGTGTTCAAGTCTTGGCTTTGGATCAACTTGTTCTATATCCTATACATTTCAGTTCAAAACTCCCTCCTTCCAAGAAATGAAGAACTTCAAAGACTAATCTGCTATAACTAAGGAGCAATATATCACTTAATATACAAAATACTGCATGCTGAAACAAACCAAAATGACCCTCGCATACACTTAGGCTGGTGTCCTGCTAGTGGCATAGGCAGGGACAAATCCACTTTACACCTATGTATGTGTTTTTTGGACATTGTGGAGGTTGATATTCACTTCCGCCCTCTGAAATGACCAAAGTGCCTTCCTTGGACTTACTATTGAGCTTCACCTCAGTCCCTTCCTTTGCCATTCTGTGGCTAATGGAGAGTGGGGAGGGGGATCAGAGAAGCATATAGCACATAGACACAAAGTGATCACATCATCCACTGAGACTTCTAGAGGACCTTGGCACATCTCAGTAGATGATGTAACTATTCTGCATCTGCCTATGGGAACACAGTGTCCTGTTTAGGAAGACTTTCAGGATTCACAGTCCTTAAACAGAGTCTATAACAGCTGTCAAGGTTTACAGAAGCTTATCAGTCAGTTACTTTTACTGTTCAGCTCAGCTCAGGGATAAATCCTGAGCGACAGTTCAAGGGAGGATCCAGTAGTGTTGTCAGCACACAAAGCAAGGGACAAGGTTTGTGTATCCTGTACTTCATGTGCTGGCGGGCATGTGCATTTGGTTGTATATCCTCTTCTGCAATGTCAGTTCACTAACAAGATAGCGTTAGTGCAACCATCATAAGCTTAAAGTTATGCTCTGTATGAACTCAACCAATTTATTTAGCCATTCTCACTGTAGCTCACAACAGCCTTATCCTCCATGAGTTTATCTAACCCCCTTTTCAGGCTTCCCAAGCTGATGGTTCCCGCTGTGGCAGCAAATACACCAAGTATCATGAAAAGAAGCATTTCCTTTCATGTGGCCTAAGTCCCCTGCCATTCAGTGTCATTGGGTGGCTCTCAGTTTTGCTGTTGTGAGAGATGGAGGCCATTTCTGCACTAGATTGTTAAAGTGCTACTATTCCAATTTCAACATCCTGTGGAATTCTGGTATTTGTAGTTTACTAAGGCCAAAGTGCTCTCCGGCTGAGAATTCTAAATGCCCCTTCCTCAACTGCAAACCCCAGGATTCCACAGGATGTTGAAAGTGGAATAATAGCACTATAACAGTGTAGTGCAGAGATGGACAGAGAAGAGCTTCTTTCTATCCACTTTCTCCATTTTACTTGCCTCCCTGCTGCTGCCAAGCTCAACATCTCCAGAAATTGTAGACTTCCCTCACTGGAGTGTTGCTCTGGCCCCTTGATCTTTGGCTGGCATCCTGTTGAGCATTTACTAATATGTGTCCTGTTTAGAAAGAGCCGAGGATCACGGTCCTTAAACAAACTCTATAATAACAGCCACAATCAAGGTTTACAGAAGTTTATATGTCAGTTACTGTTCTTGTTTCAGCAGTCTGGGTTAGTAATAAATTCACAACATCGGTTCAAGGGAGTATACAGCAGTGTAGTAAGCATACAAAATGAGGGTCAAAGTCTTTCAGGGACATAAGCCAAGGATCAAAAGAAGAACATGTTGCTTCCACCGGGGACGGCAGATGTCTGCAACGGACTTCTCCCCACCCCATCTCTTGCCCGATTAATGAGTCTTCCCTGTGTAAGTGCTCTGAGTCTTGTGGGCTCTCCCTTTCTTTTCTACACTGGGCTGTATTAAGTATTGTCCGGTTCATGTCTCTATATTGTGGCTCTTGGGGAGGATTCTGTCTGTATTTTCACCTGGGTCCTGGGACTGTAGCATGACACACAGCCAGATGCTTATCTGGTTCCCGTCTTTCTCCATCAGCTGGGAGGAGGTTGTTGAATGGGCAGCTGTGGTGTGGTTGTGCATCAAAACTGCTATACTATGCTGTACCATAGAGCAGTTCTTCTTAATTTCTCTGATGCAGGAGACCAGCAGTTTTGTTTTCCCAATGTGACAGGGACTGGTACCATAAATGGGTTACAGGCATTTCATTTTTTTGTTGGAAGCTCTCCACGAACTCACAGCAGATGAGCTGGTACTGGTTCGTGGACCACCACTAAGAACATTTCTGCATGACACTCTTATAGTGTGATGATTCCAATTTCAACCTCCTATGGAATCCTGGGGTTTGCAGTTCCAGGAGGGGCCCTCCCGAAACTGCAAACCCCAGGATTCCATAGGAGGTTGAAAGTGGAATCATTGCGCTATAAGAGTGTTGTGCGGAAATGGCCTAAGAGTAGCTCTGCCATACAGCATCCTGGCTAATATGTAGTTCCCCATGTCATTAATTTCATTTGTTAGTTACATTTATGTTCTACTATCCTTCAGTGAGCTAGAGGCTCTCCTTTTCTCCGTTTTATCCACGTAACAACCCTGTGAAGTAGATCAGATTGAAATAGACTGTCCAAGGTGACCCAGTGAGATTTCATGAATCTCCCAAGTCCCAGACCAAAATTCTAACCATTATACCATGCAGACTCCTCTCATTTGGTACCCTGTTCCAAACTAGGCAGAAGACCCCCTTGAATGTGCATGGATCTAGGGCACTGTGAATCTGTAGGCAACTTCCACCTCTCAGAAGAAGCTGCTATGCATGAACTTCTTTCCTTTGTGGTTTGGCCCTCATGAATAAAGGAGGCATGAGCTTTTGATGGCTTTCTACAATTTGATAGCTTTCTATAATGGTGGTACCCATAAAGTGGCCTAGAACTTACAGTACGTTTCTCACAACCTATATTGTCCATGCTGTTGCTTGGTATTTGTAACACCAGCAGTGTTGCTTGATCAATCAGTGACTCAAATCCTCAGTCAGGCCATTTCCACACTAAACTGTTATAGAGCTATTACTCCACTTTCAACATCCTATGAATCCTGGGGTTTGCAGTTTAGGGAGGGGCATTTAGAATTCTCGGCTAGAGAGCTCTTTGGCCTCAATAAACTACAAACCCCAGAATTCCAAGGATGTTGAAAGTGGAATAATAGCACTATAACAGTGTGGTATGGAAATGGCCTCAGAGTTAGATCCGTATTGTCTGGAGTTCATTTCAGGCGGTGCATTTCATTGGACTGGAAATCTGTACGTACGAGCAATTTGGAAATTAAGTGAGATGCAGAAACTGGAAATTAAAAACAGAAGAAACACATGCACACATCCTATCTTCGTTCAAAAAAAAGTCAAGACAGGGAAGGATGCAAAGGCTGATAAGAGAAGACAGACTTTACCAGAGGTAAAATGATGCCAAAGGCCTTTGCAAGGGCTGTTGTCTTGGTTCTTGTCTGCTTATATCAAGCCCTGCTCACATACAAGGAAGCCCAAATAACAGCTCCTCCCCATGTGTTTTTCCGCCTTATTTCAGATGCTTCTTTGTCTTAGATACATTGCTAGGTATAATCCCATACTCACACAATAACTACCAGTAACTCTGGAAAGTATTCATTTACATTGCACAATAGAAAGAAAGAAAAAAAGGAAGGAAGGAAGGAAGGAAGGAAGGAAGGAAGGAAGGAAGGAAGAGGGGAGCTATTATTCTTGTTCACTGCTATGGTCCTGTCGTCGTGTGGAGTCTGGAACTTGCAGTTTAGGAAGGGCAATTTAGAATGCTCACCCAGAGCATGCTAGTGTGTCCCCAAACAACAAACCCCATAGGATGCAGCCATGGCAGTTAAAGGAGAATAATAGTGCTATAACTGTATAGTGTAAATGGGCTCTCCCAAACTGCAGATCTCACCACCATAATTATTTGATGTAATGGTTGGACTTTTTTCTCTCTCCTCCTCCACCAGTCCTCTGCTTAGCCTGATGAAGAGTTCTGGAGAATTTGAATGTTTGCATACTTTTTTGTCATTTTGGTGTTGTCTTAAAAAACAACATTGCTCAACCGTGGGTTTTTGACTTCTTTCATAAATGACTGTGGGACTTTGCCATCTTTCCTTTGGGCTTTTTCCTGAGTGCCTAAACCAATTCAGATTTCACCATTTAGTCTGCAGACACTGCACAACCTGGACAAAAGTGCCCAAGGGAGATGAAGGGGAACGTGTGAATGTATAGGATACCAACAGGATCCTGGCCATTACCTCCAGTACCCGAGTCAATTTGCATTCGGATACAGTTGCTAGGGAACATGAGTAAAAGGGTTCATATCTTGCCTGTAGAGTTTTCACCGATGCTGGGCTCACCCAAGATATCTTGCTGCCTGAGGCATGTTCCCAGATGCAGAAGCTGAATGGACAGGCAATTGAATATTGCTGACAGGATAACCTTCTTCTGTAGGCAGTAGGCTGGCATAGATGATGCAAGGGAGGCTGTAGGGCTGACTCAGCTCTGTCTTGCCACTGCAGTATTTTCCCTGACCCACCCTCCATCTGGCACTCCACCTAGCTGCCTTATCTGCATCTATTGGTAGGTCAGGTCCTGCATAGTCATGTGGTTAGCTGGTGCAGCATAGCTTGAGAAAACTACTTTTTTAGAATCACCCAGCCAGCAGGCCTTTGTTAGAACAGCTAAGGCCTTTGATTGGATCCAGCAGGGCTCTTCTTACGTCTTTCTGGCTATCAGCAGCCAAAATACACAGCAGTGACAGAGATGCAAGAATCTGCCATCTACATTCCATATCTTTGTCTTTGAGGGTCTGGCACCACGTTTTCTCACATGACGGGCAGCAGTTCTCCTAGGCCTCAGGCAGGAGGTCCTTCTTGCTGAGATCCTTTATCTGGAGACTGCCGAGGCTAAATCTGCTGGCACATTATACATGCAAAGCATGCTCTGCATCCCTGAGAGCCAAATGCGATGTGACAGTGGGAGATCCAATCATAGATCTCCCACTGGTTTTTAAAACATTTAGCAGCATCTGAAGGTGATGTTCAAGTTCATCAATCTGAGCAAGAGGCCATGGTGCCGCAATGAGAAAAGCCTGCCCTTTCCCTATGCTCCTTTCCTGTTGAAAAATATCCTCCATCACAAGTATAATTTACCTGGGGATGGGAGAAGGTCACTGGAGCATATAGCAGCTGTGTTTGTGGGGTGGACGGTGGAATTTCACTGGGAAACATCAGAACTTGGAAATATTACTGTTTCTGAATTGCAGCTCTCAAAATGTCCATGCTGTCTTGGGACTGTTGGAGTGGCAGGCCAAGCTCTGGGGCTAATCCACACTTTTGAGCAGTCATTAATGCTTTTTTAAAATGAACTTGATTTTGGTCCAGTTTCTTGCTCCCATGACCTCTCTCCCTTTTTATGTCATGATGCTTTACAAAGACACATTTAGCCATTGTGTACAACAGGAGCAGGCAGACTAGAGAATGGGCAAATTCCTCTGATTTTTACTAGACCCAGAAGTCCAGTATTGAAACCCAGTTAGAAAAGCTTGGATTGAGAGGGTAGAATCAACTACCATATGTATACTTGTGTATAAGTCAACCTCATGTATAAATTGAGGACAGGTTTTGGGGCCAAAATTATGGATTTTGATATAACCTGTGGATAAGCTGAGGGCCATTCTTTAGAGAGGGGAAAGCTCCAGCACCACCTCAGGGGGGCCAGCTGCCCCTCGCCCTGACATTTTCCTACCCAGGCATTAAAAAAGGCCTTTCACCATTCTACTAAAAAATGGGGGTGGTTCCTTTTTTGATAAAAGTTTAGGGACAGTATTTACATTGACTTGTGGATAAATTGACCCAAATAAACCAAAATCTCTAGAGAATCCCAACAGATCTCAAAAGAAGGTGTTCTCAATCTGAATGATACCATGAGATGGCCAGGTGCTTCTCTCTCTCGCCTCACATCAAAAGAATGGCCATGGAGGGGTGGCTATCACAACACAATGGTGAGTCCAGGGAATGTTGACAGAGGAATTCTAGGACTCTTACACTATGCTTCACCTTGTGGAATCTCAGCCTATGTGTCCATTTAGCTCTAGTGTAGACAAGAGGAGGCCCAGTGGCTCACTCCTCCACAAAGCACCTGAAGACCACGACACCAAAATTCAGTGACAATTTCAGCAATCAAATTTCAGCAGAAACTTGGAAAATTTTGACTAAGATCAGGAGACATCTGAAGTTCCACACAGGCAGAACTATGGCACTTCTCCCTCTCATTCTACTTTTCAAGCTTCTGCAGTTCCAGACAGCACAGACAAACCAACAGCACAGAAATGTTTTAAACTGTCAATGGAAGGAAAGCAGGGACAGGGCCATCCTGGCCTCTCTAGGGAGTGGGATCAAAATTCTGGGAGCAGCCACTGAGAAGGCCATCTCCCTTGTTTCCACCAAATGAGTCTAAGAATGTGGTGGGATAGAGAGAAGCATATCCATTTACTGGCTGGTGGAATAGGAAAGAAGTGTCTAACTATGTTCTATGACTGGCATCCCCCAGGACCTCCGGAGTCTTCTGGAGGTCCTAGATAATGATGTCATTCCTGTCACATAAATTGCTACAATATTTTTGCCATTGATCAAAACAGGAAAAACAGTATTCTCCCCCACTCCATTTTTGCTTTCTGCTTTGTGCAAAAAAACTTGAAACTCATTGGTTCTTTCATGCACGCATATTTTTTGTGCAAAAAAATTGTTTTAGCACAAAACAATGTTCTCTGTGCAAATATAGTGTTTCTTCCTCATACAGCAAATATCTGGAAAAAAATATGTGAAAAAGTCATTAAAACTTATCAGGGAGAAAACTTCAGAAAAATTTTATGATACAAAATGTGCTAAGAATTAATATGAAGAAGACCTCTTAAATTTTTAATATTTCTCTGCAAGAATGGAATAAACTTTTTTAAAAAAATTCCTGCTGCCTAGAAGCACCCAGGGAAGAGACAGGTCTTTCTTACAGAGACTGAAACCAATCGCTTGCAAAGAGCTTCTGAAATATGACGGAGCACCACATTAGATCAGGTCATGGGCCATATGTGGCCCTAGAACTATTGGTTGCCCATCCCTTCTTAAAAGTTGCAGGAAGCTGCTTGGCTTTGTACCTGGTCACCCTAATTAGCAACTCGGCTTCTTTCATGATGTACCTATGGCCCTTTTCTCATGGCATTTGCCATACGAAAGAGGGCTTGGAGCGTTGCACGATTGTGAGGAGTGATCTGCATGACGCACTCACAATTGCGCAACGCTCCAGGGGCCAGCAGGCGCTGATCGCGTACCTTTTCATTTTCAGCTAGAAGCCAAAAATGGTGAGTGATTGCTCATTGCTCCTGGGCCCCGCGTGCACTTACCTGGCGTGTGGAGCCTTCGGAGCTGCATCGGTTGTGCTTCCTGGCCCAGTGCAGCCTGGGAAACTCCCAGGCTGCACTGCAGAAGGAAGAGGCGGGGCTCTTGCGCGAGCAGGCAGCTTATGCAGAGCTGAAGGATGCGAGAGCCTCTCGCCGGAGGCTGTTCACACGATCCCCGCACCCAAGCACCGGAAAACGGTGAGGTGCGGAAAGGGCCTATGATGAGTCTGAGGAGCTGCATTTCCATCATCTGTTCTGCTTTCTTGCCGCTCCTCTTCTTGCTGTTGTGATTCTTTATTGAAGCTAAACAGTGGCTGTAGTAGCAACACCACCACCACTGAGATGTGAACAAGGCAACAGAGGGGCTCCTGATGGAGACACTTTCCGGAGCTCACCTGGTAGTCATTCACATTGCAGTGTCATGAAAAGTGTGGCTCCTGAGTCTCTTGTGCAGCTGGTTTTAGGCTCACAGAACTCTGGAAAGGAAGAAAAACTGTCAGAAACTTGCCAACTGTCTCCTGTCCTATTTTAAGCACCTGTAACAGGAGGAGGGGCCCTGTTCACAGCTTCACAGCTCAGTGCAATTTGATAAAGCTGGAGCACTAGCTTGCCAGCTGATTAGAACATTATCATAAACAACAACAATCCTTTCTATTGTTGTGGCGGGGGGAGAGAATATTCCATAAGCTGTATATTGTTTTTAAAATTATTTTTTAATTGTATTTGGTTTTATTGGATATTTCCAGCTTCTTTTATTTTGTCTGTCCTGCTCTTATAAAATACAGACCATATATCAGCCCCTCACTGGTGTATTTTAAAGTATCTTTTTTTTCATTGGGTTTTATTAGACGCTTCCAGTTTCTTTTCAGTCTTGTCCTGTTCTTTCACCATTAACAGCAACATGATGTGTAGAAACCAGAATGCATTTTCTTTTTTCAGCAGGGACATAAATGTTATTCTCATCTTTGCAGACTGAACTGCCATTTAAAAAATACAAGAGCATGCTCCAGTTTTGTTTTGTTTTTAAAATTTGGTGCTTTAGCCTCTGTAGGATCCCCATGGGAATGGATTTACGTTGGATATGCTGGGGTATGTTTAGCCTGGAGAAGAGAAAGTTAAGAGGTGACATGATAGCCATATGGAGAAGGGAGCAAGCTTGTTTTTTGCTACTCCAGAGACTAGGACACAGAGTAATTGCTTCAAACTACAAGCCTTATCACAACATACCATTGTACCGCGTTGTTCTGTTGGAATCCCACTATAGCCATTCCCATGATAGTATCAAGTTATTAACACTCTCTATCACACCTTTTCAACATCTGCAGATGAGTAGCATCTTCCATCCGCATTATAGCATCATTGCTCAGTCCTTTTGCCTGCTCCATACATCATGATTTGTTTGGAGGTTATTGGGCAGAGATCTCCAGTTTAGGGAGGGGCATTTAGAATTCTCAGCCAGAGAGCTCTTTGGCCTCAGTAAACCACAAATCCCAGAATTCCACAGGATGTTGAAAGGGGAATAATAGCACTATAACAGTGTAGTGTGGAAATAGCCTATACCTTTAGCCTTTCATATAAGGCATAAGTATCAGATAACAACCCTTTGGTGAAACTCCCAAAGGCTTCCAAAGGCTTAAACCCCAATCCAGGTCAGACTGTCTGACCAGATCCTACAAGGGAGTAATTACTCTTCTGCCTCTCACCAGGCTTTCATTGAGAACTAAACATAGCCACACTCTCTGACTGACTGAGGGACTCTACTCCCTAGCTTCTTGCTAAGCCTTCACTGAAGGAACCCAATACTCATAGGTCCTTGGCTTTATATAACTTTGTGTCTCAACCATAAGCTCCTCCCTCACTCTACTGGGCTGGGTTTCTCTCGGGAGGTGCTATTCTGGATGCCTAGCAACCTGCTTCCAAGCTGTAGTGGCACATCAGATAGCTACTCTGCTGAATTTCATCACAGGTGGGTTTCAGGGTCATTTACAGTCATGGGCCCTTTCTGCACCTTACCTTTTTTCAGTGCTGGGGTGTGGTGATCGCGCAAGCAGCCTCCGGCGAGAGGCTCTTGTGTCCCTGATGCTTCAGCTCCGCATGAGCTGCCTGCTTGCACGAGAGCCCCGCCTCTTCCTTCCGCAGTGCAGCCTGGGAGCTTTCCAGGTTGCACTGGGGCAGGAAGCGCAATTGGTGCTGCTCCGGAGGCTCTGCACACTAAATAAGTGTGCACGGGGCCCAGGAGCAATGCACCATCGCACACCATTTTCGGCTTCCAGCTGAAAATGAAAAGGTGTGTGATCGGTGCCTGCTGGCCCCTGGAGTGTTGCACAATTGTGAGTGCATCGTGCAGATCGCTCCTCACAATCACAACTCAAAAGGTGGGAAGGCAGAGAAATAAATGTGACCATCTCAGCTGAACTAGGACAGTTGCAGGTTTCACATTACTTTGTTCAGGTAGGCAGCTAAGGAGTTTTAAGCCTATGTGAGTGCAACACATTTATTTTGCAAACAAGTATATTCTCCTTCCAATGGTGTAGCTGTTATGGGACTATCAGGGGCTTTGCTCCTGAACATTCATCTAATGGGGGCTTCCTCCTGTTGCCTGGCCCATCCCTAGAGATGCCATGAAAGACAAGATGGGAGCAGCAGTTATATTCAGGTGGCCCACTTTTATTTCTTGAACTAAGCCTCTAGCTATATTTGACAATGAACTGTGACTAGGGACGATTCTCTACCAAGCATATGACTAAAGTGCCTTTACACAATGGAAAAAAATGCCCCCCTCCAGTGTACTGTGTTAGTTACATCCCTTCTAGAACAGCAGGAGTGGGTTTTCCAAGGGCTCCAGTGAAGGTGGGAAAGTTCCTTTGCAGGAGAGGATTTTAGCTTATGCAACAGATGATTTCAGCCCATTTTTTTAAAAAAAAGAAACAGAATTTCTGGTGGTCTAAATAACCTGGTTAGCCCAAGGCTGGAGAAAGCACAAGCCTACAGATAGATTCAACTACAACTCTCATCAGTTTTAGCTAGTGCAGCCAATGATGGAGGATGATGAGAGCTGCAGTTCAACATGAGGAAAGAGTCAGTCCAACGTACTTTCCCCATCTGTGCTTTAATTAAAGCTTATATAGAGGCCATCAAGGAAGCACCACAGAAACACACTTGTTTTGTACACCCAAGTTCACTGTACTCAGAGGTACCAGTTAGGGACATATGGATATGAAAGTTGCTCTACACAAGCAGGGCCACAAAACCTCCGTGGCGCAACAGGTACATTCTGCTGATAGGAGTGGCAATGGACAGGCACAGACAAAATGCTCCTCTATGCCCTGTCTTGGCATGCTGCAACTGTGAATTGCAGTTGCTCATCATACATTGTGCATTGCAGTTGTTCGTTGCTCAGTGGTTCCTGATCACTGACATGTGTTGCACAATGTTGCTATTCCACATGAGGTTAGCATAGTGCTTGTATAGCATATCTCCACGTGCTAACATTTACATTACGCTGATGAGATGTCGGATTGCAGCCAATGTCAGCCAACTTATTTTGGCACCTGAGGCAGCAATTCAAAGTGCCTCATTCCCTGGCAGCAAAAATATGTTCATTAACCAACAACGTGCTGCCCTTTCAAGGCACCCATCTGTTGCATTAAGTCTCCTCCTCTCCTTGCTTAACATGCTTGAACAAGTTTTAAAAAGCTATGAGCAGAGAGTAAAGAGAGTCTTTGGCTAGTGCTGAAAAAGTAAGAACATGGGCACCATGCAAGTCTCCCTGGCAGGATTCCCAAATGGACATGGTGCTCATGAAAATGCTTTCTGTTTCATCTTCTGCCCCTGCCTTATCTCTGCCGGCTGATGGGTCACCTGCTAACAGTGGTGTGTGTGTTAGGAAAATTGGAGTTAATAATCCACATCCACAAGGAACTAGCTAAAAGAGAAAATTTACTGAAAACACAAGAATGGAAACATATACAATAACTGTATTACAAAATAGCAAACACTGTGGTAGATCTTTATAAATGGAAAACATGCAAAATACAAATAGCTAGCTAACAGAACATAGTTGTTTTTGGAAATAATCACTCAAATGTGTAAACTCATAAGCCTGAAAGAATTTGAAGGTAAGCAGTTCAATTAGGGGTTACTAAGAGGAGACTATAGGCCTTTCTGCCCTATACTGTTATAGTGCTATTGTTCCACTTTCAACATCCTGTGGAATTCTGGGGTTTTGTAGTTTACTGAGGCCAAAGAGCTCTCTGGCTGAGAATTCTAAATGCTCCTCTCTAAACTGCAAACCCCAGGATTCCATAGGACGTTGAAAGTGGAATAATAGCACTATGACAGTGTAGGGCAGAAAGACCCAGAAATAAGAGAAAGAAAGAGGTTGAAAAGTAAGGACGATATAATACTTTCCCTAATACACACTCACCCACATGTGGGAATGCACTCTGCATAGATGATAGTCCCTGAAAGACAAATTTTAAGGGTAACAAACTTCATCTATCTTTGGTCTCATTGAATGTTCCTTTGAGGAAATAAGAGAGTGTTGCATTTCTAGTAGGAGCAATGTCAAGAAGATACCAGGCTACTCAAATTCTTTAAGCCAGACCAGACTTCAAGTGAGAGAATAAGCTAATGAAATTCTTTGCCCCAAATCCCAAATTCTGGGGGAGCTGAAAGAGTGATTTCAGCTGGCTTGGTGAAAACATACATGCTGACTCTTCTGCCCCAAAACAAACTACCTTTTGAATTTGGGGTCTTTTTTAAGGGTTTGAGATGGGAAAAGAAATTTCAGATCAGGAAGTTTTTCTAAAACAAAGACGACCTCTCAAAAACACAGCTGTTTTTCTGGGCATCCTGAGAAACATTTCCTGTAACTTTGCTTAACAAAAGGTACAAATGTATCAGACAAGCACACACTTAAAGAAAAAAGCTGACCTCCTTTGCTCTAAAAGTGGCCTACTCTACCACTGCTATTTTCTGTCCATAATTGTTGTTTGCCAACTGCAGAGATGCCATTCTGTTAAGAGATAAAGCTTTGCCTGGAGGTATCCAGTATTCCAATAATTTAATCAGTATTTTTGACACATCTGGTGGTGTTTAATGGAGCCACATGATTTCATACTGATTTCTTTATGGGCATTAGCTATGGGTTATCAAGAGAGGCCTTTTCTGCTAAGCTGCCTTGAAACCTATTTTGGGGAAAAGGCAGGATATTAATTGAACAAATAATAATAGTAATAATAAATAATAATAAGTCTTCTCTGTCCTGAGCCATTTACAACACACACATGCGCACGCATGCGTGCACACACACGTGTCTTGGCCAATGTGTTTGACAACATTCCTCTTCGTAATTAGCTGTTTTGTCGTTCCTCACCTGCCCTCAGGCCTGACTTCACTTCCTCCCACATAATAAAACATACAGCAACTACACTGCCTGTAAGAATAAAAATACATGGTAGGCTGATTCACACCAATAATTGCTTGCAAAAATAAATACGTCTTCAGCCAGCCTCTAAAAACAAAATTCTTTGTGGCATTTCCATTATCAGAGTGAAGAGTATATTTAACTAAAACACGGGTGAAGAAAGTGAAGCCCATAGGGCTCATAGGCCCCCTAGACCAGTTTTATGGCCACTCAAAGCCTTCCTAAGATTCTCTATTAAGACCAACCTCCTCACTTTTTCTTTACAAAAAATTCAGCTGAAAATTAAGTTTAAAAACACACCAAAAGCCCTACTCAAACTGCCAGAATTTGGGTTCCTCTGCCCTCTCCTCAAATGTGAAAAATGTCTACATCTTGCCCACTTCCCAGAACCGGAAGTGGTATCATGTCATACCAGGTCATGCTGGGGGTGGCAGTGAGATCTGTAGAGGACTATTAGGGGAAATGGCCCTGCCTCCTCTGCATTTGCCCTTCACTGTACTAGAGTGAGCATCACCATGCTGAATGGCCTGCTAACCCAGATGTTGGAAGATGTGCAGAACCTGAATTATGAAGCAGATCAGTTGCATCTTTTTGCAGTCTTTCCATTGCTGCTGTCCTATTATTTTCTTTGGCCGTGTTGAAACACCACGATAGTGCCATGGATGGGATGGGAAGAAGGAGAAAGGAAGGGAGAAGACAGAATCTGTTCATCTAGGGATTGTTTTGCCCTTCTGCTGTTCCAGCTCTGCTACAAAGCTTGTAATAATAAGCTTAACACTAAATGCAAAATCTCCCCCTGTGTTTATCTGGAATCTCTTCCACATTTCCCTCTGCTTGCAATTATGGTGCCATTATGTCAAGGCAACAGATGGCCATGGCTTTATCTCTGAGCGTGCTCTTTAATAAGGGCTCTTGCTTGGCTTTTACTCATTTCTTCTTGCACATGCCTTTCCTGGCTATGAACTGCAGGCTATCGGGAAAGTTGTGCTTTTCCCCCTTCTGCTGCAGTTCTGGAACAGATTTCCCTGAGTACAATGTTCAAGAAAGAGCTTCAGATGGTGGCTTTGATCCAGAAAGCCCACAATGTGACACTCAAATGTGAGTATAAGTTCCTTGCATTAAAAGTACAAGCCCATCTGCAAAGACAGACTAGCCCTCTGCACTGAATCTCCACTGTGCCCACTTCAGTATATGTCTGGAATCCTGTTGCTGTCTTATACATGTGTAAGTTCTTTTACACGTGTGCTTGCACTTTTTTTGGCCATTGTGCAATGGTTGCATAAGCAAAGTTCTGAATATCTTGGAGTTGTACATTCATGGATGGTGCACAACTATTCATCAGTGTCTTCAATGTGTTATGATTTTTAGAGTTGTTGTTATTGCTATTACAATATAATAATAATAATAATAATAATAATAATAATAATAATAATAATAATAAAAAATTTATTTATATCCCGCCTCTCCCAACGGATCGAGGCGGTACTACAGCAGTACATAAATACATTAAAAGCAGTTAAAACATAACCCATCCTCCCCACCCACCAACCCATCTAAACCCCCTAAAACACATTAACTGTTAAAAACAAGAAGACAGTTAGTGGGAGGCGGTGGAGCACTAGTCTGGGAAGGCCTGTCAGAAGAGACAGTCTTGACTGCTTTTTTAAAGCAGTCAAGACTAGTTATATGCCGGGTCTCTTCCGGCAGGCCATTCCATAACTTGGGGGCAATAGAAGAGAAGGTCCTCTGGGTAACTGCAGCCAATCTAGTTCTGACCGGCTGCAGTAAATTCCTCCCAGAGGACCTTAATGTGCGGGGCGGATTATATGGGAGAAGGCGATCCCACAGGTAGGCTGGCCCCAAGCCATGAAGGGCTTTAAAGGTAAGAACCAACACCTTGTACTGTGCCCGGAAACCAATAGGCAGCCAATGTAAGGACTTCAGAATTGGTATTATATGGTCAGTTTTAGATCTTCTGGTGACCAACCTGGCTGTCATATTCTGAACTAACTGAAGTTTCTGGACTAAGCAGATGGGTAGCCCTATGTAGAGTGCATTGCAGAAGTAAGTCCCCTGTATCCATAGGGGATGTGTTTCTGGGCTTATTGCCAATAACAAAAAATGTGGATAACAACATGCTTTTTTCCTCCAAGAGATGAACAGGGTTGATACCTACCTTATCTTGATACCTAGGTGTCAAGATGAGTATGCAGCTGAAACTTAGCACAGCTTTAGAATCTAAGAGAAAGAAGGCTTTGTACCCATTATTTGCAGTCCAAAGTGCACAACTGATAAAAACATAAAAATTAACAACATGTGGTCCCAAAAGAAATGGGAACAAAATGTTTTTGGACTGCATTTCAATATGGATAAGTGAAACCATGGATATTGGTCACATGAATACAGAAGACCTACTGTATTTTTACTACTACTAAAATTACTATGAGTATGACTACTGCTATGGTTATTTCTCACCCCTTTCCCAGTTCAGGACTCACAGTGGCTTAGGAAAGTTAAAACAAACATAGCTAAAATTAACTTCGTAGAAAAAGTGTAATTAATCTGTTCATTTGATTCATTGAGATTGCAACCACAGCCACTGGGCATTCCCCATTCAGAAAATAAGCACATTGGCAAAAATGCAATCAGCTGCACAAGTTACTATGCTCCAGCAGAGTGATATAGCACAACCACTGCAGAACTCTGTGAATGTTGCTTTACACTACATACATACGCTCCCAAGTTATGGAATGGCCTGCCGGAGGAGACCCGGCATATTACCAGTCTAGACTGCTTTAAAAAAGACTGCTCTCTTCTGACAGGCCTTCCCAGACTAGTACTTCCACTGCCTCCCACCAACTGTCTTGCTGTTCTTTTAATAGTCAGTTGATTGTTGTTAATTGTTAATTGTTGTGTGTTTTAGGGGGTTGGTTTTAGGTGGGTTGGTGGGTGGGGAGGATTGGGTATGTTTTTTAATGTTTTTAATGTAATTAATGTATTATTGTTGTTCGCCGCCTCGATCCATGGGGAGAGGCAGGATAGAAATAATAATAATAATAATAATAATAATAATAATAATAATAATAATAGGCAGCATATTGTAGGATCTCAGCCTATATGTGGGAACAGCTCTGGCTATGTGGGCAGCAGCATCTAGTGGCTTCCATATCAGTGGGGTGGTGAATCCATCCTGGAGCTTAGTCCAGACTTTAAAGGTATTATCCAAGGTGTTGAACCTATTTGGGGGACAGAGTTCAGCACCTAATATAAGATCTGGGCCAAAACCTGGAAGTAAACTAACTGATATCAAGATACCAACTGCCAGAATATCTAGGCTCATGAATGCCATAAGTGACTCATGCAATAGATTGGTACATCAGTGCCACAAGTCCACACGCAACCTGAGTGTTACCTTGGTGCTTCGCAGATTCAGGCAGCTGGTTGGTCACTTTGAGAAACAAGATATTGGATCAATAGGCCTTTGGTCTGATTCCAACAGGAGTCTTCATAGGTTCTTTAAAAGGTTGTGATAAGGCAAGATCAAAGAGATTAACACATGTTGACTGGGATCTTGTTGGTGTGTTAAGCATGAGTATGTTCCTCTGTGGAATTGATTGGACATTTCTGACTGATGCACAGCATCTGCAACTAACTGATGTGGATGCACATTCGGCCATGTTTTTCTTTATGAATTCAGTTGCCATTAAAGACAAGGGTCAAATGAATGTGCAGCCTGCATTATGCAACCCTGAAAGCAGAGATGCCATTAAATTTAATCAATTAAATTTAACCAGATTCAACTGCTTAGGGTTAACAGTCGTATAGTGATATATGGGTCCAAGTATATCCAGCTCTTCTTTTTTCCCATTTACAGTTTCTAATTAGATGTGCAGGGAGTGTGTCTGCTCGTTTTGCAATAAATCAATGCTATGCATTTTGTTTGGTATTTCTGAATATCCTCCTAGATTGGGCTGTGAAAATCCCAAGTGCAAGCTGCTTATCCTGATTCCTGGCTTCTAGTAATTGGAAACATTATTCAGCTCTGCTTCCTAAATTGGACTAGAGATATCTCGAGAAGGGGCTGGCAGGAAAGGACACTGAGTAGCTACTAGTCATAACAACAAAGATCAGAGCTCACCCAAATTCAGAGGATGTAGACCACAAAAGGAGATAAAGTCCTTGCTCTTTAAGAAATAATCTCTTGGAGAAGGAATCTTGCCGAACTTTTCTTCTATAAGAAAACCTCCTAAGGGAGGTGTTTTAATAGCCTTAAATTAGAATGTGTTGGGTTGTGATACATCTTCAGAAACAAATCTCTTTCAACACTAGTTTGAGTTTCACCTCTCTCATAAGTTTTCACAGGAGGATATAGTCATATCTCTACCAAGCCCTGCATGCCATCTGCCTAGAGACATCTGGCTAGCTACCATGGGAATGAGAATGCTGGGCTAGATGGCTTTTGTCTGATTCATCGGTGCAATTCTTTTGGCCTTAATTAAAAGGTGAAAAAGTGTCCCTTAAGAGATAGATAAATGCCAGCACAAATATATTTCCCACTTTATAACTTGTGCTGGATCCTGAAATTGGAAAAAAAAAAAACTCGTTCTGAGGGCCACAATAGACAATGGCCTTGGCAGTCATATCTGTTTATCATGTTTCTGCCTCATTAGTGTGTCTCTGTGTACACAGGTGACTTTGAACATCAAATGGGTGCATTGGTGAGAGGAGGTAAATTTCTCCCCTCCTTAATCTTCCACAGTCCATCTCTCAAATTCTCCCTGTCTTCTCCCCAGCTTTTGTTTGATGTAAAGACACAGCAAAACTTGGAGAAAAGTACCTGAAATGTTGGATCATAGCAAGACAGGAGTTGTGTCGTATGGGAGATGACTGTACCCTTCCCAAAGTGTTGTACAATGCTAACCTGAATGTCCAGTCTCAATCATGACATGGCATAAGGCAAATTTCACTTTCCTCCTTTTTCAAAGAGCACTGAATCATATGCATACAGGGCATGAACAAAGAAAAGAAAAGAGAAAAAAAACAAGGTTAGGCACTGTCAGCTATTTGTGTCCAGTGGCTTTTGTTAATAGAATCCTGGGGTCACTGGAATGTTTTGACTGGCATCCTATCAGTGACATGAGTGTCTGTAAGTAAAGCTTATGTGTGTTTAGACCCCTTTTTGAAGGAAAATCAAGGGGCTATTCTTTTCTTTTTGTGCTCCACCCCAAAACCTTCCCACAGGCAGCAATTAAGTCCTGGGGGTGGGAATGGGAAGGGGAAATGAATCTGATGATGAAGATATGGCTGCTCTAGGCTCACAGGAGAAGGAAAAGGAGATGTGCAACCCACCCATGAGTGAACCCCCCGTGAGACAAGTACTTCATGGTTTTAATCCTCTCTCCCACTCTCCTTGCCCACCAGATGATCCTATGCTGAGAAGCAAGTGCCAGGGATTTCAGGCTCTGACAGAGTTGAATAGAACAGAACAGAACAGAACAGAACAGAACAGAACAGAACAGAATAGAATAGAATAGAATCTTTATTACAGTCATAGCCAGCACAGGTAAAAAGGGGATACAGAAAAGGATAAAAACACAGGTTAAAAACAGGTTAAACACAGCATTGAAATTCTCCTTAAGGTTGCACAGCTCCCATATAACAAGACAATCTTGGAGCTAGTCTACTGTGGAGGTCAGTGCCTGATGAATTTTAACCGCGGCTGCACAGAATCTGGGAACATTATATGTTATATGGGGGCTGGTGTCTGAAAGCAGCAAAGACGGGTAGAATTCTCCAGTGCATCCTTGGTATTTATGCAAGAGAGGGGAAATAAGGCTGAAGTGGATGTCCCTGTAGTACGAGCACTGGAGAAGCACATGCTTTGTTGTTTCAATTTGACCGGAGCCACAGAGGCACAGTCTGTCTGAGAAGGGGGATCTACTTGTATCAGCCTTCCAGGACAGCTGAGGTGAGGGCCTGACATCATGCCAAGGTGAAGGCCCTCCGGTGTTTAGGTACTTCTAGTTTTGCTAAGCATGCCATAGATGAAGCTTGATATCTGTTGATAGCAATAAAGGCTGAGGTGTTAGCTAGATCCAGTTGTCGCTCTGTATCTTCCAACCACTGTCTGATAGCTGCTTTGGCCTTATCATATCCCATGCTGAGCAGAAGCTCTGGGGAAAAACCCAGTGATGAGATTTTAGTCGTTACTGTCTGTTTCCCCATAGACTGGAAGTAATCTCTCAAGATTAGTGGAGCCAGGCCAGTGGGAAAGAAGGATAGTCTAAGCCAGTATCTGAGTATAGTTACCCATACTCTGGCCTCCACTTTCATAAAGCCTGACTCTAGTCACAGAGTTGCGTTGGAGATGCATTCTGGAACTTGGAAAGTGGATCTTAAAAATTTGGATTGCACAAGTTCTACTAGTGCAGGGTTCGGAATGGGTCCCAGTCGGAATCCAGTTGGGAGTTGTGCTACTGATTTGGCTTTGAAGAGTTTGGGTGCCATGGGTATATATTGGCCTCCTCTTGTCTTAAGAAATTTGAGGATAGCTGATGAGCTCCTCTGTGCCTTACCAGCCACATATTCTCCATGTGCTTTCCTGCTGCCAGTAGCATGAAAGATTATCCCCAGATATTTGAAGCAGGAGACCTGTTCAATCTTCTGTCTATCATAGATATAATTCCAGGTATGATTCTTGAGCCTTTTAGCAAATGCCATGATTTTAGTTTTTTGGTGATTGAATACTAGCTGATCTTCTCTGCAGTACTGTGCTAGTGCTCTTAGCGCTCTTTTTAGGCCAATGGGTGTTCTTGATAGTGCTGCATCATCATCAGCATAAGGTAGAACTGAAATATGTCTTCCATCTATTTTGGGGGGGTGGAAGTTTGTGTTGTCAAGAGGCCCACCATGCTGTTGATGTAAAAGTTCGAGGAAGCTTCCAGTTTTTCCCACAGTTTGGTTCTAGATATGGAGTCAAAAGCTGCTTTAAAGTCTATAAAGGCAACATAGAGAGAGGCTGTGTTGTGGGAGGAATATTTTTCAGTAAGGTGGTGGAGTACAAGGCACTGATCTATGGTGGACCGGCCTTCCCTAAATCCAGCTTGTTCATCTGCAAGTATGTTTTCTTGCTCCAACCAGGATTGGAATTTCCACCGTAAGTGTCTTGCATATAATTTGCTGATTGTATTGAGGAGACTGATTGGTCTATAGTTGGCAGGATCATCCTTCCTTCCTTTTTTATATATGGAGACAATGATTGCAAGCTCCCAATTCTTGGGTGCATGACCATAGTTGTCAATGCAGGTGAAAAGTGAGGCCAGGATAGGGGTTCAGAATTCCAAATTGTTTTTGACGGCTTCTGGAGGGATTAAGTCTTCCCCTGGGGCTTTCCCCATTCTCAGTTGCTCTACAGGGCTCTCAATCTCTGATGCTTCTGAGAGAGTTGAGCAGTCATAGGGGAGTAAAAATGAGGAGAGATGGAGCCAATCCAAGGGGTCAGGAACTGAAGAAAGCCAAACACATGAGAGGCTGCTAATGTCTGCAGTGAGGACTATCCTCTATTGCTGAGAGATGTATAGCTACCTGACTTTGATAGCCAGGTAGCTAATTGCTTGGCATCTGATATTTAAGCCTGTGTGTGAGAAGTCATCTCTGCCTCTGCTCTTGTTTGGCTTGCTGCTGCTGTACAAAGCAAAGAGGTCTCTCAGCATCCACCTGCTGTGGCTACCACTGAAGTGAGAGCTCATCGTTGAGAGAGCCAGCATTGCCTGTCTCTTAATTGTTCAGGCTCGGGGGGGGGGGCGCTGCCTTCTGTAGCTGTAGGCCCTTCCTGGTCTGATTGCTCTGCATCATTTAGCTTGACATTCTCTGCATTTGTTGGTTGGATTTTCTCTAGCTCGGACTAGCAATTGGATTTTGATCAATGTGACTAGATTTGTAATTGTATCTAGGATTTTGTGTTTGTGTGTTTAGCACTTTATCAGTGGGCAGAAATGTGTGTGCATAATCAAATCATACCACAAAAGATTCTAAATCAACATGTACTTGCTTGACTTATTATATGTGCCTATGGAGTGTTTAACATAGGATTGGGTGAGAAATGGAAATGAATGAAGGGAACTGTGTTGGCTGTGTTCAATGTTTCTAATCTGTTTTAATGTGTATTTATTGTTGGAAGCCACCTTGGGTCCCAATTCCAGGAGAAAGGCAGCCTACAAATATAATAACTAACTAACTAACTAACTAACTAACTAACTAACTAACTACTAAACTGCTCGCAGGGAACTGTAAGTGTTCCTGTTCCAGAATTAATTTCACAAAGTCTCTTGGTTGAACTGGGAGCAATGTAGGAGAGACTGAACCTGCACATTCTAGGCCCACTTTAAGGTGCCTCTGAGGCTCTACAGGGTTGAAGACTGGCTTATCTGAAAGCCTGATTGAACCCATGCAAGCTGGTATGAACTTTACAATCATCATCAAATGCCCTGCTCTCAGGGGCACCAATGAGAGCTGTTGGATGGTTCAGTCTCAGCTACAAATATCTTTGTGTGATCACTCCATATTTCTAGAGTGCCCTGTTTCAGGAAGTGCCTGTAAACCTGTCTTTCCTGGCCTTTAGAAGATTTTAAAGATGTATTTATTTCCATCTGCATTTGCATAATTTTAATGCATTGTGCTGTGAGCTGACACTTGCTCTGCTGCTGCTGCTTTTATTTGTTCATTTAATGATTTATACACTGAATATTCATTATTGTTTAGATGACTGAATTATTCATCTGAATGTGAAAATAATTTGGAACCTGCTTAGTGTGCATGTGGATATATCTTACCCTGAAAAGGCTAGACATCTGTTAAATAAACAATTAATATTCCAAGTGGAAGAGAGAACTTTTACCTATTCCTAATCACACTATGCACTTCGCACTATCCATGCTGAAGCATGGTCGTGCCTGCTAGACAGCAACTATTACACATCTCTTTTTTAAACAATTGTCAGATATAAGCAGCAAGCAGGCACACATCTACATGTTCAACAAGCTGCACCTCCTGAAATTCCCTCTTCTGTCCAGCTGTTAAAGGTACAAAGTCCTTATCTGCTTTTTCATTTGGCTATCTTGCTCCTAAGGCAAAGCTGAACAAATACAGTAGATTTAAATTTTCATGGTTCCGGAGTGGATGTATTAACTATTCCTGGCAAGAAGGAACAACTCAGATAGAAACCCTTGTGTCCACATGATTGGGAAAGGGTTCCTAGATCTCAGAGCTCAGCCCTTCTTCTCCCATCCTCAGGGTGAGGGGAGGAATCTCAGGGTAAGAGCATTGTCTTGAAAAATACACGAGTGCACATCCTCCTATATTAGACTTTTCAAAAACCTGAATGATGTATAAGCAGCTATGGTTGAGATTTCTGTTTGATAACCTCCCCATACCTTCCAACATTTCACAAATGAAAACTGGGATACATGTGACCAAGCAACGTCAGAGTGTGGTCAAGATGGTAAAACTTATTAACAAGGAAGAACACACAAGAGGGTGCAGCAGTTTGCTTTTGCCTCAGCCTACTTGGAAGGGCAATGTTCTACCTCACTTCTCCTTCCTGAGTTAACTGAGTGCAAACTCATATCAGCTAATTCAAGGTGACAAGAGTCCATTTCATATCCCTGGCAAACATATTGCTATGCTAGGCAATGTAAAATTTCACTTTATATGTGCTGGTTTCAGCACAGCATATATTGTACTGTTGCTGTTAAGTTTTAAGTTTGATTTAGACCTGGAAACAATTTAAACCCCTGTGATCGTCTTTGCACTGTTCATTTATAATTGGCCCCACCATACCCAATGCAGTGGTACACTGACTGAGGATTCTGGAAGTTGTAGAGCAGAAAAAGTAACTTTATCAAATTGCAGGTTGAGGGAGAGGGTCACAAGACAACTCATTTACCACTTCCGCCCAAGATTTCAACAGCTAAGGCGTATGGAAGATATCAAATCCCACAATGCATGGCATAGCTCTTGAAAACAAGCCTGTTCCAGAACAGGTTCATACACTTTCCATTTCTCTCGTTTTATCTCCAGACAACAGCTTATCCCCTAACAGTATCCAGGAGAGTTCAGAAGACATCCAGATTGTGCCAGATAATAGTACAGCTCTTTTGCACATCAGCATTTTAAGGATCAGCATTTTAAGCTTCTCTGGGAACATATAAAGCCTTTCCTAGTACATTGGGAGGAACAGTTAATTTTATTGCCAATGTTTATACCTCTCTGTGCTTGAGGCAGCTTACAGTAATTAAAATTGTAAAACTATCCACAAGAAAAAAAACAACCCTAAAACAATTACAATGCAGCAGCAGAAACACTTAAAAAAAAAAAAAGAAAGAAAGAAATGAAGCAAATCCTTTCCATTCTTTTGCCCCGTTGCACAGTGGTAAATTTTGAACTATAGGCATTGACAGTGGCAGTATTCATAGCCTTACCTCAAGGAGAGTCCAAAAAAAGCCAGGCAGCTATCCTGACCCATGTTGAAAAATCAATTACAATATTTTATGCCTCCACCAGAAACAGGTCATTTGTAAACTTAATGGCTGTTACTTGACCTTTCAAGAGCAAGCCATCACAAAATAATGTGTTATCATTTGGACGGAGATCACTCATAACAATATGCTCTTGGTGGGAAATCCTCCAGCTATTGTTGCTACATTCAGAGGGAACACAGAAGGCTGGGGAGCAGGAAGATGATGCCATTGTGTCTGCCACCAAAAAATAAAAATCACAGAGCTTCATTTCTGTGAGCCTTTCAACTGCACCACTGGTTGGCTCCTTAGACTATCATGTGCCTTTTCCCCAGATGCTTTGTAAAGTAAATTTGTTTAAATTTGTTTCTGTAAGTAATATAGAAATATACATTGACAAATTTCTTTGTTCCTCAGCTGTAGAATACACCTGGAAGTCTCTTCTCCTCATGCCAAATGTTTTAACATAAGGAAGGTGGATCATAAAGGAACAGATCAAAGAACAAGAATTTTAAATGATTGGCTGGAATTCACTAAGGCAATAATAAATGCGTAATCTAGGCCATTTCCACACTACACTGTTATGCTTCACTTTCAACATCCTATGGAATCCTGGGGTCTGCAATTTAGGGAAGTGCATCTTTGGCCTCAGTAAACTACAAGCCCCAGAATTCCATAGGGTGTTGAAAGTAGAACAGCGCTATAACAGTGTAGTGCAGAAATGGCCCTAGAGTTATGTATTTGTGACTGGTTTGTGCTCATGATTCTTGCCTATTCCCTAGTTTAGGGAATATGTAGGGTCCATGAAAGAACTCCAGACCTCATTTAGTAGGCAGTAGCTGCTGTGGGTGACAGGGGTCTGTTCCTCTGTCGGTTAGGAAGTAGCTAGCTGATGTTTCAACCTCCTCTCCTGCATGTGATCTCCAGTGCAAGGGGGAACTGAAACGGGGACTCTTCTAACTGTTACGACAGATATTACTAATGGAAGGAGATGGAACCATCACTCATTTGCTTCCCAGCTGACAGAGGAATGGACTTCTGTCACTTTGCAATGGCTGTTGCCCAGTAAGAGGATTGGGGGTGGGGGGAAATACAGGCTAGGAGACACTTTTTAGCTATGTAACTAAGGTGGTTACTTGGCTAAGTAGGTGATACAGAATTGTGGCCATGATCTTAATGTGATGGTGAAGTGATGGTGGTTGATGTATGTGAAAACATGAACAGATTTTGAATAATGGCAGCTCTAGAAATATAAGAATGAAAAACAAAACCTTCCCAAGTGTATAAAGCTGGTTCAAATTGAACACTGATGAATAGGGTTTGATGAGGAAAAGCCACTCAGCCATGACGCTCATAGGGAGATCTTAATCCAATCACCACAGGTACTTCCAAACAAGGTTCTGATTTGGCAATGCCTCTGTTTCATTCAGAGCATTTGAATGGGATGCGTGTATATGTGTCAGCATGTTAGCTTAGTGTGGCTGCTTGGAATCAGTATCAAAGGCTGTCTTAAATAAGAGGAAGTATTCATTAAGGAAATCACACATCTGATGTACAGAGAAAGGTAAAATCTCTTGGCTGTTGCTACGTGGCTAAGACAAAGATTTCAGGATGAGAAGGAGCAACAAGAAGAACTGAAGCCAAATCTAGCGGTTCTCAACCTGTGGGTCACCAGATGTTTGTGGACTTCAGCTCCCAGAAGCCCCAGCCACTATGGTCAATGCTCAGGGATTCTGGGAGCTGAAGTCCAAAAACATCTGGGGACCCACAAGTTGAGAACCACTGATAGGAGGCAACAGAACACACAGGAAAGAAGGAACAAACCAGGAATGGAATTACCTGTGTCTTCATCTACTGTCCCTTGTATGCAAATAATCGTTTTTCTTAAGTGTAGTGGCCCCTTTCTCTTCTTCCTACATAGATGTCAATGTTACAGCAAGGTCTCTCCTATGTATCATTATTTATAGTACAATCTTATGCATCTCAACTTAGACATAACTCCAATTTAGTTTCAGTGGGGTTTATTCCAGGGAATGTGCACACAAATGGTACTCGTCAAATTTAAAGGTGTTTCATGCTAAAGAGCTGGAATTTCAATCCTTATGACAAAATAAACTATTTTTATATATATAATTGTTCATAACATATACTTTGGGATTCTTCTGGAAATAACAAAATTGGCACTGTACAAAGCAAAGTTAACGCCAATGGGCCCTGCCAGCAGGTTTAGAATCTAGAAAATGCACACGGTAAGGATAAGGAAAGGAAAAAGAAAAGCTGGACTGGGAAACACGTGATACAAAGGGAACTTTTCCAAGGGAAAAGAAACTCCAGAAAGCAAATGCAACCTGGTGGATACTTTAAGACAAAGACTCAATCCCCTTTGTTGAGTGTATGGTAACCTTGTATGCTACATGTCATGTCATGTGGGCTTGGGGATTTTAGTCTAAAAATGTGATTTCTCAATCTGTTGCTTCTGTGCTGATGATCAGCCTGCTCATGGGAGAGCTGAAAGTAGTGTAGAAAACTTTCATGCAGGTGGATTCCTGCTCTTCAATATCTCCATCCCAATATTCCTGCAGGGAATCATAGAGTTGGAAGGGACCACAGGGGCCATCCAGTTCAAGCCCTTGCTATGCAAGAATACACATCAAAGCACTCCCAACAGATGGCCATCTAGCCTCTGTTTAAAGAGAACCAGGCTAGGGTGAGCACACATGCTCTTTCCCCACTTCTATCCCTCATGCTCACACCTGCATTAGGGCTCCTGTTAAATGAAGATTGGTTGGGTCTGTGAGAGAAAACCTCAGGTAAATCTTCAGGCAGAACATGAAGAAAGAAAGAAAGAGAGTAGAATCCTGACCAGTAGATAACAGTTTCAGGGTTTTTTAAAAGGGATGGGTGAGGAGAGAGGATTTTAAGGACATAAACAGGGTCCCTTGAAGTCCAATATTTAAGTTGCAGAATAAGGAATTTTCCTCTGTCTAGACAGCAGCATCAGAGACACTCCCATTCAGTGAAGCCTTCGGTTGCAGTCCGTTATGCTTAAGTTTCACATCTTGCGTGGCCTGGGTCATCAGCTGAAAACGCTGACGAAAGGATAAACAAGGGTTATCAGAGAGAAGGAGAGTAATAATGCATGTAACAAGTGAATGGGAATGGCTAGGCTTCAATCTTACTCATATCCCAACTACACATCTGTTAAACCAACTCTTGAATGGTGAATCAACACTTATGAAAATCCTACTAGTTTAGCGGGTCTACTTTAGTTGAGAGTACTAATAGGATTACAGGCCTTGTTTCCCTTTGCATTAAGTAAACAGTTGCCTTCGTTGTAGTATATTCCCCTTTGACCACAGCATCAGATAAAATCAACTTAATCACAGTGATTCATCAAGAGTTATTATGGAAATCCAGTCTCAAAGTGCATAAGAAAGTTGGAAAGTAAACAAAGCACCAGTAAGGTGCATCTACCATTAAAACAATTACTGATTTGACATAAGTCTGTTGGGCTAAAGCCCTTACTCTGATCCAGAGCTTGGCTGGACTATAATTCCATGAATCCCCCAGCCAGCATTAAACTCTGATCTAAACACTGTAATACCTAAAGTATAATAAATCTGTCTAAATCTGTTTCTTCTGCTGTGGATGCAATTGCCATATCTCCCACTTTACAGAAAACTCCTTTGGACTTTACAAAGTCCTTAACAAAGGATTTTGCAGAAGCCTCTATTTGTGGGGCTATCAGAGGATATTCTTCTCCTTGAAGGCATCCTAGAGAGAAATGTCCTTCGGTAGCTCTTCCACTATAACTTTTCACAAAACCTTTAACACATCCACTCCACCAAAAGGCTGAACTTTGGTCCACAAAGATACTGAAAGTATCATGATGGCACTTTTGCCACCCTCATGAACCCTCAGATGTTTGGCCATGGCCCACCCACACTACACAACTGCTACACTAAGATACCACTTTAACTGCCATGCATATGTCCTATGGAATTCTGGGATTTCTAGTTGGGTGAGGCACCAGAGCTGTCTGGCTGAGAACTCTACATACCACTCCAAAAACTGCAAATCCCAGGATTTCACCGGATGGAGCCATGGCAGTTAAAGTGGAATGGTAGTGCTATAACTGTGTGTGTGCCCTGGTGGTGCAGTGGTTAAAGGCTGGTACTGCAGCCATAAGTTGTGAGTTCAATCCTGCAGGGCTCCAGATTGAGTCAGCCTACCATCCTTCTGTAGGTCAGTAAAATGAGTAACCAACTTGTTGGGGACAATTAGCTAATATGTAAACCACTTAGGGAGTGCTTAGTGCTGATAAGCGGGATAGAAATGTAACTGCTATTGTAGTATAAAAGGGCCTCAGATTTAAAAACTGGTTCCTTCCCCTGATATAGTTGCCCCCTCCTGCTTTATTTGAAGAGTTATCCAGTCCAAGTACATATTAAAGATCACAAACCCTAAGAAGGGAGAGCAGAGGCCTTGAAGTTGCCCATCAACAGGACAGTAAACTGAGCAGGCACACTACGGTAAGAAGTATTGTATTTCTGTTTAATTTACAGTTATTGGTTTGAATACTATTGCTTGAATACTATTGTTGGTCTCAACTAGAACAGACCCATTGAACCTAGATATTGATTTGCCATATAGCAGTTGATTCAATGGGTTTACTCTAATTGGAGGTAACCAACAGGATTCAGGCCATTCACTGGAATACTGTATTGCCTTTTACATAAGGAAACTTTATGTATTCTTAGCTAAGTAGCAGAGCCACAAAGAAACCCTGTTAGTGAATTGTGAAGATGCATAGTGGGACACTGGCAGGAATGCCTATGTGTATCAAGACAGATGCACATCAGTGCAGAATGCATATTGTTGCATAACGTGCATCACTGTACAATGTGTATTGACACTTAGCCAACTCTGCTACATAGTGACATAACAGTAGCCTTCTACTGGATACAGATGTTAGGAGACTGCCCAATCCTAATTCTCATATACATAAGTCCACCTCTGGAGATGCAACTCCAGTACAGGATTCTGGTCACCATTTCTAAGGTGTGTGTATAAGCATCATATGCTGTTGTTAACTGCCACCAAATTGACTTTGACTTATGGTGCTCATATGTATAAAAGAGTTACAAGTCACCTATCTTTGAGCTTTTTCCACTATTGCCTGGGCTGGACTCCACACATCCTCTCACAGTATGCAGAAAATCATGATAACTTAGGGTCTTTCTGGTGATATGTGTTTTTAACTGATGTTGTGTGTCATATATTAATCTGTTGTTCCCCTAGATCCATAGGGGAAGATAGGTCAAAAATGATAATGATAATGTCATCTGCGTTGGAAGAGTAATGAATACATCCTCTAAATTAATTAATTTTCTAAATCTTATATGTGGCAGGCAAAGCCACTTTGCTTGATAGATGTGGTCAGTAGCAAGCTATAAGCCCTTTTCGCATGGCTTTCGGAGTGTTGTGTGATTGCGAGAAGCATTTCAGACAATGTCCTCGCAATCGTGCGATGCTGCCGGGGCCAGCAGGTGCCGATCACGCACTATTTTATTTTCAGCTTGTAGCCAAAAATGGTGCACAATCATGCATTGCTCTGGGGCCCCATGCACAGTTACGTGTGGAGCTCTGGAGCCACAGCCCTAGCGCTTCCTCCCCCAGCGCAGCCTGGGGAAATATCCAGCTGCGCTGCGGAAGGAAGAGGTGGAGCTTTCATGTTGTCTGCCGGCTGGCAGGCAGCTCCGGCAGAGCCAAAGCAGCAGGGATGTGAGAGCCTCACAAGAGAGCCTCACAAGAGGCTGCTCGCGTGATCCCCGCGCCGCCGTGCTGGACAAAGGTAAGGTGCGGAAAGGGCCATAGTCTCATCCTCCCACCATGGACTGCAGGAAGGACTCATGCAACTATCCCAGAATTGTTACAAATAGAAATGATTGAATAAGACAGGATGCGATGACTCTAGGAGAAAGTTAGGTACCTTCATGTATAAAAAACAGAAGCAGCTGAAATGTCTCTTCCCCCACCTTCAGGTCTAGGAAGCATTTAGCCCAACTTTCCTAGCATTGATGTATTTTTAAAAAACTTCCTGACATTAATGCTCAGTAGAACTGAAATGGCCTATAATCTTCCCATCTGTCAGAACCACTTTATTCTGCATCAGCATGTAATTTCCCTGCAAGCCTCAGCATTCTTACAAACCAATTGTGGAATTCTTGCAAGACAAGGGGGCAAAGCTTAGCATGCAAATCTCCTTATTGCCACCTGCTGTTTACTGCCACCGTGCTGAATCAAGGAGTGGCAGTAGATTGGAGGGTGGGGGAACTGGGCACAGGGATATGGGTGGGGTTGGTCACTTTCTTTGCTATCCAAAGCATATTTGACTGCAGGAAAGTCAGAGTGGCAGCACCTGGTAGCTCCAACAGCCGTGGGGCAGTAAATGAACTCTAAGCTTTGTAGTGTAAAATCTTAAGAAGCTCCCCAAGATGCCAGCCCTATTCAGGAGACGTGATTCAGCAAGTTAGGGATCTTTCCTATCCCACAATTCCAGCGCTATGATTCTACTTTGACTGTCAGGGCTGCATCCTATGGAATCCAAGGAACTGTAATTTGGGGATATATTAAAGCTGTTTGACTCAGAATTTAGAGCAGCCTTCTCTAAATTGCAAACCCCAGAATTCCACAGGATGGAACCACTGAAGTTAAAGTGGAATCATAGTGCTATAACTGTGTAGTGTGGAAGCATTCTTGGTTTGTTCTGTTAAAGCATACACTAAGGCTATTTCTGCACTACACTGTTATAATGCTATTCTTCCACTTTCAACATCTATGGAATCCTGGGGTTTGCACTTTAGGGAGGGGCATTTAGAGGGCCTTAGTAAACTACAAACCCCAGAATTCCACAGGATGTTAAAAATGGAATAATAGCATTATAACAGCATAGTGCAGAAATGGCCTAAAACAGAGGGTGACTTTCATCAGTCAACTCATCAGCCCTCACTGAGGACTGTTTTGTACTATACAACAATAGTATAGCACTATTTTGTACTTTAACTGTCATGGCTACATCTTATGGAATCCTGGAGTGTGTAGTTTCATGAAGCATCTGGTTAAGAATTTTAAATATTTTTTTCCAGCAAATCCTAGAAGATGTTGTCATGGTAGTTAAAGTGAAGTCACTGTGCCACCACAGCGTACAAGGACTCTCAGCCAGAGTGTACAAAGGAGCACTGGGATGACAATTCATCTGAGTCAGAGCTTGGAAGGCTACTTTTAAAAATCTATTCCTGTTGCTTTTTGTTTTTTTTCCCCCAAGTAATTCCAGATGAAATGTTACAATGTTGAAAAAGTAAGTTGCTGTACTGCTTGCTACCTATTTGCCACTTTAAA